>ML786364.1:410888-428045 GCA_009831015.1 Picea engelmannii | reverse complement strand
GTCACCCATCCCAAGACGCCTCTGGCTCAAGCGCACTTAACTGTGGAGTTTTCCCCACAATCAAGCCCACTTAGCTTGCTACCCCATTTGCAAAACCTTAGCAAGTATTGTGCCTTATGAACTACCCAGTTAGAGCTCCCTTGGAAATGATGTTGATTGTGGCACCAAATATTATGAATAAAACAATTTTTTTTAAGAAACTTAGGATTATATTCCTAGTTATTGTAGCATGGATTGGAATGTGAGAGGTTTAGACTTTGTCATGAATATTATTCAAGAAAAATATTTTGGCAACAAGAATGGAAAATATTTCATGAGGATTCTAGTTAATGAGATAATTAACTTATTTTTGGATTTGTTGTAGTTTTTGTCCAATCTTGAAGTAAGATGTGAGGTTTAGCACAACAATACCCAAACCATAAGTCCTATGTTCAATACTAGGAGGTTCGTGGTAGCCATAATGAAGGCACCAACATTTCTAAATGGTAGAAAGACAAAGGTTATCCCTTTTGGATGGATCCATTAAGTGTACCATTGTACTATTATTCAATAAATTGCAATACATCATGTTAAGTGTTTGGCTTCATAATTTTCACCATAAGTCAAGTTGAGGGAGAAAAGGAATAAAGTTACAACCACTCGATGCACTGGGGTTCAAGAATATTTGTACAACTCTTTTAAAAGCCTTCTCTCAATATATGATTAAACTATGTGGTGGAATCATATGATTTCTAGTAGATGTGTGTAAGTGTGGTGATCATATTGATAGTTGGTTGAATCATATCACTCCATTATTTCCTAAACTTATCCTTACCATCATGGAAGGTGGTTGGTATTAGTTGCAAATATTCCTACCACTCAAGAGTGCCTTTTATGAGGGTTCTCTTGAAATAAGTTAGCTTAAACTGGTAAGTAGCAATACCCTATGGGAGATGGAAGTCCTAGTAATTCTCCATTATTCGTATGTTCTCACAAACATCAAACTATCCATCGTTATGGTGGGACAAGAGTGAGATGAAGGTTGTCGATCTCAATCACCACAATAGCCATCGCCGAAATAGTTGTACCTTAACCTATTGTTGGGATGTGTAGAGGTGTTGAACTAGTCTTCTATACTTCAACAACAAACAGGGATGCACACAAGTGGAGGGGAAAAGGGAATCTTTGAATCCAAAGCATCATAATCTTTAGAGGTATGATTAGAGAGCGTGTGAACTAGCTACTATGTAACAAATTGTAAGCGCTCAATAGATGCAATAAATATTTCATTATTAAGATTCAATCTCGTTGAATGCATGTAGGCTCAATAGATGCAATAAATGTTGCATCTTTAAGATTCAATCATGTTGAATGAATGAAAGCCCAATACTAGGACTCAACAAGCATGAGACATGTTGACCAACATATTCTCAATGTTGTTGGCATGCAACCTTAGGTTATGTAGGCATGGAATAAGTGTGGATTGTTGAGGGTGGTGACCACTTTGTCTTACCATACAAACCTGGTATTGTAGTTTGCATTGTGATTAAGAAAACAAAACCAACGATGTATGTATTATACCACTAAACTAAAGAATATAAAGAATATTAACACATCTTAGCACATAGTACTTAACTAAACATGTAAAATCTATAAAGAACATAAATCAAACTCATAATCAAATTTGTGTGCTAAGTCATAATAATAGTTAACTCACTACACTAACTCATGAATATACAAAAATAACCCAATCACATAGGACCAATATCATTAATTGTAAAAAAGTAGATAAAGATCGTATTGAGATTGAATTATATTATATGTGATACATTGCTCTCACCTTATTGCATTTTTCTTTGCAATTGTGGTCTATTTATATAGAATTAATCACTCAAGAAAGAATAAAGAATAGATACAACTCATCATAATAAGCTAGAACATATAATGTGTGCATAAATAACTAGATACATTCATAATATATCAAAAAATGCATAATCTAAGAGCCTAAAGGGCCTTAACTCAAATGTTAATCATGTCTCAACAATCTACCTCGTGGATGTCTATTCTTTGTATGTGTATTCTAAATGAAATTATTTGAATAAATGCCAAAATCAATCTTTATATGTGTATTCTAAATGAAGTTATTTGGATAAATGTCAAAATCAACATGATAGGGTAAACAAATACATTAAGTGGTTAATATATTTATTTTTTACTTATTAAAAGAATAATGATTTATTCATCCTTTTTTTCCCATTATAGTATCTATACGAATGATTAGTTACATCTATATTAGATTTTATCACCTTCCAACTACTAATTATTTCAACACTATCTACAATAACCACACCCTCTCTATGTCCAGTTCACAATGTTAATCTACCATTGCTTAATATGACTCAACGTTGTTTTGATTTCTCATTCTACTTCATAATGCATATAAATAGATAATTATATGCAGTAAAAGGAAAGAAAATCCCTTAACTTGTAACTGGGAACTTTAATAAACCCAATGATTTGTCTAGTTCACAAAGTTAATCTACCATTTCTTAATATGACTCAACGTTGTATTGATTTTTCATTCTACTTCATAATGCATACAAATAGATAATTATATGTAGTAAAAGGAAAGAAAATCCCTTAATATGATTTGTCTAGTTCACAAAGTTAATCTACCATTTCTTAATATGACTCAATGTTGTTTTGATTTCTCATTCTACTTCATAATGCATACAAATAGATAATTATATGTAGTAAAAGGAAATAAAATCCCTTAACTTGTGATTGGGAATTTTAATAAACCCAATGATTTAGTATTGATGAGACACTGATTAAACGAATAGAAAAAGGGGACTATTGTGAGAAACATTGTGATAGAGTATGGGTGTTTGTAAAAGGGATTATTGTGAGAAACATTGTGATAAAGTATGGGTGTTTGTTTTAGTAAATTTTGGGATAACGATTTTTTAAGGACATTTGTATGTCATTTTGACCACCCTCTAATTTCAATACTTAGATAGTCAAGGTTGACTCGACCCACTAATTGAGGTGGAGCTATTTGAACCCTTCAATTTACTCAGAAATGATTTGATGAGATATATTGTAAAGGTCCTAATTATCAGTTATGTATCTGTGTACTTAAAGTTGTGATCACAGCTAATAATGGATTGAAAGCAAGGTGCCTTGTGGTAAAGTTAAATTTTGCAATTGTATATTTGATTGATTTGATTCATATAAAGCAATGTTATGTGATTTTGTAATCGATGAATGTGCAATACATAGGGCTCTCTAACTAACCACTAAGATTTATGGATGTGGTGTATCACCATGTGAAGGGACAAAAGGTGATAACCAATTAGTGGTTGTGTGAAGGTGTAATGTTAAACCTAAAAGGTCAAAATATAAAGAGTAAGCTAAACATAATTAAATAGTTATCACAACCCCGTATCAACTAGAAAAATCAATGATGACAAATGTAGAATCATGTGAACACTCTTAAAGTTTCATAATTGTACTGAAACTTAAAAACTATCTTAAGAGACTAGTATAAAAATCTAGGCACCACCCATATATTAATTAATATTAGGATAAAAGAAATTAGGTACATGTATTAATAACGCGTCCTTATTAAAAAAGATCCAATTAAGTAGTAAATTAAATTTTAATTAAAGGATGTGGTTAAAATATTTATGTAAATTAAAGATTATTTAAATCTATAAAATTGTAAGAACTTACAAATTAAATAAAGGAAAATCTAAATCTAAAATTTTGCATTACATAAAAGTGTGAAGCATGTAAAAAATGGTTATATATACCATGTAAAAAATGGTTAAACATATAACCATGAATTTTGCATCGAATCCACAAGGGGGTGATAAATTCACAAGAAAAAAAATATTACAAAGATGAATTATGCACAAATCCCAAATGGTGCATCTAATATTTAGAGAAAAGATTTAAAATTGAAAAGAATTTTGCATGTGCCACATTGCTTAACAACTATAAAGTGAGGAAAGAATGAAGATGGTGGGTTCATTTTTTTTCTTCAGTAGAAAGCAATTCAAAAGTGTTTTGTGCGCAAGAATGTAGAGTACCATGATTGTGATGTGGTGGTTACACTTACTACAAAAATAAAATTGTTAGTTGTGGCCGGAATATGGGCTTTGGTAGCAATAGCAGTTGCGGTATTTTATTTTCTCCTCTTCCACGAGTGTATCACATGGATTGGTGCAACCTAAGAAGAAGAAAAGTAAGTATTCCCAATATGGTTGGGGTGAACCAGTGTTTTCATTTTGGTTAGTACAACAAACTTGAAGCATCAAGCATCTTAGTTTATCAAATCAAGCATCAAGCATTTTGGTTAGTAATTCAAGCATCAAGCAAGTGAATCAAATCACCATCCCCATCTTAGTTTATCAAATCAAGCATCAAGCATTTTGGTTAGTAATTCAAGCATCAAGCAAGTGAATCAAATCACCATCTTATGTAGGTAACTTCAATCCTTCTATTACTTATATGAGTATTGAAATATTGAAATTTTAAAATTTTAGTTTATTGTTTTGTTTATATAAATGTAATGGAAAGAAAATAAGACATAATTATTTAAAACTAAAATATTTTGCATCAATGGTTGTGAAATTTAGTGAATGAATCCAAATGGTAAGGTGAGGAGCACTACAGATGTGGGGAGTACCTAGAATATAGAAAAAACTCATGTATATCAAGTTTAAGTGATATGTAGAAGATAGAAACAAATGCATGATGTGAGAAGTTTCTTATTACATGTCGTGTATTCATCCATAATATTATATGCCCATGGTAAATAATGCTTTTATTAATGTATTTGATAATTATTATGCATAACTCTCTCAAAATGGTTCTTGCACTTATTATGAGAGTCACTATCAAAATGTGTTGAATTTTGTGCCTCTACCTTAGCAATAAGAGTTGTGCATTTAAAGATTTTTATTCGATTAGGAAAATGATCTCATCCTCAAATATCCTACTTTCAATACCTCTCATCCAATAACAAATTAAGTCATGAAAACATTCTATGATTCTTAACATTTCATAAGGATTGCATTGCTTAATAAAAGAGCTTCATGGATGGTGATTTTGGGCCTAATTCGGTCGAATAGGGCTAAAAATTGAATACCCACAAAGTAGTTCTTAACATTCTTCATTATAATACAAATACTTTGTTACACATTATTTTATCGTAACTGATAATATTCACCTACCTTTCATCATACAAAGCTTAAAAGCCATGATCACTAAAGAAAGGCCTCTCCCTAAAAGAAGTCAAGATTTATTAAAAACACCATTTTATGAAAATGTCACATGTTGCACCTCTTCAGCATGCAACATTCTTAAGTGTCGCATGTTGCACCACCATAGCCTATGATAGTGTCTCATGTTTCTAGTTCACAGGGTGCGAAATTGTTTGAAAGAAAGGAAAAAGGAGAAATTCATGAAGTTTCTAGAAGAGAAGCTTCAGATATGAGGTGTTCTCCGATCGGTATGGTTCTCACCCTTACTCCTGATTTGGCGAGATCCTAACCTCCTCTTCAATCTATAAAAGGATACTTCTCCCATAAGAAAAGTTTAATAGCTATTGGAGAATAACTAGTAGTGAATAATAGTTAATAGCTTTAGCTTCTGATTTGTGATTAGAAGATTGTTCTTTGGCCTTGACAGATTATTGTGTCAAAGGATTCAGTTGATGGTGGTGGAAATCATGGAAGCAATGTGGGTATTGGAGCAATGAACCATTAGAAAGAGCCTCACAACACCAAGGCATGGTTGTAACTCTTCCATTATTATTAATGCAATAACATGTTTTCTTTCCTATAAAGATTGTTCATTGTAAATTGTCTTTATTACATTTCTCCTTGGCAATTTGTATCGATTTTTCAAAGTACTATTGTTTCTTTCAATGGTTATCTTGTTTTCTTATGCAGGTTTCCATTCAAAATCCTTTGAATCAAGCTAGGAGCTACAATTAATGAGGACAATCGTCGATAAAGAGGTATGAGTCCTTAATTATCGGTATTTCAATTGTATGAATCTAAGGAAAGTAATATATTATGTATTGTTTTGTTCTAGCTTTGGGTTCCCAAGCTAGGGAGATTGGTCTGTGTCTGCATAGACTAATTTGTCCGACAACAAAATTGGCCACTCCACTGGGGAAACAATCCTCCGGATTTTTTTTGTTGGTATTGCTTCCTTGCCTTGTTTTATCTCTTTGAATCATTGCTTGATATTGTTTGATCATTAGACCTTGAAATTCACTAGAAACTTTCCATAATTTTTGTTTTTTCAAGTTTATATTGACTGTCGCACTATCCATTTGAGACACAACGATATTGTCACACTAGACTGGTCTATAGCTTGTGACACTATTTGAAAAAACAAGTTTTATTTACTCTTTCCTTCCCAAATTTAAGATATGACTCTTGTTGTGAATTTCATATTTTCTTAACAGTCTTCTTGACAGTTTTAAAGTTTTATTTTGACCATTGTTTCATTATTGAAATTTTTTCCATGAATGATAGCTTTGTTTTGGAAATTTTTGCTTACTTTTGAAAGAGGTATAATCTCTTAGATTTGTCTTCGAGTTTCTTTCAGTCTAGATTTTGATTGTTGTTACCAAAGTGCTTATTTTTGGATTATTTGGTGAAAAGAGAGTTTTTCTTTTTATTCAATACTTCATTTTCCAAAACTAAAAATTTACACATTGCCTAGATTACTTTTTCTTTTAAAGAAATTTATTTCTTTTCTATTTAGATTTATGTTTGAAAATAAATTTTTTGATTCTTGCATTGCATTAGTTGGAGGGAATTTTTAGTTGTTTTGAGTAGTAAATTTCTTGGTATTTATGAAAATTTGGAGCATTGTGCATTCAAGAATATAAATTTGTTCTCCCTCTTGTAGTATAGCTTTCATTGAAGTGAAATATTGTATTTTCACCTCTTTGCATCATTTCAAGTCGGTCAAAACATCATCTTGTCCACACCATTTTCCTCTTGAGTAAACAATAGCTGTAAAATCATTGTTGATAAAATTTATTCAACATTTTTGTATTGGTAGAAAACCAACATTAGATTAGTTGTAGGGATTTGGAATAGGTGTTTAGATTAAATCTCCAAAGCTACAAAAAAAACTTAGAATCCTAAGATATGGAGAGAATTCCATTTTCCACATCATTGTTCTAGGTAGCCCTTCTCACACAAGGGTCAATCACGAGGTCACATTGGGGCCAGCATAGTAATTAACCATGTTTTGTTGGTATTGGCGGTATGGTCTACACGTATTACAAATGGTGTCGAAAGACACTTGGGGATCACTTGAGAGGAAACTCTCAAGTGTATTTCAGGTCTTAATTTCCCTTCCCTTATGTGTATACCTGATTGTCGATTGTTTCCCCAGAATTTTGTTGTTGTAAGTGGTGAATTTAGTGGATTTTATCTTTAGGGTTTATACACAAGGTGATGGCGAAGGGGAAATATTTGTTGTACCTGAAACATACATTGGTCAAAATCACTCAGGATCCTTGGAGGGTAACCCACGGTTTTACCGTGAGGAATCTTGCACCAGGGTGTAATTCTATTAAGCAGGTTGTTGGCCCTTGACCAAGTTTTGGGAGTTTCTTGGTCATATTGACCTATTTTGGGACTTCGACAACCATCGAAGGAGGAGCGCAAGACGGAGCGGAGATCACGGGATCTCGGCCCACTTTTGGGTCCATTTTGGGTTTTTGGGAATATGTAATGGGAAATGGATGTTGGCCCATGGGTTTACCCACTCTTAGGCCGCTTTTGTATGAATAAATAGAAGGATAGGAAAGAAAGTAGTAGTTGAATATCGACATCTATGTGATGTATGCTAAGTGAAAGTAAGGTCTGTAAGTGCTTTGTGCATAACCATAAGAGGCTTGCAAAGCTAAGTGCAAGATGTTGTAAGGAGTTGTGGAAGGCTTTGTGCTATAGCACAAGGAAGAAGGATCTAGCGAGCTACATAGATCTTCTGTCCTATGTGAAGAAGGGTTTTGGTGGCTCTGTGTTGTAACCAATTGAGGACGATAATAAAGAAGAAGAGTTGGTGGATGTAGCCCCAGGGTGGGGGTGAACCACGTAAATCTATGTGTTATGCTTTGTTCTTCGACTTGATGTGTTTATCCTTTCTTTTGCTAAGTGCTTTGATATATTTAGATAGATCTACTTATGCTTTGTGCTTATAGAAGTGTGTGAATGTTAGATCTAACATGTATGAAGATGCTTAGTGTTGATCTACCAGATCTAATCTGTTTTATTGTTGCTAAGTGTTGAAATAACTTAGATCTAAGTGAATGTTGTGATGCTCTGTGCTATATACAAAGTATAGTAAGGGTTGAATATTGACGAATAATATATGCTAAGTACTATGTAAGCGATATATTCATAGATCTGTGTCCCAGCTAAGGTTGTAGACACTTGAGTCATGCAACCACCCCTACCTCTACCTTGGGTGAGACTTCATCTACTTCGCAGGTGTTGCCGAAAGAGTATGTAGTTAGGGCTTTGTTGGTGCTCTCTTGAGCGTTGAACCCTGGGTTTGCCCCTATGCCAACAAATGGTTCTGTTTCTGGGACTTGAAATTGTGATTGCTAGGAACTAAGAGAGAGGAAGCTCTATGCAAAGATTCATCCTAAAACTGTGAAAGCTCTGTGCATAGATATGTGCCCTAGTGTGCAGTATTCTACTTGATCTATAAAGCTTTGTACTAAATAAAGAAGGTTAGACCTGAGAGAAAGAAGCCCGATTTGAAGAGAGAAGGCCAGATTTGAAAGAAAGGAGGTCGGATCTATAGAAAAGAAGCAGGATCTGAAAGCTTTGTGCTCCAAGAAAGGTAAAAGAGAGAAGTTATGATTGGAAGAGGTAAGATCTGTAAGCTTTGTGCTCTGTTAAAGGTAAGAATAGTTAAAAGTTATTAGATCTGAAAGATTTGTGCTCTGTAAAAGTAAGAAAAGTGGAATTTTTTGTTTCTAGAGTATGGATCTAGGTATATCTGATAGGTTTTGTCCTAGTTTGAAAGCTAGGGTGTTAATAGATGAAAGAAGGTTTGATATGAATAGATCTAATAAGAATAATGAAAGATATGTTATACCTATGCATAGAAAGAATGTTTGGACTACTAAATGGATGCAGGATCCTAGAAAGAATTTGTTGCAGGTTCGCTACCATGATCCTAGTGTGCAACACAGAAAAGGATGGGGGTCATTTAACAAAAAGTGAGGATTAACCCTTTGTTACAGTTGCAGAAGACCAGGACATCTTGCTAAAGAATGCCCTGGCGGAAGACCTAGTTGTCTCTGTTGCAAAGCCATGGAACATGAAGTGTTGGATTTCCCTAGAATGATCGCTAAGCTTGAAGGAATGAATCTGAATCAAGGAAACCCTAAGGCAGATCCAGAAAAGGAAGAACCCCAGCAAGAATCAAAGAAGGTATTGATACAAGTGAAAGAGACCCTGAATGACCACTAACATGTTTGCTTATCAGAGATATTCAAAGAGAAGGAATGCATCAAAGAAAGAATATGGGACTTCGACATTGACTGTGTCCTGGATGAAGAAACACAGATGAATATTATGCTAGAAAGAACCTGGGAAACTATAGGAAGGACTTCTATGAACCCTTCCCTAGGAGGAATAAGTTTATTCATAGGAAAGCTAGTAAACTTATGTGGAAGGCTCTCCTAGATACCTATGACTGTCAATGGATCTTCGACAGAAGCAGACTTTGAGATTATTGAATTTGTTGAAGACAGAGCCTCGTTTACCATGCTAATATGAAAACCTTGGATTGATAGATATCAAGCCAAACGAAAGGAGGAAGAAGAAGTTTTGGAACAGAAGAAGCAAGAGTTAAAAGACTTTATGACCAAAAGGATCACGCACTTGATTGAGGAACAGAAGAGAAGATCACAGATATTTAATACTAGAGACTCAAATGTTGAGGCTAAGATAACACTAGAGAATCCCCAGAAGATTGAATTATGTATCCTGGACAAGGAAGAAGTATTACATAGGAACCCTAGGAAAAAATTTCAACAGTGCGAAGTAACTAAGACTAAAGAAGAAAAGACTCAGAATGATAAAAGCATTACCGAGACGAAGCTCACTGGAAAGAAGGCTAGAAAGTTAAGAAAGAAAAGGGCTAATATTGAAAGGTTACAGGAGGTTCTAGAAGAGACCTCGCAGAAAGAAAAATTGTAGAATTGGAGCTTCGTCGAGATATCAGAACAACAACATAGAGTAGTTCACCATGATGAAGCAATATAGTCATTAGACCAATATATCCGTTTGACCTCCACTCCAAACGGGAAAAAAAGAAATAAAGAGGCATCATCAGACTGTTGGGATGTGCCATAACGGATCGAACAAGAGTTAATGGAGGGTCATGACCGTTGTGATCCAACTGTTATCAACTCACATATTTAGCTCGTCGCGCCATGTACAAAGAACACTTTTGCCAAATCGAGAATTTGAGCTCACAACCTTGATTAAGATTGTCCAGTGATCATTACGCTCTTTCTTTCCATCTTATTGTTGCTATCAAGTTACCACGAAGGATACTTATGGTTGAACCAGCGCATCACTGTGGATCCGACCTTGATCAATCGGATCATCGGGCTTAGCATGCAAGGCCCTGACCCACAAGAGTTTTACCTTGGAAAGACCTCAGGTCGAGCATTAGCGCAGAGGATCAAAGAGACTTATGGAGATGTCGAGAAGGGCACGTGAGGCTACAAGGTAGCCTCTATACAAAGCGGTGTAGTGCACCTTTCATGTCAACTGATCGTAGGCAAGCTAGTTCACAAGAACCAGCCCACCCAAGTGACTGGATTCATCGTTGACCTCGCAGGGAAGTGCGCAGAAGGACTTCAGATGAATTGGGTGCAGTACCTAGTAAACCAGTTGGAACTGGACTGTAAGGAAGCACAAGACCAAGGATATGAGTTCCACTTCAGCTGGATTCTCATATTGATTGCATTCATTACATGGGAGATGCCAGAAGGTGCGACCTTCCCGGACATCGAGCCCTTTGAACCATTGGCCGCGAAGTTCAGTACCCTATGGTACTCAAACGATATGAACAAGCAATGGCAGTCAAATGTCGTCTTCCACACTTACTACAACCAGTTGAAAGTAGCCATCCAGTCTGAGCCTCGTATGACCCTGAATACCCTCCACAGGTTTCTTCCCCTAATGAAGTTTAGCGCAGAACACCACTTCATTTATATAACAACATGCGCAGATGGCCATAAGTAGCAGTTACAATCCTATTACAAGATTGCGGAGGAAGATTTAGAGGAAATCACCAAGGAATGGTCAGTGGACCTCCTTATCCTAGCCAACCCTGAGGATTTGTTCGATGTAGACAGTCTAGAAGCTGCGCACGATACACCCGGACCTAGTAAAACAAAGAAGCCTGAAGAAGTTTAGGATGTAAATGGAACATCCGTGAAGACTACGTCTATGTCACCAGAGCAAGAAGGTGTTGGCGAAGAGATTGGCAAGGAAACATCGCATAAGGATGAGGAAGACCCCTCGAAGAAAATAAAGGTGTCCCCCCAAAAGACTTTTTCCAGAAAGAAAATGAAATCAAACAAGACCAAGTTCGAGACTGTCCTCACCCCGGATGACTTTAACTTCATCTTCGCTACATTGAACGACGCTTCACTAGAGATTGCAGAGAAATAGGAAGCCAGGAAGGAGCGATGTACAGTCAGATCGAGATAGAGCTCCAAGGAGTGCATAAGGAACTTTAGTCTAGGTGTGCAGTATCCAGTGCACCCCTGTCAGTTGGAACACCAAAAGAAGGAGATGAGCCAGCTCAACTCCACCGAATTGCGGATTCAGTCGAGGCTCGACTTCGAAAAGCACAAGATGAAGTAGAGCAAGACATCTAGGCTTTGACACAAGTACAGGGAGTACCTGTAGAACAACGTAGTGCTGCAGAACAAGAAAAGAGTGCTCTCCAAGAAAAATGGAATAATGAGAAAGCACAACTACAGCAAGGAAAGGAACAGTTGTTAGCGGAGAAACTGGAGGTAAAGGAAGCGGTCAACAGAACACTTCGCTCTATGATAGTCATTGAGGTACAAACCAAAGAAAGAATCCCACAGCAAGTGGAACAACTTGAAGATGTGATCCATAAGCTACAACAACGCATCGCAGATCCAGAGCTCCACACTGTACTCAAAACTCCATAGGAGGTAAGAGACCTAAGGGAAGAAACTTCCCACAACACAGTTGGCATATTAAAACGTCTTTCCTTGGAATGCAAGGAGATGAGTAACCGGATTTACCATACTTACGAGAACCTCACGAAGAATCCAGAGTTACATGCATTGGAGTCGCAGCTCCAAGAAGCAAAGCAGCATGCCGATACGTTATAGGCGTGGCTGAAGGCCTTGTCGCCAGTGGAAATAATGAAGCGGTCTCAAGAACAAAAAACTACCCAGCAATAGATCCATATGATTCAGAGTAAAGTAATGGAAGTCACTCAATGACTTCAACCAGTGCAAGAAAAGGCATGCCAACTGTTCAGTGAAGTTGAAATCCAAGGAGTCAAATTGGAACAGATCGTCATCACCACAAAACAATGCTTAGAAGGGTCAGTGAACGACGCAGTGATCTAGGATTTCACTGAGCAAGAGTCTGTAGCACTGCAGAAATTCAAAGCATCTCGAGCCAAGCTCGAAGCATTCAAGGTAGAATTACTCAGACCAGAGTGACTCGGGATGAGTCACAGGTGAGTGTTGGGGGTCTGTTGGCCCTTGACCAAGTTTTGGGAGTTTCTTGGTCATATTGACCTATTTTGGGACTTCGACAACTGTCGAAGGAGGAGATAAAGACGGAGCGGAGATCATGGGATCTCGGCCCACTTTTGGATCCATTTTGGGTTTTTGGGAATATTTAATGGGAAAGGGATGTTGGCCCGTGGGTTTACCCATGCTTAGGCCACTTTTGTATGTATAAATAGAAGGATAGGAAAGAAAGTAGTAGTCTAATATCGACATCTATGTGATGTATTCTAAGTGCAAGTAAGGTCTATAAGTGATTTGTGCATAACTGTAAGAGGCTTGTAGAGCTAAGTGCAAGTTGTTGTAAGGAGTTGTGGAAGGCTTTGTGCTATAGCGCAAGGAAGAAGGATCTAGAAAGTTGCGTAGATCTTCTGTCCTATGTGAAGAAGGGTTTTTGTGGCTCTGTGTTGTAACCGATTGAGGACGACAATAAAGAAGAAGTGTTGGTGGACGTAGCCCCAAGGTGGGGGTGAACAACGTAAATATGTTTGTTATGCTTTGTGCTTCGACTTGATGTGTTTATCCTTTCTTTTTCCAAGTGCTTTGATATATTTAGATAGATCTACTTATGCTTTGTGCTTATAGAAGTGTGTGAATGTTAGATCTGACATGTATGAATATTCTTAGTGCTGATCTACCAGATCTTATCTATTTTACTATTGCTAAGTGCTGAAATACCTTACATCTAAGTGAATGTTTTGATGCTTTGTGCTATCTGCGAAGTATAGTAAGGGTTGAATATTGACGAATAATATATGCTAAGTACTCTATAAGAAATATAATCACATATCTGTGTCCCAGCTAAGGTTGTAGACACTTGAGTCCTACAACCACCCCTACCTCTACCTTGGGTGAGACTTCATCTGCTTTGCAGGTGTTGCCAAAAGGGCCAGTAGTTAGGGCTTTGTTGGTGCGCTCTTGAGAGTTGAACCCTGGGTCTGCCCTTGTGCCAACATAGGTCACCAATGTAACTATTCCACCCACTCTATCCTATCCCCTTCCATATTGATCTCACAATGTTGGATTTCATCACCAACTAGTGTGTCATTGTGAGAAGATCTTTTGTGTGTGTGTTTGCTTCCTAGAATTTTTAGCGAGTGTTGTTTGTTTTCCCTAGTAGACCATAGGTATAATTGATAATTTTTAGAAGAATTTACAGTGGAAGAACATCTTCGTCATTCTCATAGAATGCAGGTTTACCCCTTGAACTACTAGAAGTATCACAACCTAAAAATCCAGACATTGATACTACACAAATTGAAACTATACAATCGAAAATCATAGAACAATTAGAAACAGTAGACGTGTAATACCCATGTTTTCCCCAGCTTGTAAATATAACTATAACCTGCTAAAAGACTATGGGAAAAATGAATATGTGTGGATGTTGGAATTGATGAACCTTTTTGTTATAAAAGGTAACGTATATAGTTTTGTTACTAAATAAAATGGACGGTGTTGCATAACTGCTAAAGGGATTTTCCAAGGTAGATAATGATGTATGAGAGAGATGGTGAGGGGAACCAACAATGGTTGAGATGACCCCCACCAGACTAGTACTCTACTAAATTTAAATTATATAGACCCAGAACAATCTTCTGACCCAGAAAAATAAATTACCAGTAAGGTTGGTAGATGGGAAGTCCTCCTCAAGAGTCAATGAGGAGATGGGAAGAGTACCCATCTTAAAAACTTCCCGACCTGACCACAAAATGGGGATTTGGACCCATGAAATCTTGTTGAGGAAGGAAAGAAAATAAGGGAAATTTGTGAACAGAAGGGAGGAGGCAAAGAAGATGATTATGGTGACCATTTTCTGAAGAGGGAGAGCATGTGCAGCTCTGTGCTTCTGAAGAGAAATGAAAAATGAATCTGTTCTGGATACAATAATTTCTTGGGTAGCGTTTTCAATCCAAGCTAATAAACGGGGTTACAGAGAAGATGAGTGACTGAGGAAGAACTCATTGTAGACCCCCTTTCTTGGTGGAGATAAAACCAATTTGCCAAGTTCCTATGGGAGGAGGAGAGTGGCCTCTACCCCTGGTTATTGTTGAACAAAAGGAAGAATATCCCTCAAAGCATCATGATCTAGTTAGGGGGTGGCCAGTGGTAAATTCATCCAGGAGTTGTTATGCCTATGGCTGGGTGGAAAAGGGCACCCCTTTCAGCAGTTGCATCACTATCTAGTTTCTAGATATGTATATTTGGTTAAACCTGTGTAGTGTTTAGATCAGAGAAAATTTTATACTATGTGTTAGAACTATGTAAGTTTAATTTTTGAAAAAAGTGACTTGAGAAATTTAAGCAAAATAAAGAGAATGTCTTATTTGGATCTCTTTTGATTTAATTTCTTATCTCTTGACTATAGTGTGCTAGAATAAGATTTTTGGGAGTGGATATTGTGGTTGACTATGTTGTACAGTTTAATGCATGCTTGGGAATTGATGACTAAACAGTTAAAAAATCTCTATAACACCTCTAAAAGAAGAGAGAGTGATTTTTTTGTGTAATAGTGCTCCATTTTAGTATGTCCTCAAATCCCATGGTAGAAAATTTAGAGGATATCAAATTTGTGTGGACTTTAGGAAATAATCCCAAATATGGGAAAACATTCAAAGTCTTTATAAATAATTATTGAGCAAAAATAATTATGACATAACTATGAAATTGGTCTAAATGAATTAAAATGAAAAAGTTCTCAACATTCTATTTGGGCTGTAAATAAACAGTTATGTTCAAATTCTGTTAAATTTCCTAAATTTGGGAAGAATTCCCTTAATTTTTGGTGGGCAGTAAATCTTGGTAGAAACACTGAATTTACTGTGGAGGTAAATATTTGTATTAGGACCATTTCCTTAAATTTAGTAAGAGTAGTAAAGCATAGTAATAAGGAAATAAAATTATATTCATTTACCCACAAGAATGGAGACGTTATAATTATATTTTAATTTCCAGGATGGAGAAATCTCCTTCCAATATAAACTTTTATTCAATCTCTTTATAAAGCCTGGAAAACTATATTTTTCCTTTCCATATTTTTATGTAAAAGAAAATAAATTTCCTTTAAATCATCCAGGTAACAAAATTGATTAAAACTATGGAAATATATGTATATATGTCTATATACATATGATTATTATTATTATTTTTAATATTAATATTATTTTATTATTCTTAAAATGTTGGTTAAATCCCCTGGAGTGTAGAAGACATGATACCAGAGAATAGAGAATAAACAGTGACCAAATGATTTAACCTTCTCGTAGACTTTAGAACTCTGAGAGTTTGGAGATTCGAGGCTCCGGGATGTTTGGGTGATGGGATTCCACGAGCCAAATTCGTCGAATTCCCAAACCCTTCCTTTCCCTGAGCAAGATCACATAAGTAATAAATACAATTATTTATATTATTGTATTTAATGTGATCTATTAATAAAATTGATTAATATAATATACCTTTCATACTATATATATTATAGTATTATCCAAATTAGTTCACTGTATTTAAACCACAACATAATTACAAGTGGGTCCCTTTTGGGAATTTGGAGCTTCAGGACTCCGGGGCTCCGAGAGAATTGAGTATAAAGGATGTGTAGGAGAGCCGAAGGAGATTGAATTGGAGAACTCTCCCTCTCTCTCTCATGTAAAATTTTAGTATAATATTGGAGGATTTTAAACCTAGGCATAACTTTTCAAGGAATATAAAATAATATATTATATTATTTTAAGGTTCATTAAATTCATTACACATAAATGAAGCCAACTCCTTTGAATATTAAATGGTGTGGTAATGTGTTCCAGTGGGGTCACTTCAGAGCTTCGGGAATCTAAGTGATCCGGATTATTTTTGGCACGAAATGAGAGAAGAGATATAATAAAGAAATGCACAGAGATATTGTTAAGAACCAAATATCAATATAGCATAGAAAAACCTCAGAAAAAGTACTCAATGACTTGAAAAAGAGATCATTTCAGATAATAATCCTCTTCGATGGGGCAACCTCCTTTTACCCCACTTAAATGTTCAAGTATAAGATGATTCAAAATTAAAATGTCTCCTTGGTATATATACGAGACTAGGAGGTATAATTACAACTAATGGCCTAAAGTCGACATAAATAAAATAACATTTTTTTTTTTAACACAAACGGGTATGGAGCTTTATTTAGTATAAGGCAGAGAGGGCTGCCGAACCCTTACATGTCCACTCAGAGCTACTGCTCTGTGATACATTTTCCAGCCAGAATCTTTACCAAATACAAAAGATTTTACTCCTAGAGGTGCTAAACTTCTAAAACCGGACTGCATTACACTGACCAAAATCTGGGC
>ML786364.1:384502-397428 GCA_009831015.1 Picea engelmannii | reverse complement strand
TTAAGCTTATAGATCTACCTTTGAATAAAAGGAACCCACTCTGATACCAATTTTTGAGATTACTAAGACAACTGAGAGGGGGGGGGGGGTGAATCAGTTGTAATTGAGCTTAAACAATTTTAAGTCTATTAAAATATTATTAATCTTTTATTCAAGTGATCATCAACAGTATACAGCATATGGACAGTAAAAGTAAAGAGCATCAGTCACACATAAATTATACACAGAGACAGATTTTCATGAGGAAACCCATAAAGGGAGAAAACCTCTTCTTCTTCGAAATGATAGGCAATCTTTTAAGTTATGTACATCATCTACAATTGAGCACCAACTCAATGTGAGGTTTTTACCTCTGTTTTACAAGCTGCAACTTGTTTGAGAGCACCAATTCTCTGGTTTTTCTAGCACCCACTAGAAGGAAGCACCAACTCCCTATATGTTCCAGTACCAACTGGATGGAAACACCAACTTCCAATTACACAGGCTCCAACCTGCATAATAGAGAACACTTGTTCTCCCTTGCACCACCCTACCACCCTGGTTTCTCTGGCTACAACCAGATGGAAGCTACGACTTCCTGTGTTCAATCTCCCACTTGAACCTCTGAGGAAAACAGTCCTCCCAAGCACCTCCCAACCTCCCTAAAGTATTAAGGAATGAATACAAAGACAACTACACAGATAAATCAATTCTTACCACTCTTTCTCTGTTCTGTAAGTCTGATCTTCTACAAACTGTTCTGCAATTCTTCTCTTCCTCTGTCTGTTCAGTAGGTCTGCTCTTCATCAACTTTTTCTATCATTCTGCTCTGCTTCACCTTTCTCTGTTATTCTTCTCTGCCTTTGATTTCACTCTGCACATATGCTCAATTTCATACAACGCATCCTCTCCTTTTCCCTTTCTTACAGTTTCATTCTTTTTCATCCAAAATAGCCTACCGCACACCATCTGTCTCATTTTCTTTTATACTCACCCCCACGATGGTTCCACTTCGCATCTCCTTAGGCACAAGAAAGACAACTGTCCAGGCAACTGAAACGCCAACTAATTCGCAATCATGAGTCTGTTTCTTTTAACATATTCGTAACTGAGGATTTAACTGTGAGAGAGAACAGTAACCCTCTGATCACATTCAAGTTTATCCGCACCGTTGGATGAACTTTATTAATCTTGCCTTTAAATTGGGTTTCGACATTTTGGCATTCCTTATGTTCAATGTTCTTGTCATTTACAAATCCCGATCCACAAAATTCCGTAAAGCAGTCGGATCAACGATCCAGATCATATCTAGATCTGACGGTTCATATCAAGTTGGGATTTCACTCATCACGATTTCGACACTCTGGACGTTTGGTGTTTTTGTCACTTCAAATTCCTGATCCTCGACACTCCATAAAGAAGTCGGATCGACGGTCCAGATCACATCTCTATTCAATGGCTGCGATTAAATCGCGATTTCACATATCGCAAAATCGGGATACCTGATGTTAATAAACTTTGACATATCCAAATCTCGATCCCCGAAACTCCAACATAGAGTTAGATCAATGGTCCAGATCTGAGCTTGATTCAACGGCTGTGATTGAATCACAATTTCGCATATCGCGAAATCGGCATTCTTGTTGCATTATTTCTTTGACTTCTCCAACACGCGATCCTCGAAATCCTGACATGGACTGGAGTCAACGGTCCAGATTCAACCTTAATCTGACGGCTCAAATTACATCGCGATTTTGCATATCGCGATATCGGGATTCCTGATGTCAATAATCTTTGACATGTCCAACTCTCGATCCCCGAAACTCCGACAAAGACTGGAATCAACGTCTAGATTCAACCTTAATCTGACGGCTCATATTACATCGTGATTTCGCATATCGCGATATCGGGATTCCTGATGTCAATAATCTTTGACATGTCCAACTCTTGATCCCCGAAACTCCGACATGAACTGGAATCAACGGTCCATAATCAATCTTGATCTGACGGCTCAGATGAAGTCACGATTTTTCCTATTGCGATTACGCTCACTTCTCCTTACACTTTAAAGAATGTGTAGGTTCTTCTTGATCCAATGATGGTCGGGTCCTGCACTTGGATCTAATGTCTGATATATGTCCTCCTTTTCAGTGCACTCTTCTTGTCTTCATTCAGATCTGACGACCATCGGGAATTCAGAAAGAGATCTAACGAACACATTTGATGCTCTTCCCCGATTATCACTGCTCCACTGATCATCGTTGCTGTACTCAAGCCATCACCACTACTGTACTTTCCATCAATGACAAGTATATGCTGCCTGTAAATATGCTAACAATCCTCTGTACATTCTTCCTTTACTCATGCCATTCGCTGTCTGTTACATATTTTCCAACAGCTACTCACAATCGTAAGAAAATGATTATTACAATGAGGCTCCAAAGGTCTTTTTAACATAAGTAAAATCCAAAACCCTAACCCCGAAATATGAAAAGCCAAAGGTGTGTGGGCCCCGATGGGGGTAGATGATACGTCAACTTCTCGGGGGTATAATTTTTGAATACGATCTTCGTTTGGGGCGCTCGATACACTGTTAGAAATATCTATCCGAGGACTACAACTTTTGATGCAAGAAACATCAAATGAACTTCCATGTTGCTCCCCATTTTCCCAAAAAACTTCGTTTAGGGCCTCAAAATGGACCCGGGAGTTTGGAACCCG
Organism: Picea engelmannii; assembly: GCA_009831015.1. Taxonomy (NCBI): domain Eukaryota; kingdom Viridiplantae; phylum Streptophyta; class Pinopsida; order Pinales; family Pinaceae; genus Picea; species Picea engelmannii. The sequence goes on along the minus strand of ML786364.1, from coordinate 394,728 downwards.
AAAAAATGCCAAAAAACTGCCAAGATGGAAAACTGCTTTTCAAGCCCGTGGAATAGGTGGGTGGCCCGATATCCACCTGGATCAATTTTCTCCATTGCGTTGATTTCTCGGGGGAGAGAGGGAAGCGTTTGTTGAATCTGAATCTTGGTGAGATGCTTGCCTTGCTGGAGACGTCGTGCTGCTCGGTTTGTGGAATGTTGTCACGAACTTGTTGTTGGTAGGGTTGAATCTGTTCAACCAGTCGGGCTACCTGAGATGACTGTGTGCAGAAGGAATTTATTTTCTTTGCTTCAATCTTGTTGACCTGCTACTGTTGGATAGAAGGTGCTTGGGCCGAGGCTGTAGTGGTTGTAGTATCCTCATGTTCACCTTTTGAATAGATTTTGAAGAAGTTGACTTTTGTAGTATGAGATACTACCTTGCGACACTGTTTAGGTGGGACAATAGTTGGGACTACCTCTGGTCTCCTATAGAGATGACACCCCAGATTAATAATGACACTACGGGGTTGAGACTCATAGATAGCATGGTTCTTCCATATATATGGTTGGCCCAAGAGAACATCACAAACATCCAATGGGGAAACATCACATAATACCTCATCCTTGAAGGGTTGGATGTCGTATGACAATCGACACTATTGGCTGACACGAAGATATCATCCCTAGAGAAGCCACCTGATGTTGTATGGCTACAGGTGTGGTGTTGTTGACAATCCCAATTGTTTGATGACCTCTATTGAGATGAGGTTCTTCTTACTTCCACTATAAATAATAAAATGCAACGGGGTCCCCTTCACCCACATCTGTGAATGAAAAAGGCGCTCCCCCTCTTCTGGATCTGTTGGTTCTTCTGGTTGAATTCCTGCAGTCACGAAAATAGTAGTGGGGTCTGCGTCGATGATCTTTCTTTTACTAGTATTGTCATAATCATATTCTGAATCAAGATTCGGCTCCTTGTCTTTGATCTCATCCACCAATGATTTTTCTGAGCGACATTCATTGGTGTTGTGCCAGGGGATTTTGTGGAAATCGCACCATTTTTCGATGGCCTTCTTAGTCTTCCTGTGACCCTTCTCTTCATGTGGCTTGGACTGGTTTTCGGGAGACTGTTTGTTAGGGTCGTCTTTATCATACTTTGGTTGTTGTGGATTTGCACACCCGAACTCCCGTTTGTTCTGGTGTAGAGCCCCACGGTATTTCACAACCAAATTTTGTTTGGATTCTTTGATACTTAGCTTGGTGCGCAAGGTATGGAAGGTATTGGTGAACTACGGAACTGCTTGGCCCCTCTCTTGCCACAGTTTGGTCCATCTCATGTATTGGTCCTCATAGTTGCCAACAAGGTAATATTGTTGCTTTACCGCATCCACAAAAAAATGCCAAGTGGACTCGACCCCATATATTCCAAACTCCTCTATGGAACTTTGCTCCCAGTAAGTTTCCCACCAATGTTTGACATGGGGGAGAGATTTAAGGAGTGCGAAGGTGATATTTTCCCTATCGGAAAAATTATGAACAAAGAAATAACCTTCTAATAGATTTAACCATTTGTCTAGGGCATCCGCATCTATCTAACCTTCAAATATGGAAATATCAAAATTAACCTGTACCTTGAAAGGAGAGGTGCTTCCAAAGTGGTTGTTTGATGAATATGCGTCTGTTTCTATCGGCAGGCATTGAAGGATGTGGGAAAAATTCTCCATCATTTCGTCTCTCTGTCGCGTGAGAGCTTGCTCAAGCAACATATTGATAGGATCATCTTCTCCGTTGTTTTTATTTTCTTCTTCCATGGAGGGTTTCTTGGGCATGCGAGAGTGATTGTATTCAAGAGAGACAATCTCGAGACCCAACTTACTATACTCAGACCTTGTCGAGGACATGCACTGGAAAAAAAAATGATCAAGAGCAGCCTGGTCTAATACCACTGATCCAGATTATTTTTGGCACGAAATGAGAGCGGATATATAATAAAGAAATGCACAGAAATATCCCAAATATCCAATAATATAACAGAAATGTATCAAATATGCATTCATAAACACAGAGATACAGTAATACACGATTTTTATTCATGAAAGAAATGTACAGAGATTGTAAAAATACAAAGTGAAAGACTCGCTAGAATGGTGGCATATTATCTCTGAGAATATATGTGATGGATACTCGCATTCGCAAGAAAATGATTTTTACAATGAGGCTCCAAAGACCTTTTTAACATAAGTAAAATTCAAAACCCTAACCCCGGAAGATGAAAAGCCAAAGGTTTTTGGGCCTTAATGGAGTTAGTTGATATGTCAACTTCCCGGGGGCATAACTTTTGCATACAATATCGGTTTGGGGTGCTCAATACACCGTTAGAAATATCTATTTGAGGACTACAACTTTTGTTGTGAGCAATATTGAAGGAAAATCAATGTTGCTCCCTGTTTTCCCAAAAACCGTCGTTTAGGGCCTCAAAACGGCCCCAGAAGTTTGGAACCCAAAAAGTGAAAAAATGGAAAACTGTTTTTCGATCCCGTGGAATAGGTGGGTGGCCCGATATCCACCTGTATCACTAAGTCTCTAGGATATTGGAGTATAAGGAATGTGGTGGAGAGTTGAAGGGGGTTCACCTAGAGTTCTCTCTCTCTCTCTCTCTCTCTCTCTCTCTCTCTCTCTCTCTCTCTCTCTCCCTTATTTCAAATATTAATAAAATATTGGAGACCTTGTAAACCTGGGTGCAATCTCCAAAATATTTAATATAATATTATATATTTTAAATGAGTTATTGTGATATTAGCACGTAATAAATTACAAACCCTATTTACCCTTTTTAATTTAATATTTAATGTGAAGTCACATAAGCGTGGACCCTTCAGGAGTTCATGGCTCTGGGAGTTTGGAGCTTCGGGACTATGGGATGTTGGGGAAGATAGAGCATAAGAGAAAAACAGCCGAAGTCCAGACCTATTTTACCATATCCCAATGTTATAATAAAATTTAAGTGGAATTAATTATATTATATGATGATATAACAAATTGTATTTGCACAAAGGTACAGTAGGAGTGGGACCCTCTCTGTAGCTACGGGACTTCGGGAGTTTGGGACTCTGGATGTTCGAGGATGATAGAAGAAACAAGCTAAAAGGGCCTAAGGCCTAAACCTACCTGCCGGTATTCCAAAGTTTGAAAGAATATTATACACATTTAAATTAAACAAGTTTATATTTATGTAATTGATTATAATAAATGTTTGACGTGATTTATTTACATCATGTTGCAACCCACCCCCCCTTCTCTGCTGGGGATTATGCGACCTCCTGGTCAAGGATCTTCAAAAAACTTAATCTGAATCATCTTTTCGGGCCCCCAGGAGACCCTGGAAAAACTTACATAAGCCCCCGACTTGTTACCTCGCAGGTATGAATTACCCGCACAACCGTTTTATGGCTCCTCTGGTAACTTCAACTGGTGGGCGCTAGCTCCTTTGGCTAGGATCTTCTTCTCATATGACAGTGGGCTATAACCTCGAGCCAACTCTCTTCTTAACTTTGGGCTTTGACAGTTTTGTGACTTCCGCCCTTGTTTCCCTCTGAAATTCCTTTCTATCGAAACACTCACATCTCTGCCACGTGTCCTCCTGGATCTGATGGTTCAACTGTACTTTGGCCTTCGCGAAGATTGTGCTTGCTCCACACAATTTCTCTGAACCTTTGTTTCCCGGATTCTCAAATCTGCTTCCACGTATCATCCTCATAGCCAATGGCAAGGATCACTTTGTGACTTTGTGACTCCCGCTCTTACAACACTTCTACGCCTCCAAACCATGAAGTGTCAAAAGGATCCATGGCTAACCTCTGTGAAACTCTCCCAGATCTGACAGTCTGGAATGATCATGATTCCTTCCAAATGAATCTTGTTTGTAAATTTAGGAAATCTTAAAGGGCTCCTCTCTATTGAATATTTCTCACCGATATCTCTTTTGAGCTTGTTCTTCCTTTGAAACCTATGACTCCTCAGAGTGTGTCTTTGACACTTAGATGAATTTACCTTGTGCATGCCTTGCAACAAGTTTTCCTCCATGACTTAACTTCTTTGTGGACAATTGTGCACACCTTGCAATAGTTCTTCACACTCTCCTGCAAATAAACTTAATCTCCTCCTCCTAAGCTCCTGAGTCAAAATACTCTATCACGCACTCCTTGCGGACAATATGCACTCCTTTCATACAAAGATCCAAGTTATCTCTCTTGAACTTGTTCCTTCTTGACACTCTGAACTTCTCATAATGAATTTTGTGATACTTAACCAAATATGGATTATGCACACACCTTGCAACAAGCTTCCTTCAACTTGACATTTGATAGGTGATTGTGCACTCCTTGCAGCAGTCCTTCCATGGATCAATTGTTCCTACCGAACAATATGAATCTGAGTGTGTTTCCTCCTACACACACCTTCCAGCTATTCCTCCTAAACTTTATGAGTCAAAACAGGCTCTGTCAACACACACCTTGCAGACACTTATGCACTCCTTTCATACAAAAGCTTCATGTTATCACTTCTAAGCTTCTAAGTCAAAACAGAATCTGTCAACGCACACCTTGCGGATAGTATGCACTCCTTGCACTTGTTCGTAGAAGAGAAACAATTGAAACTTATCTAATATCTCACAGATTCATACATTCAACCATGTAAATGCATTCATACCATAAGAACAAGTAATAACAGATATTTGCAAGTAAACAAAAAGCCTACCATTCATTCATTCAGATAGACATAGTAATAGAAACACCAAACATGTGGAACAATGCTTCTCTTTTATATTCATTCAAATGATATGTACATGGACTCATAAAACTCTGATAAGCTTCAACAACAATAGCCTTCAACAACAATAATCTCAGCTACAATGGCAACGACTATCAACAAACTTCTACAACTCTCATCAGCCTCATTTGGGCATACATTACATTTATTTATACAAGAGGGTTCATAGATATTTTCCTTCCGACTACCTTAGTGTTATCCTATCAAAATAAAAGATTTCAACTACTAAGGATTTATTACAATAAATGTTCGAGACAGACAGATAAGAGCAATTGTTTCGAATCTGTAATGCAATCTACTTCATTAAAGAAAACACATTCCTTAATGATATCTTGTGATGGCTCAACCTCCTAAGCATTTAAGATCATCTTTAATTTCAATCTTTTCAAATATTTCATTGATATGCCATCTTTCAAATTTCAAAAACTCTTCAAAATGCACATTGGGGTGTTGAGTTGTCCTCCACTCGCGCTTTGCTAGAGATGCTCCTACATCATACTCCTCTGGACAAAAATTCATGGAATCCTGTCCATGAGATCCTACACTTAATTTCCATGCTTCTGAATATCTTCTTCATTTATCCAACTGGCATCTTCTATTGGGTGTCCTTTCCACTTTACCAAATACTCAAAATAATTCTTCCTTCTGATCTTCTTACTAATCCTCTAATCTATGATCTTATCCATTTGTGGATTTTCTGCTACATCCTTTTGCTTCTCCCACTGGATCTCTTTCTTATCTTATGATCCTTTATCATCTTCCTTGTAAGGATACAGATCTGAAATGTTGAATATGGGCGATATACCCACATCCTTTGGAAGCTCTATCTCATAAGCATTTTCATCAAATTTCCTTAGGATCTTGCATGGCCCTATAAACTTAAGTTTTTTTTGTTATATGTTCCCTTTGGGAACCTTTACTTCATGAGATGTGATAGAACTTTATCTCCCACTTCAAATTGAAGTTTTCTCCTATGTTGATCAGCTATGCGTTTATATTCTTTGTTACTCTTCTGCAACTACTCTTTGATATGATTATGAAGTTTCTGCATTTCTGCAACAAAGTTTTCTTCTCTAGCGCTTCTGAATTCACTCTGATCTAGATCTCTCAACTCTAATACTCCTCTTGGTTTCATTCCATACACTATTTGGAATGGGCTCTTTCATGTACTTATGTTTACTGAGTCATTATATGCAAACTCTGCTTGTGATATAATTTGATCCCACTGACTATGATGTCCAATGACCAAACTCCTTAGCAAATTTCCTAAAATCTGATTTACCACCTCAGTCTGTCCATACATTTGAGGGTGATATGCAGAACTAAAGGATAGTTATGTTCCCAGTTTCTTCCACAATGTTCTCTAGAAATGACCAACAAATTTGGTTCCTTTGTCTGAAACAATACTCTTGGGAAACCCATGAAGTCTCACAACTTTATTGAAAAATAAATTTGCAATGTGCGTTGCATCATTGGTCTTATCGCATGGGATAAAGTGTGGCATCTTTGAGAATCTATAAACTACCACAAATATGGAATCACTTCCTCTTTGTGTCCTTGGAAACCCCAACACAAAATCCATGCTTACTGCATCCCAAGGCCTTTTTGGAATAGGTAATGGTTGATACAACCTAGTGTTGGACAACTAAGAGAGGGGGGGTGAATCAGTTGTTACCGAGCTTAAACAATTATGCTTATTTTAAACTCTTTACAGAGCACTGAATGAAAATCAAAATAATGCAGGGAAGTAATCCATAGAACATTCAACATCATTCACACATATGAAATATACAGAGACGGATATTTTCTGAGGAAACCCATAAGGGGTAAAAACCTCTTCTTCTTTATATGATAAGTAATATTTACATTCTGTACATTATCATACTTATGAGCACCAACTCATAATGAGGCTACAACCTCTATTTTTCAATATGCAACTCGTTGAGAGAACCAACTCTCTGTTTTCTCTAGCACCTACTAGAAGGAAGCACCAACTCCCTGGTTTATCTAGCACACACTAGAAGGAAGCACCAACTCCTTGGTTTCTCTAGCACCCACTAGAAGTAAGAACCAACTCCCTTGTTTCTCTAGCACCCACTAGAAGGAAGTAACAACTCCCTAAGTGTTCCAGCACCAACTAGATGGAAGCACCAACTTCCAGTCACAGAGGCACCAACCTGTATAACAGAGAAAAACAGTTCTCCCTTGCACCACCCTGCCACCCTGGTTTCTCTAGCTGCAACTAGATGGAAGCTACAACTCCCTGTGTTCAAGCACCCACTTGAACCTCTGAGGACAACATTCCTCCCTAGCACCTCCCTACCACCCTGAAATATAAATCTTTACTATTGAAACTTATTACAGTGATATAATGTTCATCAATGTCTTACTAGTCTCATCATTGTTCTGATACACTGCTCTGCTCTCATGTATTAGTGTCTCTTTGCTTGCATCTTCTTGTGCTTTCTGATCTTCTGCCCTTCTCTATAAGTGCACCTTAGCCTTCTTTTACTGTCTCAGCTATGCATCTTTGTTCTTTGCTTCTGCTATGCTTTATGCTCTGTGTCTTCTTTTGATTCTCTAAATTACGCATCTTCTATGTATTTCAACTCCTGCACACAGCATGCCATTTCCCCGTGTGTGATTCCTCTCTATAGAAACCCCCATCTCTTCTTTGTTCTTCATTCTTATGGTCTTTGTGCACCTTGCACATCCCATATGCACAATGCTTCTTCATGCTCTTCATGTCGAGTGCTCTGCCTGATCATCATTACAACTCTTCAGCTTCTCTAGATGTTAAACCCATGTTTCCATCATCACTGGGTGTTATGTTGAGATTCCTTATCCTATCCACCAGTCGAGACTCTTCGTCTTCTCTGTCATAGTCAAGCTCATCCTCTCTGTTGCAGTTACAGGCTTCAAGGCTCTTCCATCTGTCAATCGCCTCTTGAACAGTCTTCATTCCACTGGCAGATTCCTTGAGACTCTTCATCTTCTCCGGAGATCACCCTGAAGTCTCTTCCAGTCATCTAGCAGAAACAATTAGTTGTTTCTAGCAGTTACACTGTGAACCTCCAAAAACCGCATCAACAACTGAATCACCACTGATCGATTAACTGTGAAGAGCAACAACATCCCTTCGATCATATTCCCGAATAACCTACACCGTTGGATCATAAATGATGGGTCTCACGCTTATTTCGCCATTTCACAATTCGACATTTCGGCATTTCAGCATTCCTGTGGTGAGGCATCTCGTCTCTCCAAGTCACGATCTCCAAAATGGATATTAGCTTCGTGCTACCTCCTCCCTTGAGCCTTCATCGATGTGACCATAGGTTATGACCAGGGGCCAATTCTGAACATGCATTTCGCATTTCGCATTTTGGGGATTCTGTGATGAGTCGTCTCGACTCTCCATGTCCCAACCTCTGAAATGGAGCTTGTCTCTTCGAGCTCTTCTCTACAGCTCTTCGACAATGTGACCACTGGCGGTGACCAAGCGCTTATCCATACAACGCTTTCGCAATTTTGCATTTCGGCACTTCGGGACTCCTGTGATGAAGAGTCTCAACTCTTGACTCCTCCAACTCCCGGTATCCGAAACTCCAGTTGATGTACCTATTTTGGGATTTTTGGAGTTTCGCATTTCGGCACTTCGGAACTCTTGTGATGAAGAGTCTCGACTTTTGACTCCTCCAACTCCTGGTATCCGAAACTCCAATTGATGTGCTTGTTTTGGGATTTTCGGTGTTTCACATTTTGGCACTTCGGGACTCCTATGATGAAGAGTCTCGACTCTTGACTCCTCCAACTCCCGGTATCCGAAACTCCAATTGATGTGCCTATTTTGAGATTTTCTACGTTTCGCATTTCGACACTTCGGGAACCCTGTGATGAAGAGTCTTCACTCTTGACTCCTCCAACTCCCGGTATCCGAAACTCCAGTTGATGTGCCTGTTTCGGGATTTTGGCGTTTCACATTTCAGCACTTCAGGACTCCTGTGATAAAGAGTCTTGAATATTGACTCCTCCAACTCCAGGTATCTAAGACTCTGGTTGATATGCCTGTTTCAGGATTTCGGCGTTTCGCATTTTGGCACTTCGGGACTCCTGTGATGGAGAGTCTCGACTCTTGACTCCTCCAACTCCCAGTATCCAAAACTGCAAAATGGAGTCTTTGTTTCTGATACCTGAAATAGAATTTAGCTTCTAATCTGTTCATGCTATCATTGTTGTGTTGTTGGTCGTGATCTTTTCCATCAATGACAAACACGCATACTATGCACTCTGCGTGCACCTCTGCACTATCTCTTCTGGTCTTCACGAGCTTGCTCTGTTGCATCTTCCCAAAATACTTTTGGTGCCCGCCTAGCACATTATACCTATACTCAAGCCATCATCGTTGTTGTACTTGCCTTCAAGGACAAGCATACGCTGTCTGTAAAACATGCCAACAATCTCCCCCTTTGGCATTGATGGAAACAAAGGCACCCAGACCTGTTCTTTTCTCCCCCTTTGACATCAATGTCAAAGAAAACATGTTCCCCCTGAGTTGTTGCAGTATTTTTCGGAGGTATCAGATATTCAATCAATACAACCTCCCCCTAACAGGATGGACTCTCTTAGGTGTGAGACGGGATGACACCCATCTTCTGTCGGAGATATTCAAATGATGTCTTGGTTATGGGTTTAGTAAATATGTATGCAATTTGTTATGTGGTTGGAATGTAATGGACCTAAACAATCTGATTGGTGACCTGCTCTCTTAGAAAATGGTATTTTATGGGAATATGCTTGGTCTTGGAGTGGAATATAGGATTCTTGGACACATTGATGGCACTAGTGTTATCACAATGAATTGGGATAGGTGCAACGTATTTTACCTCCAAGTCTGCAAGTGTCTGAATCATCCATAATACCTGAGTGCAACAGATAGCAACAACAATGTACTCTGCCTCTGTAGTTGATAAAGAAATGGAACCTTGCTTTTTACTCAACCATGCTACTAGAGAATCTCCTAAGAAGAACGCACCTCCACTCGTGCTTTTCCTTTCATCCATGCAGTTAGCCCAATCAACATCTGAGTAGACTAATAATTGAAAATTCTGATTCTTAGGATACCATAGGCCATAGTTCATTGTTTCTTTCAAATATCTGAATATCATTTTGACAACTAGCAAATGACTATGTTTAGGTGCAGACTGATATCTTCCTACCATTCCAACAACATGCATTATGTCTGGGTGAGATGTTGTGATGTACAGAAGGATGCCTATCATTGACCTATATGAACTTTGATCAACATCAGGTGAGTCATCATCCTTGCTTAATTTTCATCCAGTAACCATAGGTGTGCCCACAAGTTTAGAATCTTCCATTTGAAACCTTTTCAACATTTCTCTTAGATATTTT
>ML786364.1:354070-379223 GCA_009831015.1 Picea engelmannii | reverse complement strand
ATGTTACTTATTCTTGCCTCTTAGTAAATTCAATATTTAAAACTTAAGGAAAGCGTCCTATTCTGTCCTGTTTTGTTCTAGATCCAGGTGGATCTAGGGAGATCGGTTTGTGTCCGCACTTACGGATTTATCCATAAACACTAGGTGCATAAATTTTACGAATTCTGCTTCTGCAAGCCCACTCAAGATAGCATTCATAGCCTTAGCATTGAAGCTAAATTCTAGCTTGTCATCTTTATTAGCTAGTACAACTGGTTTTACATAACTAGTATCTACCACATCCCAGACATCTGCACCTAAAGCCATTATGTAGGTTCTCATTCTAACTTTCCAGAAGGCAAAGTTTGTTCCATTGAACAAAGGAGCCTTATTGGTTGAATTTCCTTCATGGCTTGACATGTTTAAGCTCTAGGATCTACCCTTAGATAAAAGGGGTCAGCTCTGATACCAATTGTTGGACAATTGAGAGGGTGGGGGGTGAATCAGTTGTTACCGAGCTTAAACAATTATGCTTATTTTAAACACTTTGTAGAGAACTGAATGACAATCAAAATAATACAGGGAAGTAAGCCATAGAACATTCAACATCATTCACACATACGAAATATATAGAGACAGATATTTCCTGAGGAAACCCATAAAGGGTAAAAACCTCTTCTTCTTTATATGATAAGTAATATTTACATTCTGTACATTATCATACTTATGAGCACCAACTCATAATGAGGCTACAACCTCTGTTTTGTAAGCTGCAACTTGCTGAGAGCACCAACTCTCTGTTTTCTCTAGCACCTACTAGAAGGAAGCACCAACTCGTTGGTTTCTCTAGAGCCCACTAGAAGGAAGCACCAACTCCCTGGTTTCTCTAGCACCCACTAGAAAGAAGCACCAACTCCCTGGTTTCTCTAGCACCCACTAGAAGGAAGTAACAACTCCCTAAGTGTTCCAGCACCAACTAGATGGAAGCACCAACTTCCAGTCACACAGGCACCAACTTATATAATAGAGAACAACAGTTCTCCCTTGCACCACCCTGCTACCCTGGTTTCTCTGGATGCAAACAGATGGAAGCTACAAATCCCTATGTTCAAGCACCCACCTGAACCTCTGAGGACAACAGTCCTCCCTAGCACCTCCCTACCACCCTGAAATATAAATCTTTGCTACTGAAACTTATTACAATGATATAATGTTCATCAATGGTTTACCAGTCTCATCATTGTTCTGATACATTGCTCTTCTCTCCTGTATCAGTGTCTCTCTTCTTGCATCTTCTTGTGCTTTCTGATCTTCTTCCCTTCTCTACAAGTGCACCTCAACCTTCTTTTACTGTCTCAGCTATGCATCTTTGTTCTTTGCTTCTACTGTTCTTTATGCTCTGCATCTTATTTTGATTCTCTGAATTACGCCTCTTCTGTGTATTTCAGCTCCTGCACACAGTATGCCATTTCCCCGTGTGTGATTCCTCTCTATAGCAGCCCCCATATCTTCTTTGTTCAGCATTCTTATGGTCTCTGTGCACCTTGCGCATCCCATATGTGCAATGCTTCTGCATGCTCTTCATGTCGAGTGCTCTTCCTGATAATCATTGCATCTCTTCAACTTCTCTGGCTGTTAAACCCATGTGTCCATCATCACTAGGTGTTATGCTGACATTCCTTAGCTTGTCTACCAATCGAGACTCTTCATCTTCTCTGTCATAGTTGACCTCATCCTCTCTGTTGCAGTTACAGGCTTCAACACTCTTCCATCTATCAATCACCTCCTGAACAGTCTTCATTCCACTGGCAGATGCCTTGAGACTCTTCATCTTCTCTGGCGATCACCTTGAAGTCTCTTTCAGTCCTCTGGCAGAAACAATCAATTGTTTCTAGCAGTTACATTGTGAACCTCCAAAAACTGCATCAACAACTGAATCGCCACTGATCAATTAATTGTGAAGAGCAACAGTAGCCCTTCGATCATATTCCTGAATAACCTACACCATTGGATCATAAATGATGGGTCTCACGCTTATTTTTCCATTTTGCAATTCGACATTTCAACATTCATGTGGTGAGGCATCTCATCTCTCCAAGCCGCGATATCCGAAATGGAGATTAGCTTTGTGCTACCTCCTCCCTTGAGCCTTCGTCAATGTGACCATAGGTTATGACCAGGGGCCAATTCTGAACACGCATTTTGCATTTCGCGTTTTGGGGATTCTGTGATGAGTCATCTCGACTCTCCATGTCCCAACCTTCGAAATGGAGCTTGTCTCTTCGAGCTCTTCTCTACATCTCTTCGACGATGTGACCACCGATGGTGACCAAGCTCTTATCCATACAGTGCTTTCGCAATTTCACATTTCGGCACTTCGGGACTCCTGTGATGAAGAGTCTCGACTCTTGACTCCCCCAACTCCCGGTATCTGAAACTTCAGTTGATGTGCCTGTTTCAGGATTTTCGGCATTTTTCATTTCGACACTTCGAAACTCCCGTGATGAAGAGTCTCGAATTTTGACTCCTCCAACTCCCGGTATCCAAAACTCCACTTGATGTGCCTGTTTCAGGATTTTCGGTGTTTCGCATTTCTGCACTTCGGGACTCCTGTGATGAAGAGTCTCGACTCTTGACTCCTCCAACTCCCGGTATCTGAAACTACGGTTGATGTGCCTATTTCGAGATTTTTTGTGTTTCGCATTTCGACACTTAGGGACTCCTATGATGAAGAGTCTTGACTCTTGACTCCTCCAACTCTTGGTATCTGAAACTCTGGTTGATGTGCCTATTTCAGGATTTTGACATTTCACATTTCGGCACTTCGGGACTCCTGTGATGAAGAGTCTTGACTCTTGACTCCTCCAACTCCCAGTATTCGAGACTTCGGTTGATGTGCCTATTTCAGGATTTCGGCGTTTGGCATTTCGGCACTTCGGGACTCTTGTGATGGAGAGTCTCGACTCTTGACTCCTCCAACTCCCGGTATCTGAAACTCCAAAATGGAGTATTTGTTTCTGATATCCAAAATAGAATTTAGCTTCTGATCTTGTCATGCGATCATCGCTGTGTTGTTGGTCGTGATCTTTTCCATCAATGACAAGCACGCATACTCTGCACTTTTTGTGCACCTCTGCACTATCTCTTCTGGTCTTCACGAGCTTGCTCTGCTACATATTCCCAAAATACTTCTAGTTCCCGCTTGGCACATTATACTTGTACTCAATCCATCATCGCTATTGTACTTGCCTTCAAGGACAAGTATATACTGCATGTAAAACATGCCAACACTTAGTGTTCTATTTCTTTCCTTTTTCATGCTGGAAAATCTTACATATGTTCAAAATTTGTTTTACTTCTTCCCTCATACCTAGCCAATAGTACAAATGTTTCAACTGTGCTAATGTCTTGTCATGCACAAAATGTTCAGCTAGACCTCCACTATGTTTTTCCTTCAACAAAGTCTCTCTCATCGAGCATTTTGGTATGCACAATTGGCAACCTTTAAACAACAATCCATATTGAATCAGATGCTATGCCCACTGGATTTTGTCTCTGAGCATAGAATTTTCACATGCTTCATATGCCTCTTTAAAATCTAGATCATCACAATACATCTCCTTAAGGTGTTCAAACCCTAAGGTTTTCACTTGAAATTTCTACAGACTTAGACATCTCCTACTCAATGCATCAACAACTTTGTTAGCATTACTAGAAATAGTTTTAATGAAAAAAGTGAAATTTTACTTAAACTCTATCCACTTATCATGTCTCTGATTTAACTTATCCTGTCTGGTTATGAATTGTAAAGCCTAATTATCGCTATACAAAACAAATTCTTTTGGAACAAGGTAGTGCCTCCATTTCTTCAAGGCTCAAATTATTGCATAAAAATCTTTATCATATGTGGAGTAATTTCTCTTAGTTTCATTCAGATTCTCACTGAAATATGCAACAAGCCTATTATCTTGGCTCAATACTGCTCCAATTGCAACTCCACTCGCATCACTTCTTACTTGAAATGTCTTCCTGAAATATGGTAAGACTAGAATCGGTTGTTATGTTATCTTCTCCTTTAATATCCTGAAGCTTTTCTCAACTTCTTTTGTCCACTTAAAAGACTTGTGTCTCTTCTTCACCGTATCCATCATTGGTGCACAAATTCCACTGAAATTTCTAATGAACTTCCTATAGAAACTGGCTAATCCATGGAAGCTTCTCACCTCGAATATGCTTCTTGGCGATGATGATTCTTTGATTTCTCTCACCTTCTCTGGATCCATATTCAATTCATTTGAAGAGATCACAAAACCCAAATAAATTAGTTATGTATTCATAAAAGAGGATTTCTTCATATTTATCAACAACTTCTTTCGTTGTAATCTTCTCACCACTAATGTTAAATGCCTCAAATGCTCTTCTTCAATTTTACTGAAGACTAATATATCATCCAGATATACAATTACAAACTTACCAATGAAATCTTTCAATACCTCATTCATCAACCTCATAAAAGTACTCGAGGCATTTGTTAAGACAAATGGAATAACAAACCATCATACAACCCTTTGTTTGTTTGTAAGTTTGTTTTCCACTCATCACCTTCTCTCATCCTTATCTGGTGATATCCACTTTTCAAATCTATCTTTGAAAAATAGTTTTCTCCACTCAAACAATCCATTAAGTCATCCATCCTTGGTAATGGAAATATTTACCTAATGGTGTGTTGGCATAGGGGAAGACCCGAGGTTCAACTCTAACAGTGCACCAACAAGCCCTAAATACTGGCCCTTTCAACAACACCTACAAAGTATATGTAGTCTCACCCAAAGTAGCAATAGGGGGTTGTAGGAAACAGGTGTCTACAACCAAAGGAAATGAAAAGTGGGTCCAAAACAACAACAACACAACATCTAGATATCATTTACTAACTTAAACCTACTTCACACAGTATATATCAGATCTAACAAAACAACGCTATAACAACATATCAAATGACAGAGATAATCAACAACAATCGCACATAATGCCAAGATATACGTGATTAACCCTCTCTCTAGGGATAGGTCCACAGAACTATGTTTCTTTATATTATAGGAAAACATACAGTTCTATCTGCTCTCTCATCTTGCAGATCTCTCTTTCTTTCTCTTCTTCTTTCCCCTCCCTGTGCACCCAACTGCAGGGTTGATCTTCGCACCCAGTTGAGGATCTTACAACATAGACTGCTCTCACAACACAATACTTCTCTCTCAATAATAATAACAATCCTCCATCATAACATTATTGAACCCATCCCAGGTCCTCTTGACCTTTATTTATACATTACAATGACTCTCAGAAAACCTTAGTTCGAAACCTAGGTGTCAAAACCCCAAATACCAAAACCCTAGGTGTCTAAAACCCTAGGTCAAATTGACCCACATTTCCAAGGCTTCACCAACCTGTCTTTCCTATTTTCTTGTGAGGTGCTCCCAAGCATCCATTGGTGGTTTTTTCCTGCTTGCTGAGTTGTCCATGATCCATCTTCCTTGCTAATTTGTTCTCCTCGATCTTCTCATCCAATGGATCGTTCTCCCATACTTCACTCCTTCTTTTATGTTTCTTTGACCACTTCGACCTGATCTTAGTCAACGTTCCTTCCACGCAATTCACACTTCATGCTTATTTCCTTAATCTTTGCAACCTTCCATAAGCAAGGGCCAACAGGCCCCCAACACTCACCTGTGACTCATCCCAAGACACTGTAAATCTGAATATGTTGTTTTACTTCGACTTTAGACTACCCAACGCAGCCTGTGCTTTCTGCTCAATTCCTTCCCACTGTGTGCAAACTATCTTTTCTATGTATGGTACCCAGTTTCAATTGCACCTGGTACCTATACCCTTATCCTTCTGCTTCTACCGAGAGTTGCGAGGCAACTGGTTGTCATAGTACAATTTCAATTGTCTCCCATTCACCAAACCTTCCTTCCATTCTCCATTCAAATTATTCAACTGTGCTTCTCCTCCTTTTGTAACATATGCGACTTCAAATGGCCCAAGCCAATGTGTTATAAACTTCCCTGGATGCTTCATGAACTTGTTGTCATATACCAATACCAGATCTCCTTTCTTAAAGGCTTTCTTCTTGATATGTCTATCATGGTAGGCCTTTTCTCATTCCTTCTATACCTATTGATGGAATCCTGCAATAAATCAGTCTTCTTCTAGTTATACCAACTGCACAAACCTCTCTTGAACAGTGCCAGTGTCATCCATATCTGTAAATGATGCAATCCTCAAGCTAGGAACTAAGTATTCCATGGGCATCGCCGCTTCTATACCATAAACCAACTTAAAGGGAGTCTGCATTGTCATCTTGTTGCAAGTAGTTCTATAGGCCCATAGAATGGTTGGTACTCTCAAATCCTAGTCATCCCTATTCACACTGCAAATCTTCGTCAGCGCTGTCTCCAAGATCTTGTTGAAAGTTTCGACCATCCCATTCGCTTGTGGATGGTAGGGAGTACTCTTCTAATGGTGGAATTCAAATTCCTGAGTCAAATCTTCAATGGTCTTATTAATAAAGTGTGTACCTTGATCACTCATCAGGATCTTCGGGCATCCAAACCTAGTTATGATATCATAAAAGATAAACCGTTCAGTTGTAGTTTCACTATATCCCTTCGTTGCTCTTGCTTCTGCCCATCTGGTCAAATACATTGTCACAGTGATGATGTATCTAGATCCTGTGCACTTTCATGGTGGGTTAATAGGTCCCACAAAGTCAATGACCCATTTCTCAAATTCCTGTAAAGTTAGTTGTGGTGCTAAAGGAATCTCATCTCTTCTGGAAGGTTTCCCAACTCTTTGGCATACATCGCAGGCTCTATAGTATTCTTTAGCATCCTTATGTAAAGTAGGCCACCAGAGGCCAAATCTAAGAACCTTTTGTGTTGTTTTTTTCCCTACGTAGTGTCCCCCTACGATGCCTTCATGTGCTTCTACTAGAATCAGTGGTCTTTATGCCTCCATAACAAATCTCCTCAAGATCTCATCAGGTCCCATCTTGTATAGTTATCCAGCTATAAGTGAAAAATCTGCAGCACAAACTACCAGTTGTTTCTTCCGGATGATTGTATATTCGTGAGGTGCCATTCTTGTTGACAGGAACTTAACTATCTTGGCGAAATGATCATCAACCCTTATGATGGACAACAATTTTACATCTGGTAGTGTATCCTCCAAACTAGTAGGTTCCTCTCCATGCTCCAACCGAGACAAATGGTCAAGTCCCTTGTTCATCCTCCCTGGCTTGACCACAATCTCAAAATCATATTCTTGTAATAACAATAACCATCTGCATATCCTTCCCCCCAACACTAGCTTGTTGACTAGGTATTTCAATGCAGAGTGATCAGTGAACATCCTAAAATGTCCTCCCAACAAGTAGTGTCGAAACTTATGCAGCACGTACACCATGGCTAAACCTTCTCTCTCGGTGGTAGTGTAGTTTATCTCAGTTGTAGATAGCTTCCTGCTAGCAAAGGCTAACAGATGGTCAATATCTCATGCTCCTGGTTGTGTTAACATTGTTCCTAGTGAAATAGATGATGCATCGACATGCACATGAAATTCCTTACTCCAATCTGGAAAAACCAGAATAGGCGCAGTAACCATTTTCTGTTTCAATGTGTCGAAGCTCTACTGGAATTCTCCTGTCCATTGAAACTGACAATATTTTTTCAAAATCTTCTTCATAGGTGCTATAATTTGTGCATAGCCTTTAATGAACTTCATGTAGTATCCAGTATGTCCCAGTCCAGTGCACAGCTGTCTAATTGAAGTAGGAGGGGGTATATCAACAATAATGGAAATCTTGGATGGGTCTACCAGCAACCCCTACTTACACACAATATGCCCCAACAACACTCCAAAGGGTGAAAAGAATATGCACTTATTTAGGTTCAAGGAAATATGACATTGCCTGCACTTATCCAACATTAGTCTTAAACATTCAATATGATACCACAATAAGCTAAAAACAGTCCAATCATCAAAATAGGCTTCCAGGAATTTATGTAAAAACTCCTTGAATGCTTTGACCACCACCCTAGAAAATATGGTTGGTGAATTCTTCAATCCAAAAGGCATCACTATGTACTAGTAGGATCCCCATTATGTTGCAAATGTGGTCTTGTGGCAATCTTCCTTAGCAATCTTGATTTGATGATAACCTGAAAATCCATCAGTGAGGGAGTAGTCTTTTTGTCCTCCCACATTATCTAACACTTCATCAGTAAATGGATTAGGGAAGGGATCATGTAGACATGCATCATTCAATTTTCTCAGGTCCACAGAGATTTTGATCTCTCCTGTTTTCTTGTCTTGAACAACCATAGGGCTAATCCATTCCAACTCTTCAACAAGTTCAATGATTCCTGCTTCTAACATTTTGTCTAATTCAATATTAAATTTTTTCTTATATTTGGGATTCAATTTCTAGGGTCTCTATTTGACTGGCCTTGCATTTGGTTTCAAGGGAATCTTCATCTCTCCCATGGGTCCTTTAATGCCCTTCATATCAGTGAACTTGGTTGGAAACAAGTCCTTATATTCATGCAGTAATTTTGTGATCTTATCAATACTGGCATCATCCCAATAATCTCCAACATTGTCCATCTTAGGTGCTTGCTCTGTCCCAATATTGACTTTCCTGATTTTAATTAGTTGTCCAATAAAAGGTAGTTCGACTCCTGGTCCTTCTATCTCTCCATGTCCTTTTGTTTCTGCGATGTTCACATTCCTAGGATCATCGTCTTCATCGGCATTGATATTGTTACATTCTTGTAATTTCTGAAGAGGTGCAGTCAATTAATCCTCATCTTGATCCAAAGGGAGGTTAGGTGCCTCCTCAAATACTTTCCATCTTATAACCTGTAAATCTTGATTTATTGTAGGGTGTTGACTTTCAAATAAAAATGTAGCTACGAAATTTTGAGTCATACCTTGCTAATCTGCAGTGGTGAGGCTCAGTTATTCTTGTAGATACCAATTGATAGGTGTTGTATACAGCGTGTTAATGAATTTATGCACCCACTGCTCTTGAGGAATACTGCTCCAGGCTTCCTCACAACTATGTACATGGTCTTTCAAACAGTTGTGACTTGTGTATCTAACTTCACATCCTTCTATCTGATATAAGAATCGTATTGTCATCAAAGTGCAACATGGCACCCAGTCTACGATGTTCTACTTGTGTGCTCCCCACCATATTGATGGAGTTTCTTTCAAAGCCTCATCCAGTGCCAACAATATTTGTTGTACTCATACAATTTATTCAAAATCTAATAAGAATGTTTCTAAATGATTTAAACCATCAAATGTGGGGAAATTGCTTACTTCTGTGTCGATCCAATGAACTTCCCTGGTCAATCTAGCACACCTCTAGGTAGAAAATGCATACATTTTGTTCTTCCAGTTCTCTAGAGATTCTTCTAAGTCTGATGAACATGCGTTGTCACTTCACCAGCTTAAATTCCCATCTGTTGTAGGATTAATGTAATCTTGTTATCTTGCGGTCAATTTCTATATATTTTCTATTTCGCATGCACGGTCTTCTTCTCTGATGTGCTCTGTGTATCTACAAACTTCATCAGGATCTAGAGGTGCAATGACACTAAGGCCATCACCTTCAAACGTCATTCTTATTTTCTTTAATTCAACAATAGTGGAATTGTTGAAATCCCAATCAATTCCTAACAATGCAGGATAAGGACAACTATCATCAACTATCTCAATCAAAATGAAGTCCACAAATGTTCTTACCCCGTTGATGTCCATAGGGACATGCTCCCGTATCCCAAAGGGGCTTACTGCCTGCTGATTAGCCATGCTAAGATTGATAGGGGAGTAAATTAACTTAGGTTTTCCCATCAATGCCCAGGTATGCTTCGTCATAACATTGAATTTTGATCCTAAGTCGAGGACCACATAACCTATATCATAATCTCCAATCTGATCATTAAGGTGTAGCTCCTTATTTGTCCTTCTCTTTTTGGATACTTGATGTATTGATATACTCAGTAAGGGATCTACTTTTCCTAGCTCATATTGTCTGATCAATGTTTGTAGCTCTTGTACAATGCTTTCATCCTTAATCAAATTAATGCAAGTGCATAAGAATTCCATAATCTTACTTACCTATTTTCCTTCTCTAGGTGAGGCAGACTGATCAAATTCCAGAGGCATTCCACACTCTCTTACTTATGGTTGAGCCTTGGATGAAGAATCTTGATCTCTCCCGAATTATTTTATTGCTTTCTCAAATTTCTATTTCTCTTTCTTTGGATCAAAATCCTGTGTCTTCCCTATAGTTATTTTGAACCCTGATTCATTTGTAGTCTTTGCTAGACTCAACAGCGCCTCCTCTAGTGATAAAAATGAATCTAGGATCCACTCCACGAGGTTCTGTTGAAATTAATTGTACTTGTTAGTTTCCTCCTCGTCTCTCCTGAAGTTTGGCTAACAACATAGGACAATATTCGATGACATGTTCAAATGAGTTGCAGTAGATGCGAGTGGTACAAGGGTTCTGATAGTCCCTTTCCAAATGTCCTAGTTGTGCACAGTTATAACAAATGATATGACCTCAACCTCGACCCATACCTCCTCCTCGTCCTCTTCCTCTGTATCCACTGCGAGGGTTGAAGTTTCCTCTTCCTGGGGAATTAAATTGCGTAGTATTTCCTTCTTGATGTAATTCGCATTGAATTCTATATGTGTCTCTTTATCTTTCATGCAAGAGGTCATAAGCTCTACAGTTTTTCTCATCATGCCCCACAAATTTACAGAATGTGCAGTAAAGGTTGGTAGGTGTCTGAACATATTTTTTCATGTAATAGCATTCACTGAGGCGATGTCTATTTCTACATACCTCAAACCAAGGTAGAGTAACCTTCTTCAAAGGGCTTGGTGATCCTGAAGCCAAGTACTCTTGGAATAGAGGACAATGCTCCTTATCATGACCCTCTGATTTTCATATGATACACCATATATCTTCTCTTTTATATTTTCCCTTGTCTTTCTTCATATCTACAACCTATAGAGATAAGCTAGCTAACTGACTCAAAATTTGACTCATACCTGAGCTGGATTCTCCCATAGGGGTTGATTCTAGTTCCATGGTGATCTTTAGTGCCTCAGCTTGTGAATCGATCTTCTATTACATCATAGGGAATCTGATGTGTGGTAAGAGGGCAGTAATGAACCACTCTTTGTTCTGCTCATTTGGGACCTGAAAACTCGACCGTCCTGTCAAGGTATTAAACCTCTGATCAAACTCCCAAACAGGTTCAACTACTTTTTTCTTGATTTATTTCAACTCTGTAATGCATTGTGATTCTAACTTGGGTTTCTTGAATTCAGCGATCAACGCAGTATTAATCTCGTTCATCGGTTTCGGCTATGCAAATCCTTGGACAAATTTCATGTACCAGCTCAATGCGCAGTCTCTTAGGGTAGTACTAAACTGATCTCTCTTAACATATTTGTCGGTGACATTCTTAATACTCCACACAGCTTCACATAAGAACCAATTTTGATCAAGATCTTCAGATCCATCTCCCCTAAAGGTGGGTAACCTCATCTCATCTGCCATAGATATTCCTAGGTTTCCTGGCTGACTATGTGATGAAATGCTTGTAACAGTTCTCTAAGTACTCTGATAACTTTGACTATTCTAGTTACTTAATGCTGCTAAAACAGTAGGAGGAGTAATAGTACTTACTTCAGGAGTCGGTGTAGTTCCTGAAGTTTCTGACTCTTCTCAACGAGGTTCTTCAGTCTTCCTTTCTTCTACCCTAGGGGACTTTGAATGTTCCTCGTTCAATAACTCTTCTTCTTCTCCACCGTAGAACCATTTTTCATGTGTTGGTGGTTTGTGATTCTACTCAAATAAGTTCACCAAAGGAACTTCTCTAAATTTTCTCCCACTGCACGTATATCCAACCTCTATGTCGTTGTCATTGTCTAAATTATTGAACAGTAGATTTTCAATCTGACCCACTACTATATCTTCAAGATGTTCTTCTCATGCAATAGCATCTTGATCTTCAACTTCAAAAAGTGTAAAAAATTTCCTCTTGACCCCTTAAAGAAATATCTCTCTGCTTGGCTATATGACTCTACTCTATCAATAGAAAACTCGGTGATGTACCCTGCAATGGTGCTATCAAACCAGTGATCGACTGTTCTTGACATAGTGTTATCAACTCTCTTAACCTTCTTGATCAACGTCGATGTCCAAACCATAGGTGGTATGAGTCTGATTTCAAACTGGGTATCTGCCAATCTGGCTAACCACTCGTATAGCTCCTTATGAATTCCTCCAAAGAAAATCTCGTGTATATTAGTAAATATATACCTTCCCAGCCAATATTCTGTGTTGAGATTAGGGTCTTGTTCTGTGCTTCTCCGAAGTCCTTTTCTTGTTCTTCTATCCAATTTTGAATCTCTGTCTTCGATGGAAACCACTTTAACATTCCCTCAAGAAGCTCTCGGTCCTGGCAACATAACCATTTGTTGGCACAGGGGCAGACCTAGGGTTCATCTCTAACAATAGACCAACAAGCCCTAACTACTGGCCCTTTCGGCAACACCTGCAAAGAATATGCAGTCTCACCCGAAGTAGCAATAGGGGGTTGCAGGACACAGGTGTCTACAACTAGAGGAAATGCAAAGTGGCTCCAAAACAACAACAACACAACATCTAGATATTATTTACTAAATTAAACCTACTTCACACAGTATATCTCAGAT
Source organism: Picea engelmannii (assembly GCA_009831015.1). Lineage (NCBI taxonomy): Eukaryota > Viridiplantae > Streptophyta > Pinopsida > Pinales > Pinaceae > Picea > Picea engelmannii. The sequence continues at coordinate 366,443 of ML786364.1, read as the reverse complement.
CTAACAAAAAAACTCTATAACAACATATCAAATAATAGAGATAATCAATAACAATCACACATAACGCTAAGATATATGTGGTTCACCCTCTCTCTAGGGATACGTCCACAAAACTGTGTTTCTTGATATTATAGGAAACGATACAGTTCTATCTGCGCTCTTAGCTTGTAGATCTCTCTTTATTTCTCTTCTTCTCTCCCCTCCCTACGCACCCAGTTGCAGGGTTGATCTTCACACCCAACTGAAGATCTTACAACACAGACTACTCTCACAACACAATACTTCTCTCTCAAAAATAATAACAATCCTCCATCATAACATAATCGAACCCATCTCAAGTCCTCTTGAACTTTATTTATACATTACAATGACTCTCGGACAACCTTAGGCTGAAACCTAGGTGTCAAAACTCTAAATACCAAAACCCTAGGTCAACTTGACCCACGTTTTCAGGGCTTCGCCAGCCTGTCTTTCCTATTTTCCTAGAGGTGCTCCAAAGCATCCATTGGTGGATTTTTACTACTTGATGATTTTTCCATGATCCATATTCCTTGTTGATCTGTTCTCCTCGATCTTCTTATCCAACGACTCGTTCTCCCATACTTCTCTCCTTCTTTTCTGGTTCTTTGACCACTTTGACCTGATCTTAGTCAACGCTCCTTCCACACAGTTTTCACTTCATGCTTCTTTCCTTAATCTTCGCAACCTTCCATAACCAAGGGCCAACATGGTGATCTTTTTTATGGCTCTTGAGTCTGTACACATTCTCCATCATCCATCTTTTTTCGAACTTAACACAATTGGTATTATTCATGGACTCAAGATTTCTCTGACCAATCCCTTGTCCATCAAATCTTGGACTTGTCTCTTTACCTACTCATTCTCTTGAGGTGTCAATATGTACATTGATTTGTTCAAAAAACTTGATCCTGGTATTAGATCAATGTGATGGTTGATACTCCTTATGGGTGGCAATGATCTCGGTAACTCATCCACTACTAAGTCAGCAAAATTCTCCAACAAATCATGGATTTATTCAGGCAGATCCTCCATAGAAGTACTTGTAAGGATAACTCTTGGTTTTCTCACCACAACAAACTGCATATCCTCTTCCTTCTTGACTTCACTCAGGAGTTCCTTCCCAATCATGAGAAGTATACTTGTGTTGGCTTCTTCCTTCACTTTCTTCTCCTCTATTGGAAGTAACATGTGTGTCCTACCATTTTTCTCCAAAGTATAATTATTTCTTCTCCCATCATGAATGGAATTTGTGTCGTATTGCCATGGTCTCCTCAAAAAAACATGGCATATGTCCATGGAAATCACATCACACAAAATATCATCTCTATATCCTCCTATATTAAATTCAACTAGGCATTGTTTAGTTACCATTACCTGGTGGCGTTTCTGCATTCATGAGACTCTATATGGACTTGGATGTGCAGTTGTATCCAGCTCCAATTTCTCCACCATCTCTGTGGATACTAAGTTATCAGTGCTTCCACTATCAATTATCACCTTTCATACTCTATCCTTAGTATTTCAAGCTATTATGAACAAATTGTTCCTCTGCACTAGTTTTTCAACCTATGACTCTTGCTTCAAGAGAACCTTCTTCATCATCAAATATCTTCCATCTTCTGCACCTTCTGCTTCAAAATTCCGCTTCTGCGCTTCCGAAATGTGAGCTTCACCTCCTTCTTCTTTCTTTCTCTTGGGGAATTCCCAAGACATGCGTCCTGTCTTTCCATAGGAAAAACAATTCACTTCTCCTCCTTTGCCTCTTCCTCTTCCTCAAGGAAAATAATTTCTACCACCATTTTGTCTCCCTCGTGAAATTCCTCCTCTTTCTGAGTGACTATGTGGTTTTTCAGTCTCACCCTTGGGATTTTGTGCCTTGTCATGGGAAATTCCTTTGCCTTTGTTTATACTTATTCCTCTATGTAACACCTTGTTTCCCCCAGCTTGTAAATATAACTGGACTGGCCAAGGACTATGGAAAACTCATAAATGTGAATATGTGATGTAAATAGACCTTGAGGAAGAGGTCAATGAATGTGAATGATATTTTGAATTTATTGCAGGACTGCTGAGAGGGGATGTGCAGAAAAAGAGACCATGATGGCGATGGAAGGCCCCTGAAAAGGTGGCGTTAACTTCCACCGAGAATTAAATACCATATTTGGACTCCACTTGCCCAGAGAACCAAAAGCGACTCTCTGGCCCTGAAATTTAATGACTCACAGGCTGGTAGGCGGATGGCTTGATGAGGGATGGGATGGTGAACCGCCCATCCGTAGAGCCGTCCGGCCTGATCGGCGCGAGGGTAATCGTGCCACACGCAACCTCTCAAGAGGATAAGGCGTATGGCAGAAGCGATTGAAAAGGGCAGACGCGAGGGGAACTCTGGCGTTATGCAGAGTGAGTGATAGCAGAGAGGAAGGATTGCAACCTTCTCTCCTGGTCACTGGCATACAAAGAGACGCAGTCTCAGAGCATCGTGGTCTCAGCTTGGGGGTGGCTAGTGGTAAATCCGCTGGGAGTCGCTACGCCTACGGTTGGGTGGAAACGAGCACCTCTCTCAGCAGTCGTTTGACCCCTGGTGTTATTTATGATAAGTGTTTTTCCTCTGGCATCTTGATATATATATATGTATGCTTACTCTGATGATTATGCTCATAAGCTGTAAAACTGTGAATGAATTCATTGTAAGAATGTATGTAGGACGTTTTGATCAATATTAGTAGTTGTATAATTGTATGGAAGAGATTATATATGGCATATGTCCTCATGAATTGTTATTTACATATGTACTGGTCTATATCAGACTTCATGTCTGGACCTCAGTTGGACAATACCCTTTTGACCTCAGGAAGTACTCTGAGTAAGTCTCCCCATAGAGATACTCTCCTTGAATAACCCCTCCAGAGCCCGACAGGTAAATATGAAGGCGTAGAACCTTGGTAACTCTGTATGAGGAGAAACGTCCCTTTTAGAAACTCGAGATGGCAGCTTGAGGAGGGAATATCAAATCGACGGATGAGACTCCATCGGGAGATCTGTGGTCACCCATGACCGTCAGATTGGAAGGAGAGGAAGAAGTGTTAAGGGCCTGAACCTTGATAGATGGTGATCGACGGATGAGATTTCGTCAGGGAAATCTGCGGTTCCCCATGACCGTTAGATTAGTAGGAGAAAGTAGAGCGTTAAAGGCCTTACCACGGGGCTTTCCTGTGTCTTCGTGGGTAGTGGAGAGTTTAGGACCGTAGATCCTCACAGTCCAGGAGAATATCTGGACCGCTAATTTTTCCACGTCCATGAAGTAGTGGAAGAGTACATAAGGCGGGACAGATCTGAGCCGTTAGATCTTAGCTGGAAGAACCCGACAGCCATTGGATATGTTAAGAGATGCACAGGTTTAACCCTTCTCACGCCAGGAAGAAGTCCCGACAGGCATCGGGATATCGGTGTTCGAGAAATCGGGAGTCACGATGACATGAAATCAGGAATTTCTATAGGAAAAGTCTCGGGAGCGATCTGGACCGTCCGTTAGTGGAGACACGTGGCGGAGATCGAGGTGTCGGGAGATCGGGTAAGTCCACCTTGAAAACCCCGACACAAATCTAGGCCGTCCATCAGAGGAGGACGCGTGGAAGTAATCGGAGCCATCAGGGAAAATCCCAACAGAAAGTCGTTTATCGGCATTTTGGTCATCGGGATGTCGGGAATCCTGATAACAAGAGATTTGGGCATTTCAGAATCGCGAATTCTGAAACCCCGACAAGGAGAGAAGTGACATTGTGGGCCAGCTGTCAGCACAGCAGAGAATCAGGATTCGAGGAATCGGCAAATCCGTGGACAAATGCTTTTCAGCATTTGAAACCCCGAAGCCCCGATAAGTAGTATGACTGTGGTCATATAGGGAAGGTCATGTGGACCAAAAGTCTAGCCTGGAGGGATAACGGAGATTGGAGCGCGTCGGGATTTTGAAGCCAAAAACCCCGACGGGAGGCAAGGTTGCGGTCTTATGATTTAGTGGTCACGTGGACCAGAGCATAGCCAGGAGGGCTAACCCATAAGGGACCATATCGGTGAATTGGCTCATCGAGAAACCGGGGATCGAGGATTCAGGGGTGTCGTGATCGAGAGTCTAGATTCTCGTGATGGTAAACCCCGATGAATGGACGAGATTCTTTCAGAGGATCTCAGGGTCTGTAATGACCGTCAGATGTGGAGATGAGACGTCAACTTAAGCCAGGACGTGAATATGCTTTAGGATCAGTGGCGAGCAGATCTGGATGGCTAGAATCCACCCGTCCAGATCTACGGCTGAGGTTCCATTCCGGAGACCCCTTACTGTTCTGCCTTTAGCGGTAGGGGGGGGGTCCGGAATTGGACACGCAACTCTCGAACGATCGAGATTAACTCATCGTAATCAACGATGCTCAAGTGGATTCCGGACCCCCCTTGCCATTCTGTCTTTAAGAGGGGGGGGGGGGTCCATAATAGTTTGGCGTGTGAAGTAGGGCCCCTCCTGTCACATCGACCACCATGTCACATATCCCCCTCTGTCACTTGTGTTCCACCTAACCACGCAACGGGGCCGTTCCCCATTGGTTGTTCTCTACCCCTGTTGAGGTTTGTTCCTATTGGCCATTCGTTGACCCTGTAGGGATTCATCCCCATTGGTCAATCGCTAGCCCTGTCGGGGTTCGACGGTTCCAGAGTCTAACGTTTAGATGTTACTGTAGCACCGAGGCATGAAATACAAATAGGCGCTGCATCCAAATTGAACGGTGAATTTGACCCACGATTAAGGGGAACAGAGAAGGAGAGAGAAAGAGCCATACTTACGCTGGGCCTCCATGGTAATTAGGGGTTCGAGTCTAGCAGAAGACCAGAAAAAAAATTTGATTTAGGTAGTGGGTGTGTTACAAAGTGGTATCAGAGCATGGTTACAACACTCGGCCTGAATGGGCTTATGCACGAGTCACGCATAAACTTCGTTCGAAGCACTCCTACAAGGAGTAACCCCCTAACTTAACTCTCTTGTCCAGGATTAAAAACTTGGAAAATGAGAACCCGACTGTGTATACATGTGAAAGAGTTATGAATTTATGTGCACATTACAAAAATGTATTTAACTCTTGACTAATAACCAGCATTTGTATTTTCACTCAAGCGGACGATCGACCGCGGGAATCTACAGACGCAGGGTATGGTGACTCACAAAGAGGTGGGAGAAGGCTCCCACAACAGAGACGAAGAGTCCGAAGAAAGAAGAGCAATAGGAAACCCTCCAGACCTAGCCGAGACTGTGAGGAGTCTCATGGTTGAAATGCAAATCTACAAGGACGACAATGAAAGGATGATGAAGGAACAAGAAAAGAAAACTGAAATTAATGCAGTGTTACTGCAGATCTTATCCGACCTACAATGACAAATGCAGCAGGAACCTGAGATGTAGAATCATGGTCGTATCAGTGGCCATACTGAGAGAAGCACGTCAAGAAAGGTCCACCCCAGAGGTAAAGGACCAGTGCCAGACGATTCCACTGAGAAGGAAGCTGGCGATTCAGAAGGTTCTTCTAGCAGCAGGACCAATTCCTATTCTCAAAGAAAACAGAAGAAGCTAAATACTTCCAAAAGTCATAAATTTGAGGAATTCAGAAAGGCCAAACCTCCTTCCTTCGACGGTAAGATAAAGAAGGGAGAGGAAGCCGAGGCTTGGCTACTTGGACTGAAGAAATATTTCAGAGTCCATGATTTCTCAGAGAACTTGAAGGCCCGAGTGGCCACTTTCAATCTGAACAGAAAGGCTTCCATATGGTGGGAAGACCTTAAGAATATGATAGGGGTCCTCGAGGAGGACCTGTCTTGGAAACAATTTGAAAAATACTTCCGGAAGAAGTATTTGTCGGAAAGATATTTCGACGAGAAGGCTAAAGAGTTCTATGAACTCAAACTAGGACAACTTACTATGGAGGAATATGTCAACAAATTCCTCGACTTATTGAGATATGTACCCTACATCAAAGCAGAAAAGGCGAAGACACAACGCTTCATCAGTGGACTACCCAAGGAATACTGGAACCGAATTGAATTTGACGAGCCAAAGACCTTAGAAGACACTATTCGAAAAGCAACATATTGTCATGAACAATATGGGCCTGGCAGAGTCTCATGGAGACTGGAAACATAAGAGTGGTTCAAGATTTCAGGAAAAGGGAAGCAAATCCTCAGGGTTTAAAAACTACAAAAAGAACCACAGAATGAACTTCCCAACCCTGAGTGTACTCCAGCAGAACTTTCCCTTGGGGGACAGAAATAAAACTTCTGGACCTATACCAGTGAATAATAACAACCCAAAGAAAGAACCTCCGAAATGTTGGGATTGTGGAGGAGAGCATCTCCGGAGAGACTGTCCACACCAACAACAGAACAGTCGAAAATTCTATAACCTTCAGGAAGCTACCACAGTTAATAATGTGGCAAGGAGTGTGCCACAGATTTATGCAGCCTTGGATAATAACCAAGTTGACCACCAAGCTTCAGTGGTGGAAATAGAAGGTATGATTTTCAACCATTTAGTGTCTGTTTTGATTGACCCTGGTTTAAATTTGAGTTATATAGCCCCTAGAGTTGTTGATAAGTGTAATCTACTGCCACAGAAGCAAACTAAACCATGGTTGGTACAGTTAGCCACCGGCACCAAAAGAAAGGTGGTAGAGGCCATACCAGCCTGCCAATTAATGTTGGGTGAATTCCCCACCCAAGAAACCCTTAATGTATTACCCCTGGGATCATACGATCTGTTGATTGGTATGGACTGGTTGGCCACCCATAAAGCCAAACTGTACTATTACCATAAAACCTTAGAATGTGTGAGCAAATAAGGAAGAAGGATAACCCTCCAAGGGATCTGAAAACCAGCCTCAATGAGACAAATATCAGCCATGCAAATGAGGAAGTATTTCCGAAAGGGATGTCTCCTATATGCAATATAGGTACTGAAAACAATCGAAGGCGCTAAACCAAGCCCCGATGATCACCCTATCCTGAGAGAATACAGAGATGTATTTCCAGAAGAGGTACTGGGTCTACCTCCGAGAAGAGACATTGAATTCTCAATAGAACTTGCACCAGGAGCGGTACCGATGTCTAGAACACCCTACCGGATGAGCACACCTGAGTTAATTGAACTCAAATTGCAATTGAAAGAAATGATGGACAAGGGTTATATTCTACCCAGTGTGTCCCCATGGGGAGCATCGGTCCTATTTATGAAAAATAAGGATGGCACCCTTAGACTGTGTATAGATTATAGACAACTCAATAAAGTAACCATAAAGAACAAGTACCCCTTGCCCAGGATTGATGATCTATTCGATCAGTTGGGAGGCGCGTCTATTTTCTCAATGATTGACTTGAGGTCGGGATACCATCAAGTCCGAATTAAGGGTGAAGACATCCATAAAACTGCTTTTCAAACACGGTATGGTCATTATGAGTTTGTGGTAGTGCCATTTGGGTTGACCAATGCCCCTGCCACTTTCATGTGCTTAATGAATAATGTACTTAGTAAATTTTTAGATAAATTTGTACTGGTCTTCATTGATGACATACTAATCTACTCTAAGAATAAAGAAGAACATGAAGAACATCTTAGACTTGTGCTGCAAGTGCTAAGAGAGCATCAACTCTATGATAAATTCAGTAAATGTGACTTCTTTCAGAAGCAAATACATTACTTGGGACATGTTCTATCCGAGGAAGGGGTAGCAGTAGATCCTGACAAGATCAGGTCTATCATGGAATGGCCTACCCCAAAGGATGTCTCAGACATCAGATCCTTTATGGGATTGGTGGGATACTATAGGAGATTTATAAAAGATTTCTCCAAGATTGGTTGTCCAATCACTGCCCTCCAGAATAAGGGAACAAAATTTCTGTGGACACAGCAATGTGAAGAAAGATTTCAAACCTTGAAATATCTACTAACCCATGCACCTGTGTTGAAAATCGTTGACCCAGAAGATGACTTCCTCGTGTGCATAGACGCCTGTAAAGAAGGGCTCGGAGGAGTCCTTATGCAGGAAGGAAAAGTGATCTGTTATGAATCCCAAAAATTGAATGAACATGAGGTCAACTATGTGACTCATGATCTAGAACTGGCTGCCATAGTGCATGCCTTAAAAATGTGGAGGCATTACCTCCTGGGAAGGAAATTTGTGCTTATGACAGATCACTGTGGATTACGGTATTTGTTTGATCAACCCAAGATTAATGCTAGACAAGCTAGATGGATGGCCCTCCTTAGCGAATTTGATTTTGAAATCAAACACATTAAAGGGAAAGAGAATCGAGTGGTCGATGCCCTCAGTAGAAGCATGAGAACGATTCACCTGGCAGCAGTGAGTACCTGCGAGACAGATGTCAAGAACAGAGTCAAGAAGGCACAAGAAACATATCCCTTCGTTTGAAATGTGACCCTGTACCTACAGCAAGAACCCACTGGAGTAAACTATGAAGGCTATCAGATGACCGAAGGAGGCCTGCTCACTTACAGAGATAGACTGTACATTCTCAATTGTGATGACTTGAAGAGGTTCATCATGGATGAACTACATAAAAGAACCTACACCGGTCACCCAGGATACCAGAAAATGATTACTGCCACCCGGAAACAATTTTATTGGCCTGGCTTGAAGGGGGACATAGCCAAATATTTGGCCCAATGCATAGAATGCCAACAGGTTAAAGTGGAACATCGACACCCCACAGGACTATTACACCCGTTACCCATCCTAGAATGGAAATGGGAAACCATCTCCATGGATTTTATCACTAGATTACCGACTTAAACCAAACAGAATGATGCCATTATGGTGGTGGTGGATAAACTAAGCAAGTCTGCTCATTTAATCCCCGTCAAATCGACCTGCAAGGCGATAGATATCGCCCAGATCTTCATGAAAGAGGTGTTCCAACTGCACGGTATGCCGAAAGAGATAATATCTGACAGAGACACAAAATTTACTTCCAATTTATGGAAATCACTAATGACGGGTTTAGAGACCAAATTGTTGTTTAGTACTGCCTATCACCCTCAAACCGATGGACATACAGAAAGAGTAAATCAGGTATTAGAGGATATGTTAAGGATGCATATAATGCATCAACCTAGGAAATGGGAAGACTACCTGCCGTTGGTAGAGTTTTCCTACAACAATGGCTATCAAGCGTCCTTAAAGATGAGTCCCTTCGAGGTCCTCTATGGTAGACAGTGTAATACTCCAGTCAGCTGGAATAACCTTGTAAACAGGATTTCTATTGGACCCGATATGTTGAAAGAGATGGAACAGCAAGTGATTCAAATAAAACAAAATCTGAAGATCGCTCAGAGCCGACAGAAAAGTTATGCTGATCAAAAGAGAACTCCAAGAGAGTTCAAAATGGGAGACCATGTATATCTCAGAATTAAGCCCAGAAGGAGTTCCCTGAAAATGGGAGCTTGTTCCAAATTGGCACCCCGGTATTGTGGACCCTTTGAGGTTCTAGACAGAGTGGGACCTGTAGCCTATCGGCTAGTACTTCCTCCCACAGTAAAAGCACATAATGTTTTCCATGTTTCATTATTAAAGAAATATGTACATGATGCTAATCATATAATTGATTCGTCTTTGATCCAGGTGGAACCGGAGGGATAATTTCTACCAGAACCCCAATGCATACTAGACAGAAGGGAAACCCCGCTCCAGAACAGAACCATTGCATAGGTCAAGGTGCAGTGGAAACATTTTGGCCCATATGAGGCTACATGGGAAATGGAAGATGCCATGAAACTGGCATATCCGATTTTGTTTACTTCTGTACATGCAATTCATGTTAGTAGATAAGAACATCGAGGATGATGTTCCTTTTAAGGGGGAGGGAATTGTAACACCCTGTTTCCCCCAGCTTGTAAATATAACTAGACTGGCCAAGGACTATGGAAAACTCATAAATGTGAATATGTGATGTAAATGGACCTTGAGGAAGAGGTCAATGAATGTGAATGATATTTTGAATTTATTGCAGGACTGCTGAGAGGGGATGTGCAGAAAAAGAGACCATGATGGTGGTGGAAGGCCCCTAAAAAGGTGGCGTTAACTTCCACCGAGAATTAAATACCGTATTTGGACTCCACTGGCCCGGAGAACCAAAAGCGTCTTGCTGGCTCTGAAAATTAATGCCTCGCAGGCTGGTAGGTGGATGGCTTGATGAGGGATGGGATGGTGAACCACCCATCCATAGAGCCGTCTGGCCTGATCGGCGCGAGGGTAATCGTGCCACACGCAACCTCGCAAGAGGATAAGGCGTATGGTAGAAGCGATTGAAAAGGGCAGACGCGAGGGGAACTCTGGCATTATGCAGAGTGAGTGATAGCAGAGAGGGAGGATTGCAACCTTCTCTCCTAGTCACTGGCAGACAGAGAGATGCAGTCTCAGAGCATTGTGGTCTCATCTCGGGGGTGGCTAGTGGTAAATCCGCTGGGAGTCGCGACGCCTACGGTTGGGTGGAAACGAGCACCTCTCTCAGCAGTCGTTTGACCCCTGGTGTTATTTATGATAAGTGTTTTGCCTATGGCATCTTGATATATATATATATATATATATATATGCTTACTCTGATGATTATGCTCATAAGCTGTGAAACTGTGAATGAATTCATTGTAAGAATGTCTGTAGGACGTTTTGATCAATATTAGTAGTTGTATAATTGTATGGAAGAGATTATATATGGCATATGTCCTCATGAATTTTTATTTACATATGTACTGGTCTATATCAGACTTCATGTCTAGACCTCGGTTGGACGATACCCTTTTGACCTCAGGAAGTACTCTGAGTAAGTCTCCCCATAGAGATACTCTCCTTGAATAACCCCTCCAGAGCCCGGCAGGTAAATATGAAGGCGTAGAACCTTGGTAACTCTGTATGAGGAGAAACACCCCTTTTAGAAACCCAAGATGGCAGCTTGAGGAGGGAATATCAAATCGACGGATGAGACTCTGTCGGGAGATCTGTGGTCACCCATGACCGTCAGATCGGAAGAAGAGGAAGAAGTGTTAAGGGCTTGAACCTTGATAGATGGTGATCGATGGATGAGATTTCGTCGGGGAAATCTGCGGTTCCCCATGACCGTTAGATTAGTAGGAGAAAGTAGAGAGTTAAAAGCCTTACCACGGGGCTTTCCTGTGTCTTCGTGGGTAGTGGAGAGTTTAGGACCATAGATCCTCACGGTCCAAGAGAATATTTGGACCGCTGATTTTTCCACATCCACGAAGTAGTGGAAGAGTACATAAGGTGGGACAGATCTGAGCCGTTAGATCTTAGCCGGAAGAACCCGACAGCCATTGGATCTGTTAAGAGATGCACGGGTTTAACCCTTCTCACGCCAGGCAGAAGTCCCAACAGGCATCGGGATATCGGTGTTCGGGAAATCGGGAGTCACGATGACGTGAAATCAGGAATTTCTATAGGAAAAGTCTCGGGAGCGATCTGGACCGTCCGTTAGTGGAGACACGTGGTGAAGATCGAGGTGTCGGGAGATTGGGTAAGTCCTCCTTGAAAACCCCGACACAAATCTAGGCCATCCATCAGAGGAGGACGCGTGGAAGTAATCAGAGCCATCGGAGAAAATCCCGACAGAAAGTCGTCTATCGGCATTTTGGTCATCGGGATGTCGGGAATCCTGATAACAAGAGATTTGGGCATTTCAGAATCGCGAAGTCCTAAACCCCGACAAGGAGAGAAGTGCCATTGTGGGCTAGCTATTAGCACAGCGAAGAATCGGGATTCGAGGAATCGGAAAATCCATGGACAAATGCTTTTTAGCATTTGAAACCCCGAAGCCCCGATAAGGAGTATGACTGCGGTCATATAGGGAAGGTCGTGTGGACCAAAAGTCTAGCCTGGAGGGCTAATGGAGATTGGAGCACGTCGGGATTTTGAAGCCAAAAATCCCGACGAGAGGCAAGGCTGCGGTCGTATGATTTAGTGGTCACGTGGACCAGAGCATAGCCAGGAGGGCTAACCCATAAGGGACCATATCGGTGAATTGGCTCATCAAGAAACCGGGGATCGAGGATTCAGGGGTGTCGTGATCGAGAGTTTGGATTCTCGTGATGGTAAACCCTGATGAATGGATGAGATTCTTTCGGAGGATCTCGGGGTCTATAATGACCGTCAGATGTGGAGATGAGACGTCAACTTAAGCCAGGATGTGAATATGCTTTAGGATAAGCGACGAGCAGATCTGGACGGATAGAATCCACCTGTCCAGATCTACGGCTGAGGTTCCATTCCGGAGCCCCCTTATTGTTCTTCCT
>ML786364.1:286342-345838 GCA_009831015.1 Picea engelmannii | reverse complement strand
ACCTTTCAATAAAATAGAATAAGGCGGATGTAAGAAGACCTAATAGAAGCTTCCGCTTCTAGAAGGATCTTCCTCTAGATGCTTCTTTTGAGTATAAATAAGAGTCGAGGGTATGAGAACCCTAGCTTGGATATTATTGTAATAGAGCGCTTCTCGATTGGAGGTTGCCCCCTTGAAGAGGCCTGTGAACATTGCTATCTGATTCAAAGTGTTATTTCTGTTGCTATTTCGTGAATCATTTCTGTGTATTGTGAAGATTATGCTGGATATTTTACTGTTATTCTATTATTTCTAGCATTTCGTTTCTGTTCTGCATATTTTATATATCTGGTATCTTGCAGGTAACAACTATCAACAACCTTCTACAACTCTCAGCAGCCTCATTTTGGCATACATTACATTTATTTATACAAGAGGGTTCATAGAGATTTTCCTTCCAACTACCTTAGTGTTATCCTATCAAAATAAAAGCTTTCAACTCCTAAGGATTTATTACAATAAATGTTCGAGATAGACAGATAAGAGAAAATGCTTTGAATCTGTACTACAATCTACTTCATTAAAGCAAATACATTCCCCAACGATCTCTTGTGATGGCTCGACCTCCTAAAAAATTAAGGTCTTTAATTTCAATCTTTTCGGATATTACATTGATATGCCATCTTTCAAATTTCAAAAACTCTTCAAAATGTGCATTGGGGTGCTGAGTTGTCCTCCACTTGCGCTTTGTTGGGGATACTCCTGCATCACATCATGATGTAATATAATTAATATCATATTGCACCATAAGATAACCTAAGTGGGACCCTCTTCAAAATTCCGATGCTCAAGAGATTTGGGTATATTCATAGAAGCCTGATGAGGTATCTAAGTCGAAGTCTGGAGGCTTAGGTATTAATGGATATTAATGATCCTAAGTGATCCTTTGATATAAATTAATCATATTATAATATAATTAAATAGAATTATATTATAATATAATTAATAAAAGGGAAATTTGTAATAATAAATATTAGGTTGAATATAGTTAATCATGTTTCCCAGTAAGTAAATAAATATGCATATATTTATATATGTTAAATTACGTGAAAATTTGGCATGGAGTTATGTGCCGGGGAGAACTGAATTATATACCTTAATTGAGGATAGTCAACTTAAGTATATTACGAATAAATTATTCTCATTTTGTTATAATATAATTACTCATAATTATTATATGAGTAATTTTTTGAGTTAGTGGTAAACTACTTCAAGGGGGAGGGAAGAGAAAGTAAAAACCTCAGTAATTATTGGGCCATGAGTATTAGGCTAAGAAAAAATAAATTACTGGATAATTAACTTGTGTAGAATAATTATCCTTAATGAATCTTAAGTAATTAATTACCAAAGAATGGTATTCTATGAAATATTAATTAAGTAATTTAAATTGGACTATAGGAGAGGGAGTATTGTCATCCTCTAGTCGTGCAAGCCTAAGAACCCTGCGGTGACATGGTGAATTGATGTTGACTAAGAAAATAATTGTGATGCATGTTAATATTCAATGGTTTGACGATTCAAATGGTGCCCAGTAGGATTGGTGAACCTAATCTAGGTGGATATTGGTGGCCACCCACCTATTCCAACTGGCTCCTCTTGAATTTTTTTAGTTTAGCACGTTCTTTTGTACTTATTTGTAATTGTGGGTTCTACACTTTTGGGGCTGTATGAAGCCATGTACATCTTCCAGGTGGCTATTGGTGGCCTCCCACCTAATCCAATAGGATTATTTTGTATGTTTTCATGTCAGCACATCTTTTTGTACTTCCAGGGCCTTTTTGGGGCCCTAAACAGTGTTATTTTGGCTCGTCATAGTCAAATTGTAGGTAGACTTTGAGATTGATGGTGTAACATGTATTTTTTGAAAATACCTTTCCAACGGGTTATCACATTCCTAAAAAGGAGGTCGTATGCAAAATTTATGACCTCGGGAAGTTGAGGTATCAACTAACCCATAGGGGCCCACATAACTTTTGGCATTTCATCTCCTAGGGTTAGGATTTTGGATGTCTAGGGTTTTTTATTCATGAGTAATATTTAAAATTCCTTTGGAGCCTCATTTTGATTATTTTTCTCAGACGATGCACGTAGTAGCCACATATCTTCTCAAATATAGCTACCAACATTCGAGCAAGTGTTTCACTTCAACAATTTTACAGTTTCAACCTATTTCATTTATTCAATAGAAGATATTGTTCACTGGATATATGTGTTGTTCTTCATATCTCTATGTTTATTATATTCATTATTTTAATCAGTTTGTCCCGCTCCTAAATCTGTATCATTGGTATCAGAGCAGTCTACTCTTCATTTATTTTTCTTCATGCATGTCCTCGACAAGATCTGGGTACAAGAAGTTGGGACTCGAACCAATCGATCCATTGAAATATCGATCGCGCTAAGCCCAACAACAACCCATGGGGGACAAAAAGAAAGATTATGGAGCAAGAGATACTTTTAAAATGTTGCTTGAGGAATCCCTTCCTCGACAAAGGAATGAATTGATGAATAACTTTGTGCAAATCCTTCAACAGCTGCCCACAAGAGAAGCATCTTCATGAAGCAGTCATGCAACCCCCTTCATGAAGCCTGATCTTGTTGACCCTTGGGTATGGAAGTAAGTGAATATTAAGTCAAAAAAGAAGGAATGTGAACTGCACGGAAGACATAGTGACTGATACTGGGTCGAAGTGAGCAGAAGAGCGGAAAAGATGGAGCGAAGCAAGAGAAAGCAAGTCGTTGGATGAGGAGACCGAGGATGACAGATCAATAAGGAAGATGGATCATGGTCAAATCAGCAAGCAGAAAAATCCACCTTTGGATGCTTTCAAGCACCGTGTGAGAAGGAAGGAAAGATAGGCTAGAGAAGCCCTGAAAATGCAGGTCAAGTTGACCTAGGGTTTTAGACACCTAGGGTTTTGGTATCTAGGGTTTTTGACACTTATGTCTCAACCTAAGGATGTCAGTGAGTGATTGTAATGTATAAATAAAGGTCTAAAGGACCTGGTATGGGTTAGTTCTAGGTTGGTTGAGAATCATTGTTTTTGTGTGATTGAGTGAGTACTATTGTGTGAGAGAGAAGTGCTGAGTGTGGGAACCTTTTGGTATTGTAAGATATTCAGCTGGGTGCAAATATTGACCCTACAGCTGGGTGTGTAGGGAGGGGGAGAAAGAGAGGAGAAGAGAGAATATTTTTTATCTAAGAGCGCAAACAAGAACTGTATGATTTCATCTTAATATATTATAAAGCACAGTTCTGAGGACGTAGCCCTAGAGAGAGGGTGAGCCACGTATATCTTGTGTTATGTGTGATTGATGTTGTGTTCTTTGTCATTTGATATGTTTCTATTGTGATATTGTGTTAGATATGAAGTATAACTTGCACAGTAGGTTTAAGGAAGATAAATAATACTAGGTTGTTGTGCGTTGTTGATTTGAATCCACTTTGCATTCCTTCTGGTTGTAGACACATGTGTCCTGCAACCCCCTATAGCTACTTCAGGTGAGACTGCATCTAGTTCACAGGTGTTGCTGAAAGGGCCAGTAGTTAGGGCTTGTTGGTGCGCTCTTGAGTATTGAACCCTGGGTCTTCCCCTATGCCAACAAACGGTTCCATTGTCGAGACCAGGATCTTCTTAAGGGAATGTCAAGGTGGTTTCCATCGAAGACAAAGATTCATAAGTGGATAGAAGATCAAGAAAAGGACTTCGTTGAAGCCTAGAAAAAGAACCCTAATATTAGTACAGAGGATTGCTTGGGAAGGTATATATTTACTGATATACACAAGATTTTCTTTGGAGGGATTCATAAGGAGCTATATGAGTGGTTAGCCGGATTAGTAGATACCCAGTTCTAGATCAGATCTAAGCCACTTGTGGTTTGGACGTCGGCGTTGATCAAGAAGGTTAAGAGAGTTGATAAAATCATGTCAAGAGTAGTGGATCACTAGTTTGATAGTACCATTGGAGGTTATATCACCAAGTTTTCTATTGACATGGTAGAGTTATATAGCCAAGAAGGGAGATATTTCTTTAAGGGACCTAGAGGAAAATTTTTACATCTTCTGAAGTTGAAGATCAAGATGTTATTGCATGATAAAAACATCTTGAAGATACAATAGTGGGTCAGATCTAAGAGCTAATGTTAAAGAATTCAGACAACGACAGTGACACAGAGATCAAACACACACGCAGTGGAAGGATATTCAGAGAAGTTCCTTTGGCGAACTTGTTTAAGCGAGATCAAGAACCTCTTCTGCAGGAAGAAGGATTCTATAGTGGGGAAGAGGAAGAGATACTGAGTGAAGAACAGTCAATATCCATTGGACCAAGGGAAAAAAATATTGAAGAACCTCACCGAGAAGAGCCGGAAACTTCAGGAACTGCGCAGAACGTTGAAGTAAGTATTATTACTCCTCATGTTGTTTCAGTAGCATTAAGTAACCAGAGTAACCTAAGTTATCAAAGCACTAGAACAAGTAGCTCAATAACTATTTAGTCAGGAAACCTAGGAAGATCTATGGCTGACAAGATGAGTTTACCCACCTTTAAGGGAGATGGATCTGAAGATCCTAAGAAACATTGGTTCCTATGTGAAGTTGTATGGAGTATTAAGAATATCACCGGCGAAGCTGTTAAACGAGCTCAGTTCATCACTACCCTGAGAGACCGTGCACTGAGTTGGTACATGAAGTTTGTCCAAGAGGTTGCCCAGCCCAAACCGCTAAAACAGATCAAAACTGCATTGATTGCAGAATTCAAGAAACCCAAGTCAAAGTCACAGTGCATTACATAACTAAAAGAAATAAAGTAAAGAACAGTTGAACCTGTGTGGGAGTTTGATCAGAGGTTTAAAACCCTAACAGGCCATTTGAGTTTTCAGATCCCAAATGAGCAGAACAAAGAGGGGTTCATCGTTTCCCTCCTACCACACATTTGATTCCCTCTGATGAAACAGAATATTGCTTCGCAGGTTGAGGCACTGCAGATCGCCATGAAACTAGAATCAACCCCTATGGGAGAATCCATCTCAGGTATGAGTCAAATCTTGAATTAGCTAACTAGCTTATCACTGTAGGTCAAAGATATGAAGAAAGACAAGGGAAAATATAAAAGAGAAGATATATGGTGTATTAGATGCAAATCAAAAGGCCATGACAAGGAGAATTGTCCCCTCTTTCATGAGTATTTGGCATCTGGAGCCCCGAGTCCTTTAAAGAAAGTTACCCTGCCTTGGTGCGAGGTATGTAGAAATTGACATCGCCCTTGTGAATGTTACTATTTGAAAAAATATGTCCAAACACCCACAAATTTGTATTGCATGTTACGTAAGTCGGTAGGACACGATGACATGGATTGTAGAGCTTATGATCTCATGCATGAAAGGTCAAGGGATATATACAAAATTCAAGGTGAAGTACAACAAGAGGGAGGCACTACGCAGTATAATCCCCTGGGAAGAGGAAACTTCAACCCTCGTGGTGGATTCAAAGGAAGAGGATTAGGAGGAGGTATGGGTCGAGGTCGAGGACACATCATCTGTTATAACTGTGCACAATCAGGACACTTGGAAAGGGATTTTCAGAACCCTTGTACCACTTGCAACTACTGCAACTCATTCGAACATGTCATAGAACATTGTCCTGCTCTGTTAGCCAAATTTCAGGAGAAACAAGGAGGAAACCAACACATACAACTAATCAAAGCAGAACCTCAAGGAGAATATCCCAGAGTCTTTTTTATCACTACAGGAGGCGTTGTTACAGGAGAAGACAGAGTGACCCAGGGAAAGACTACAGAAGAATCAGGAGTCAGGAAAGCTGCAGAGAAGACCCAAAATTTTGATGCAAAGAAAGAAAAACAAGTGTTTGAGGAGGCAAGAAAGGAATTCATAAGAGATTAGGTTTCTTCATCAAAGGTTCGACCAGAAGTGAGAGAATATGGAATGCCTCTAGCATTCAATCAGTCTGCTCTACCAAAAGAAGGAAAAGAGGTAAGCAAGCTCATGGAATTCTTATATACTTGTATTAAGTTGATTCGGGATGAAAGTGAAGTACAAGAGCTACAAAGCTTGATTAAACAATATGAGCTAGGTAAAGTAGACCCCTTACTGAGTAGAGAAGTACACCAAATCTCTAAAAAAAGGAGGACAAATAAAGAATTACACATGAATGCTCAAATTGGAGAGTGTGATATAGTCTACGTCGTCCTTGACTTAGGGTTAGAAGTCAATTCCATGATGAAGTAGACCTGGGCACTGATGGGAAAACCTAAGTTGATCTATTCCCCTATCAGGCTTGGGATGGCCAATCAACGAGCTATGATCCCCTTTGGAAGATTGGAACATGTCCATGTAGACATTGATGGGGTCAGAAAATTTGTGGACTTTGAGGTCATTGAGATAGTTGATGA
Organism: Picea engelmannii; assembly: GCA_009831015.1. Taxonomy (NCBI): domain Eukaryota; kingdom Viridiplantae; phylum Streptophyta; class Pinopsida; order Pinales; family Pinaceae; genus Picea; species Picea engelmannii. The sequence continues at coordinate 339,389 of ML786364.1, read as the reverse complement.
TAGATTCCCTTACCCCGTGTTGTTAGGAATTGATTGGGCTTTCAACAATTCCACTATGTTTGATTTAAAGAAAAGAAGGATGATGTTTGAAGGTGATGGCCTTAGGGTCATTGCACCTTTGGACCCTGATGAAGGTCTCAGATACACAGAGCCCATCTGAGAAGAAGACTGCACATATGAGTTAGAAAACATATACAAATTGACAGCCAGACAACAGGATTACATTAATCCTACAACATATGGGAATTTAAGCTAGCGAAGTGAGAGAGCATGCTCATCAGATTCGGAAGAAGCACTGGAGAACTGGAAAAACAAAATGTATGAAGTATCTACTAGAAGGTGTGCTAGATTGACCAGATAAGTTCGCTAGATTGGCACAACAATAAGTAACTTGCCCACCTTTGATGGTTTAAATCATTTAGAAGCGTTCTTGATGGAATTTGAAGAAATTGTACCAATACAACAAATATTGTTGGCACTGGACGAGGCCATGACATCCACTCTAGCAAGGTTGTGGGGGACACACAAACACAACATTACAGACTGGATACAATGTTGCACTTTGATGAAAGTGTGGTTCTCAAAGCAAGTAGAAGGATGTGAAGTTAGACACACAGCTCGAAGTTGTCCGAAAGACCATGTGCGAAGTTGCGAGGAACCCTGGAGCAGCATTCCTCAAGAGAAGTGGGTGCATAAATTCATCAACACACTGGACACAACCCCTATCAATTGGTACCTTCAAGAAGAACTGTGCCTCATCACTACAAATTGGGAAGGTATGACCCAAAACTTTGTAACTACCTTCTTATTTGAAAGCCAATATCCTACAATGGATCAAGTATTATAGATTGTAAGATAGAAAATGTTCAATGAGGCACCTAGTCTCCCTTTGGAGCAAGAAGAGGATGAATGGACTGTGCCTTTTCAGAAACTGCAAGGTTGTTATAATATCAGTGTTGATGAATATGATGATCCTAGGAAGGTGAACATCATCGAAACAGAAGGCCAAAGTGACATAGAAGGACCAGGAGTTGAGCTACCTTTCATTGGACAGCCAATTAAAATCAAGAAAGTCAACATTGGAATAGAACAAACACCGAAGCTTACTAATGTTGGAGATTATTAGGATCCTACCACTATTGATAAGATCACAGAGTTACTGCATGAATATCAGGGCTTGTTTCCAACCAAGTTCACTGATATGAAGGGCATTAAAGGGCCCATGGAAGAGATGAAAATTCGCTTAAAACCAGATGCAAGTCCAGTCAAACAAATACCTTATAGATTGAACCCCAAATATAAGGAAAAAGTGAAGACTGAACTAGGAAGAATGTTAAAAGAAGGAATTATAGAACCCATTGAAGAGTCAGAATGGATAAGCCCTATGGTGGTGCGGGACAAGAAGACTGGAGAAATTAGGATTTGGGTAGATCTCAGGAAGCTAAATGATGCATGTTTGCAAGACCCATTCCCTACACCATTCACTGACGAAGTGCTAGACAACGTAGGAGGACAGGAGGTCTACTTCTTCACCGATGGATTTTTGGGATACCATCAGAACAGGATTGCCAAGGAAGATCTCCATAAGACCACATTTGCAACACAATGGGGATCTTACCAGTATACAATGATGTCGTTAGGATTGAAGAATGCACCAACAATATTTTCTAAGGTGGTGGTCGAAGCATTCAAGGAGTTTCTACATAAATTTCTAGAAGACTACTTTAATGATTGGACTATTTTCAGTATTTTGAGGAATCATATTGAATGTCTCGAGCTAATGTTGGAAAAGTGTAGGAAATGTCATATTGCCTTAAACCTGAAGAAGTGCATCTTATTTTCACCCTTTAGAGTGTTTTTAGGTCATATTGTATGCAAGCAGGATTGTTGGTGGATCCATCTAAGATTGCCATTATAGTCGATCTGCCCCCTCCTACTTCAGTCAAATAGTTGCGCACTACATTGGGACATACTGGATACTACAGGAAGTTCATTAAAGGATATTCCCATATTACAAAACCCATGGAGAAGCTTTTGAAAAAATACCGTCAGTTTCAATGGACAAAACAATGCCAGCAGATCTTTGACACACTGAAACAGAAAATGGTTATTGCGCCTATTCTGGTTTTCCCGGATTGGAGAAAGGAATTCCATGTGCATGTCCATGCATATTCTATCACATTAGGAGTAGTGTTAGAACAACCAGGAACAGGAGACATCGACCACCCGTTAGCCTTTGATAGTAGGAAGCTATCCACAACTGAGATTAATTACACCACCAATGAAAGGGAAGGTTTATCCATGGTGTATGCGATGCAGAAGTTCCACCACTACTTGTTGGGAGGACATTTTAAAATGTTCACTGATCACTCTGTGCTAAAATACCTAGTCAACAAGCCAATGTTGGGGGGGAGGATATGCAGATGGCTCCTGCTATTTCAGGAATATGACTTTGAGATTGTGGTAAAACCAGGAAGGATGAACAAAGGTCCTGGCCACTTATCGAGGTTGGAACACGAAGAGGAACCTACTAGTTTGGAGGATACATTTTCGGATGCACAACTGCTAGCAATCAGGAAGGTTGATGATCACTTCACGAAGATAGTATAGTTCCTGTCAATAGGAATGGCACCTAGTGACTAAACGGTTATTCAAAAGAAATAGTTGGTAGTGCACACTGTAGATTTTTCACTTATAGTTGGACAGATATACAATATGGGACCTAATGAGATATTGAGGAGGTGTGTTATGAAAGCAGAGTGACCATTGATCCTCATTGAAGTCCATGAAGGCATTGCAAGAGGAAACTGCGCAGGGAAAGCAACAATGCAAAAGGTTCTTAGAGTTGGCCTTTGGTGGCCTACTTTACACAGAGATGCTAAGGATTATTATAGAGCCTGCGATGTATGCCAAAGAGTTGGAAAACCATCTAGAAGAGATGAAATGTCATTAGCACCCAGGATAACCTTACAAGCCTTCAAGAAATGGGCCATTGGCTTCGTGGGACCTATAAACCCACAAGGAAAGCGCACAGGAGCTAGATACATAATCACTGCGACAGAGTACTTGACCAGATGGGATGAAGCAAGAGAAGTCAAGGATTGTAGTGCGACTATAGCTGCGCACTTCATATTTGTTGATATCATAACCAGGTTTGGATGCCCGAAGACCCTAATGAGCGATCAAGGCACACATTTTATTAACAATACCATTGAATCCTTGACTCAGGAATTTGAAATTCACCATCATAAGAGCACGCCATATCATCCATAAGAAAATGGGAGAGTTGAAGCATTCAATAAGATATTGGAGACAACGTTGATGAAGATTTGCAATGTGAACAGGGATGACTTGGACCTAAGATTACCATCAATGTTATGGGCCTATAGAACCACTTGCAAGAAGATGACCATGCAGACTCCCTTTAATTTGGTTTATGGCCTAGAAGCAGTTGTACACATGGAATATTTGGTTCCTAGTCTAATAATTGCAGCCTTTATAGATATGGATGACACTGGCATTGTTCAAGAGAGGCTCAAGCAGTTGGTTGAACTCGAAGAAGACAAATTTATTACAGGATTCCATTAGCAAGTTCAGAAAGAAAGAGAAAAGGCCTACCATGACAGGCATATCAAGAAGAAAGCCTTCAAGCAAGGAGATCTGGTATTGGTATATGACAGTAAGTTCATGAAGAATCCAGGGAAGTTCAAAATGCATTGGCTTGGGCCATATCAGGTTGTCTATATTACGAAAGGAGGAGTTTCATAGTTGAAGACTTTGAATGGAGAATGGAAGGAAAGGTCGATGAACGGGAGCCGATTGAAATTGTATTATGATAACCAGTTGCCTCGTAGCTCCCAGTAAAATGATGAGGAAAAGGGTCTAGGTACCAAGTGCAGTTGAAACTGGGTACCAGACACAAAAAAGACATTCTGCACAAGGAAGGAAGGGAGGCATAGAGATAAAATCACAGGCTATCCTAAGAAGCCTGGAATCAAATTAAAAAAGAAGAATCAGATCTGAAGTGCCTTGGGACAAGTCACAAGTGAGTGTTGGGGGACTGTTGGCCCTTGGGTATGGAAGTAAGAGAAGGTTAAGGAAGAAAAGAAGGAATGTGAATTGCGTGGAAGACACAATGACCGATACTGGGTCGAAGTGAGAAGAAGAGCATAAAAGATGGAGGAAAGAAAGAGAAATCAAGTCATTGGACAAGGAGACCGAGGATGAAAAATCAGAAAGGAAGATGGATCATGGACAACTCAACAAGAAGAAAAATCCACCATTGGATGATTTTGAGCACCACACGAGAAGGAAGGAAAGATAGGCTGGTGAAGCCCTGAAAACGCGGGTCAAGTTGACCTAGGTTTTTAGACAACTAGGGTTTTGGTATCTAGGGTTTTTGACACTTAGGTCTCGACCTAAGGATGTCAGTGAGTGATTGTAATGTATAAATAAAGGTCTAAAGGACCTGGGATGGGTTGGTGCTAGGTTGGTTGAGAGTCATTGTTGTTGTGTGATCGAGTGAGTACTATTGTGTGAGAGAGAAGTGTTGAGTGCAGGAGCCTTATGGTATTGTAATATCTTCAGCTGAGTACAAAGATCAACCCTGCAATTGGGGGTGCAGGGAGGGGGAGAAAGAGAGGAGAAGAGAGAATATCTTCTAGCTAAGAGCGTAGACAAGAACTGTATGCTTTCATCTTAATATATTATAAAGCACAGTTTTGTGGACGTATCTCTAGAGAGAGGGTGAACCACGTATATCTTGTGTTATGTGTGATTGATGGTGTGCTCTCTGTCATTTGATATGCTGCTATTGTGATATTGTGTTAGATCTGAAGTATAACTTTCGCAGTGGGTTTAAGGAAGATGAAGAATACTAGGTTGTTGTGTGTTGTTTCTTTGAATCCACTTTTCATTCCTTCTGGTTGTAGACACATGTGTCCTACAACCCCCTATAGATACTTCAGGTGAGACTGCATCTTCTTCACAGGTGTTGCCGAAAGGGCCAGTAGTTAGGGCTTGTTGGTGCACTCTTGAGTATTGAACCTTGGGTCTGCCCCTGTGCCAACAAATGAATTGATGGACAACTTTGCGCAGATCCTTCAGTGGCTTCCCACAAGAGAAGCATCTTCATGAAGTGGTCATGCAACCCCCTTCAAGGTATGGGTAAATTTTGATATTCCATTATTTGAAGGACTGATAGATACGGATGTTGTAGATAAATGGTTGAATCTGCTCGAAGGGTATTTTTTGGTCCACAATTTTTCTGATCAGGAAAATATTACTTTTTCACTCCTCAAGTTCATCCCCCATGTTAAGGACTAGTGGCATACTTACTCTGAGAAAAGGGCCATAGAGTAATCTGCAATATTTATGGTTTCCCCTACATGGGATTTCTTCTAGGATTCCATTAAATTATAGTACTACCATGTTGGAAGCTACGAGGACCAGTACACCAGATCGACCACCCTACATCAAGAAAGGGACCAGACAGTATTAGATTTCACCAATATTTTCCATACCCTACACACCAAATTGGGTATCAATTACTCTAAGCGACATCTGGGGCTCAAATACCCCGATTTTTTTCATATATACATTCAAATAGAAATGTAGCTTGCATATAAGTGACATCTCCTCACCTACTGGGGTATCGATGCACTGCCAAGTCAAGCATCCAATTGATCTAAACCTTGGTGCACCTCTACCTAATGGATCAATATATCATCGCTCACTGATGGAAAATGATGAAATAAAGCATCAAATCCAAGAGCTTCTTCAAAAGTGGCACATCACACCCAACTCCTCCCCTTGTGGAATCCCTATTGTACTGGTGAAAAATAAGGATGAGACCTGGTGAATCTGCATTGATTACCGATCATTAAACAAAATCAGAGTCAAGAACTAGTACCCAATTCCCAATATTGATGACCTTATTGACCAACTCAAGGGGGGGAATTTCTTCAGCAAGATTGACCTAAACTCTTGATACCACCAGGTTTCCATTGAACCAACTGATGTATGGAAGACAACTTTCAAATCTAAATAAGGTCTCTTTGAATGGTTGTTCATGCCCTTTGGCTTAACAAATGCACCAATCGCTTTCATGAGGTTGATGGATGATATATTAAGACCCTTCACCAACTCTTTTGTGGTGGTATATTTGGATGACATCCTCATCTTCAACAGAACTTGGGAGGAGCACATGCGGCATATTCAACAGGTTTTGAGCACACTGCAACAACACAAGCTATATGCCAAATTGGAAAAATGTTCCTTTGGCATGAACAAGGTCCAATAATTCAGCTACATTATTGATGAGCATGGGGTTCATGTTGGTCCTGCTAAGATCCAAGTCATCTGTGACTGGTCAACCCCGACCACACGAACCAAGCTTCGGAGATTCTTTAGACTGGCCAACTTATACCGATGGTTCATGATGGGATTCTCCCATATTGCATGGGCCCTCAACCACGTGACCAAGGGTGGTGGCAAGGAAACTTTTATGTGGGGGAAGGAACAACAGCAAGAATTTTATGATCTAAAGCATCGCTTGTTCTCATCTCCAGTACTCTCCTTTCTCTATCTGCAACAACCATTTGATATTGAGACTAATGCATCTTACTATGTTGTAGGTGCAGTTCTCACTCAGCACGGTCATTCGATGGCATACCATAGTGAGACACTCTTAGATACTATCCAGAAATACCCTGCCTATGACAAGGAAATGTATTCCATTGTACAAGCCTGTCGTCAATGGAAACATTACATTCTAGGAAAGGAGACCATCATCCACACTCATCACAAGCCTTTGCAGTTCATATAGACACAAGGGAAGTTGGAGAATGACCGCCATCATAAGTAGTCCACCTACCTGTAGCAATTCCATCTCAACATCAAGTATAAGACAGTGAGCACAAATCGTGTTGTTGACTACATCATTCGACCTCTTGTGGTTGCACTCACCACTGTGTTTCATTCCTATGGACATGAGGCATCTGAGTGGCCCTAACTTTATCAACGAGATCTGAACTTCGCCACCACCTATCATCTCTTGGGTACATGCATGACTGCCTTCGATTTTTACATTTAAGATGGACTTTTATTCCATCTGGGACATCTCTTTGTTCCTGCAAGATAGCGTGCAAAGAATATTTTGGAATCCCACTATAGTCATATGGCAGGACATTTTGGCATGGAGAAAATTGTGTTCATTCTCCAAAAACATTTTTATTGGCAAAAACTTTGACAAGACGTTAGCAAGTATATCAAATATTACACTGCATGTGCCATTTCCAAGCCAACCATCAAGAAGCAAGGCTTATACACCCCTCTCCCTATCCCTAAGAATCCTTTGGAATCCATCTCGATGGATTACATGTCTGGCATTCCATCCACCAAGCAAGGAAATGATTGTGTATTTGTGGTCGTTGATCGGTTTTCAAAGATGGTCATCCTCACAACCTGCAAGAATAACATCACAATGGCAGATACTGCCAAGCTCTTCTTCGAATGAGTGTGGATCCATTTTGGGATACCACAGACAATCATCTCCAACTGGGACAACAATTTCCTCAACACCTTTTGGTCGAGTCTTTGGTCATTGTTGGATACCAAGCTCACTAAATCCACTTCTTTGCACCCCAAAATAGATGGCCAAACAGAGGTTGTCAATTGGATGATTGTGCACATACTACACATGTACAACTCTAAGAATTTGCATACATGGGATGAGAGTCTCCCCTATGTTTAACACAGTTACAATAGGGATCTCCATAGCTCCACCAACCATATCCCATTTCAGGTGGGACTGGGATTCCAACCCTTAGGTCCCATTGATGTTGCACTACCTCTTGCAACCACACAAATAGACTCTTCCCATGTTTATTACGAGATCGAAAAATCCACCAGATTCATTGAGAAAATTCATCACATCCACCAACAGGTCCATGAGATTTTGCAGAAAGCCAATGCTAAGTACAAGCAACGTTGTTATCAACACAGGGTACTGCACCAATTTCAGGTTGGAGACAATGTCTGGTTACATTTGTAGAAAGAGAATCTTACAGGACCCCATTGGAATATTTGCCCACTTATCTATGGGCCTTACACCATCACCAAGGCTGTGGGTAGCAATGATTTTGAGCTCAACACTCCACCCTTCCTTGGCTTGCACCCAGTGTTTAATGTGGACCTCCTTCAGCCATATTTTCTACCCTTATTGGACATGTCAGAGATCGCATAAAAACTGACATGAACAAATCTCAACCATGATTGCATGGAACAGGCATCCACTAATCAGATAGTGGACACATGGGTCAAGGGCACTCGCCAACAGAGGATCCAACTTTTTCGGGTTTTCAAGGTAGTGAAGCACCTCCACCAAGGAAAATGGCTCACCCAGGGCCAAATTCAGCAGAAGTTTCCTCACCTAATGGGGGAACTCAATGAAATGGAGGCCATTTCTTCCTAAGGGGGGAGGATTGATCTAGGTGGATATTGGTGGCCACCCACCTATTCAAATTGGCTCCTCTTGACATTTTTTAGTTCAACACGTTCTTTTGTACATCTTTGTAATTGTGGGTTCTACACTTTCAGCGTTGTTTGAATCCATCCACATCTTCCAGGTGGATATTGGTGGCCTCCCACCTAATCCAACTAGCTTATTTTTTATTTTTTCATGTCATCACATATTTATGTACTTCCAGGGCCGTTTTGGGGCCCTAAAAAGTTTTTTTTTGGCTCGCCACAGTCAAACTATAGATGGAGTCATATTTTGATGGTGTAATGTGTAGTTCTCAAAAAAACATTTTCAAATGAGCTATCACGTGCCTAAAACGAAGGTTGTATGCAAACGTTATGACCCCAGAAATTTGAGGTACCAACTTACCCATAGAGGCCCACGTAACTTTTGGTGTTTCATCTCCTAGGGTTAGGTTTTTGGATATCTAGGGTTTTAGCATTCATGCGTAATGTTAAAAAGGCCTCTGTAGCCTCAGTGTAATCATTCTTCTTAGATGAATGCGTGTAGCAGCCACATCTCTTCTTAGAGATAGCTACCACCATTCAAGCAAGTGTTTTAGTTCTGCAGTTTTACAGTTTCAACCTATTTCATTTATTCAATAGAATATATTGTTCACTGGATATCTGTTTTGTTCTTCATATCTTTGTGTTTATCATATTCAGTATGTTAATAAATTCATTCCGCTGCTAAATCCAGATCAAAACCTTTGGTTCCAAATGGATCCTAACTAAATTTAGGGAAATTTGGCATGCATCGAGAATATCCATTGAGAGAAGTGGATTAGTCCTCGATACCATATTCGTCGGAAGTAAGTGAAAAAATTATACCCCATCCCTTAAAGAGGTAATTTGGGGTCAGGTGTGTGATAGAGTGGTATCAGAGCAAGAACCAACACTTGGCATGCATGAGCTCATGAATGAGTCGCATAAAATTTTATTAGAGAACTTTTAAGGGGTAACACCCTATCCTACCCCATTCATAAGAATCTTATTTAAACCACTACTGAAGAGAGGAATGAAAATTTATGTTGTTGTTATATGTTCTAATAATATGAACTATGTGTTGCTAGTGTTCCAAATAATGAAGTTGACTTCACCTTACAAATTGCATGTGTTGTTCATAAACTAGTAGATAATTAACTAACATAAAAAAATTATCAGCAGTCAAACAGTCAGTGGGCAGCAAGGAAAACTGTAGCGCAAAGAATGGAGACACACCATGAGTTGGGGAAAATCTCCCACAATAGAGAAGAAGAATCCGATGAGAGGAGGGTGGTGGAAACCCCTCCAAATTTGGATAAAACTGTAAGAAGCCTCATGGAATAATTACACAGTCCAAACCACCCACTTTCAATTGAAATTAATGCAGTCCTACTACAAATCCTATCAGATATACAAAGGCATTTGCAACATGAACTAGAAGTCAGTAATGTGCACAAACATCATACTAAGAAAACCCAAATTCTACCTCAGATACAAAAGCATGGTCCTAAAAGTGACCACACAAGGAGAAGCACCTCAAATAAATCCCAACAGGGAGGCAAGAGACATTTGGTGGAAGAATCCTCTAGTGAGGAAACTAACAACTCCAAGGAATTGTATAGTAGTGGGACTATTTCACATTCCCAGAGGAGAATAAAGAAGAGGAAACATTCCAAGAGCCATGACCCTGAAGAGTTTAAGAAATCCAAACCACCCACTTTCAATGGAGAAATTAAAAAAGGGGAAGAAGCAGAAATTTGGCTACTTGGCTTGAAGAAGTACTTCAGAGTCCATGACTACTCTAAAAACTTAAAGGATCAAATAGTCATTTTCATGTTGAATGGGAAGGCCTCCATTTGGGGGGAGGACCTTAGTAATGTGAAAGGAATCCATGAGAAGGAATTATCCTGGAAGCAATTTGAGAAATACTTCAACAAGAAGTATCTATCTGAAAAATACTATGATGGGAAAACCAAGGAGTTCTATGAACTCAAGCTATAACAACTCACAATAGATGAATATATCAACAAATTTCTTGAGTTTATGAGGTATGTGCCCTACATAAAGGATGAAAAGGTAAATATGAAACAATTTATTAGTGGACTTCCTTAGTCCGTCCAGGACATAATTGAATTTGATGAACCACAAAATTTAGAAGATACTATCTGGAAGGCAAGGTATTGTTATGAGAAATTCAAAAATAAGGCAGAACCTCATAAGGATTGGAAGAAGAAAAGTAAATTGGGATTCAAGAAGAAGGGGTTTAAATCCTCAAGATTTAAGAATCATGGAAAAAGGCAAGCTCATAGGAAAGAGGCAATGAGGTCCTCTCAACAATAGGGAAAGATATTGGGGGTTGAACATTGTGTTCAAACTTGAGGGACAAAAGGATGCAGACTCAATATGAGGTAATTTCTCTAGAGTAACTTTGCTCTCAAATTTGAATGCTTTCTCTCATTTTCCATAGCTCGAAATTGTGCTCTTATAGCCTTCAAAATGCAACTTAAGGGCCGAGTCAGAACATTTCCAGTATATGAAAGGCCAAGGATCAGAGATCTTCTTTTGTGACATGGAAACCTGACCTCATTTTGTATTTTATGGCACAAATCTCGATGTACGCAGTCTGAAGTGGAGTAGTCAGTGTATACACATCTTGTATAACTGATAGGGAGCGTATATGTGGAAAAATGTATATTTTTATCTCTGGATTCATCAAAAAGGGATTAAAAGTCTACATATGGAAATGGAAAAAGGCCCTCTATGCAAGATAGCAATGGTGATGCAAATCTTGTTATAACAATCCTTCCTACTAAAAGTGTATATCAGCAAAATTTTCCATCTCAGAGTGGTAATAAACCCTTTGGATCAGCCCCAGGTAAGCTGATAATACAAAGAGAGAACCCTTGAAATGTTGGGGTTGTGGAGAAGAACATATGTTGAGGGACTTCCCACATAGGCAACAGGATAGTCGGAGAGTCTACAACATCAAGGAGGCTACCATAGTCAATGATGTGTCTAGGAGCATGCCACAAATTTATGCAGCCTTGGATAATAGACAAGTTGGCCACCAAGCTTCAATGGTGGAGATGGAAGGTATGATTTCCAACCATATAGTTTCCATTTTAATTGACCCTAGTTCTAATCTGAGTTATTTTTCCCCTCAAACTGTTGAGAAATGTAAATTGTAGTAAGTAAAACATGTTAAATAATGGTTGGTACAACTAGCCATTGGAACCAAAATAAAGGTAACAGAGGTCATACCAGCATGTCAATTCATTATGAATGGATTACCCACCCAAGGAACCCTAAACATGCTCCCTTTAGGATCTTATGACCTATTTACTAGCATGGACTGGTTGGCTATAAAACCAAGTTGGACTATTACAATAAAACTTTGGAGTGTGAACATGAAGAAGGGAGAAAAATAACCCTACAAGGAATTCAAAAGATTATCTTAGTGAGACAAATATTATCCCTTCAAGTGAAAAAGTATTGCAGAAAGGGATGTCCTTTGTATGCAATACAAGTGTTGAAATTTGTTGAGAACAATAAACCAAGCCTAGAGGACCATCCCTTATTAAAAGAGTATAAATATGTGTTTCCAAAAAAGGTACCAGGTCTACCTATAAGAAGAGATATTGACTTTTCAATAGAACTTGTACCAGGAGTTGTGCCAATGTCTAGAGCACCCTATAGAATAAGTACACTAGATCTAGTTGAGCTCAAACTACAACTAAAGGAGATGTTTAACAAAGGTTACATTCATCCTAGTGTGTCTCCTTGAGTAGCACCATATTTTTTTTGAAGAAGAAGGATGGCACACTCAGGTTGTGCATACACTATAGACAACTTAATAACATGACTATTAAGAATAAGTATCCCTTTCCAAGGATTGATGACTTGTTTGACCAATTAAGGGGTGCTACAATTTTCTCCAAGATTGACTTGAGATATGGATACCATCAAGTCTGAATTAAGGATGAAGACATCCACAAAACAACCTTTAGGAAAAGATATGGACACTATGAATTTGTGGTGGTGTCATTTGGGCTTACCAATGCACCAGCCACTTTATGTGCTTAATGAATGATGTACTCAGTAAGTTCTTAGACAGATTTGTGTTGGTTTTCATTGATGATATCATAATCTATTCTAAGAGTATGGAAGAGCATGAAGAACATATCAATTTAGTGCTTCAATTGCTAAGAGAACATCAGCTCTATGCTAAGTTTAGTAAGTGTGACTTTTTCCAAAAACAAGTCCATTACTTAGGCCATGTTGTCTCTAAAGAAGGAGTGGCAGTTGATCTTGAAAAGATCAAATCCATTATGGATTGGCCTACCCCAAAAGATGTATCTGATATCATATCCTTTATGGGCCTACCAGGATACTATAGAAGGTTCATAAAGGGATTTTCCAAGATTGGTTTCCTAATCACCTCCCTTCATAAAAAGGGAGTTAAATTCATTTGGACATCAGAATGTGAAGAGAGATTCCAATAACTAAAATACCTTCTAACCAATCCACCGATGTTGAATATTGTATACCCAAACAAGGACTTCCTTGTGTGTACAAATGCCTGGAAGGAAGGGCTCGGAGGAGTGCTTATGCAAAAAGGGCATGTGATTTGCTACAAATCCAAAAAATTGAATGAGCATGAAATCAATTATGTGACCCAAGATTTGGAATTGGTTTCCATAGTGTATGCTTTAAAAATGTGGAGGCATTACCTCCTACATAGAAGATTTGTACTTATGACAGACCATAGTGGGTTGATATATTTGTTTGATCAACCAAACTCAATGCTAGACAAGTAGGTGGATGGCTCTCCTCAATGAGTTTGATTTTGAAATTAAACATATTAAAGGAAAATAAAATAGGGTGGATGATTCCCATAGTAGAATTATGAAAGTGATTCACTTGGAAGTTGTAAGCACCTAAGAATCAGACATCAAGGAGAGAGTCAAAAGTGCACAAGAAACAGATGCATTTTTCAAGACTGTGAAATCATACCTAGAGAAAGAGCCCAGGGGGTTGAAGTATGAGGGCTATCAAATGTTGAATGATGGCTTTCTAACTTAAAAAGGTAGGTTGTATATTCCAAATTGTGATGACTTGAAGAGGTTCATAATGGATGAACTGCATAAAATAACATATATTGGTCATCCTGGTTATCAGAAAATGATCACAGCCATTAAGAAACTATTTTATTAGCACAGACTAAAAAAGGACATAGTTGATTACTTAGCTAAATGTCTAGAATTTCAGCAGGTTAAGGTAGACCACCAACATCCAGTAGGGTTGTTGCATCCCCTACCAATTCCCAAATGGAAATGGGAAACCATATCTATGGATTTCATCACAGGATTGCCTAAATCAACCAAGCATAATGACATCATTATGGTAGTTGTGGAAAAACTGAGAAAGGTTGCTCACTTTATTCTAGTCAAGTCAACTTGCAAGGAAATAGATATTTCCAATTTTTTCATGAAAGAAATATTTAGACTGCATGACATTCCTAAGGAAATCATATCAGATAGAGATACAAACTTTACTTCAAATTTCTGGAAATCTTTGTTTGTTGGGACATGTTAAGGATGTATGTGATGCATCATCCCAAGAAGTGGGAAGAATACCTACCAATGGTATAGTTTTCTTATAAAAATGGCTATCAAAATTCATTTAATATGAACCCTTTTGAGGCCCTCTATGGTAGACAATTCAATCTTCTAATCAGCTGGAATAACCCNAGAATCAGACATCAAGGAGAGAGTCAAAAGTGCACAAGAAACAGATGCATTTTTCAAGACTGTGAAATCATACCTAGAGAAAGAGCCCAGGGGGTTGAAGTATGAGGGCTATCAAATGTTGAATGATGGCTTTCTAACTTAAAAAGGTAGGTTGTATATTCCAAATTGTGATGACTTGAAGAGGTTCATAATGGATGAACTGCATAAAATAACATATATTGGTCATCCTGGTTATCAGAAAATGATCACAGCCATTAAGAAACTATTTTATTAGCACAGACTAAAAAAGGACATAGTTGATTACTTAGCTAAATGTCTAGAATTTCAGCAGGTTAAGGTAGACCACCAACATCCAGTAGGGTTGTTGCATCCCCTACCAATTCCCAAATGGAAATGGGAAACCATATCTATGGATTTCATCACAGGATTGCCTAAATCAACCAAGCATAATGACATCATTATGGTAGTTGTGGAAAAACTGAGAAAGGTTGCTCACTTTATTCTAGTCAAGTCAACTTGCAAGGAAATAGATATTTCCAATTTTTTCATGAAAGAAATATTTAGACTGCATGACATTCCTAAGGAAATCATATCAGATAGAGATACAAACTTTACTTCAAATTTCTGGAAATCTTTGTTTGTTGGGACATGTTAAGGATGTATGTGATGCATCATCCCAAGAAGTGGGAAGAATACCTACCAATGGTATAGTTTTCTTATAAAAATGGCTATCAAAATTCATTTAATATGAACCCTTTTGAGGCCCTCTATGGTAGACAATTCAATCTTCTAATCAGCTGGAATAACCCAGTAAACAGAATTACACTCAGGCCAGATATGCTAAAAGAAATGGAACAACAAGTAGTTCAAATAAAATAGAATCTAAAAATAGCTCAGGATAGATAGAAAAGATATGCAGATGGAAAAATGAATCCTAGAGAGTTCAAAGCAGAGGATCATGTGTATCTACAAGTTAGGCCTAGAAAAAGTTCCTTGAGAATGGGAACTTGTGCCAAGTTGGCACCCCGGTTTTGTTGACCCTTTGAAATTTTGGACAGAGTGGGACCGATAGCATATATACTAGCACTTCCTCCCACAGTGAAGGCACATAATGTTTTACATGTTTCGTTACTGAATAAATATGTACATAATTATAATCATATAATTGATTGTTCTGTGATTCAGGCGGAACCAGAGGGAGAATTCCTGCCAGAGCCACAATGCATCATAGACAGGAAATAAATTACACTCGGGAACAGAACCATTGCACAAGTCAAGGTGCAATGGAAACACTTTGGTCGGAATGAAGCTACATGGGAAATGGAGGATTCCATGAAACAAGCATACCCATTTTTTTTTATTGTTGTACATGCAGAGCACATCGGCAAGTAGAACATCGCGGACGATGTTCCTTTAAGGGGGGGGATTGTAATACCCATGTTTTCCCCAACTTGTAAATATAACTATAACCTTCTAAAAGACTATGGGAAGACCGAATATGTGCGGATGTTGGAATTGATGAACCTTTTGTTATAAAAGGCCATGTATATATTTATGTTACTAAATAAAATGGAAGGTGTTGTAGAATTGTTGAAGGGGTTTTCCAAGGTAGATAATGATGTATGAGAGAGATGGTGATGGGAACAAGCAATGGTTGAGATGACCCCCACCAGACCAATACTCTACTAAATTTAAATTATTCAGACCCAGAACAGTCCTGTGACCCAGAAAAATAAATTACCAGTCACGTTGGTAGTTGGGAACTCCTCCTCAAAAGTCAATGAGGAGATGGGCAGATTACCCATCTGAAAAACTTCTTGACCTGACCATGAAATGGGGATTTGGACCCACAAAATTTTGTTGAAAGAAAATAAGGGAAATTCATGAACAAAAGGGAGGAGGCAAAGAAGATGAGTCTAGTGACCATTTTCTAAAGAGGGAGAGCATGTGCAGCTCTCTGGTTCTGAAGAGAACTAAAAAATGAATTTGTTCTGGGTACAAGAATTTGTTGGGCAGTGTTTCCAATCCAAGCTGATAAACAGGGTTGCAGAGAATATGAGTGACTGAGAAAGAACTCATTACAGACCCCCTTGCTTGGTGGAGATAAAACAGATATGCCAAGTTAATGCAGGAGGAGGAGAGTGGCCTCTGTCCATGGTTGTTGCTGATTAGATGGAAGAATATCTCTCAAAGCATCATGATCTATCTAGGGGTGGCCAGCGGTAAATTTGTCCAAGATTTGTTGTGCCTACGGTTGGGTGGAAAAGGGAACCCCTTTCAGCAGTTGCATCACTATTTGGTTTCTATATAAGTATATTGTAATGTACCATATACTTAATAAAAAATACCGCAATAGTACCAAATATATCTCAATACAATCACCACACAAGATATATGAAACAATATAGAAAAACACCACTTTACTATATCAAACCCTTGAGGTAGAGCAATGCCATACAATGGATTCTATTGTGGAAGGGATCTTCTCATGTTCACTTGCCTCTTTGAGGGGGATTCCTCCTAATGAGGGCCCCCCCACTACCTCTCTAGCTACCTAACATATATTTGGTTAAATCTTTGTAGTGTTTAGATCAGAGAAAATTGTATACTATGTGTTAGAACTGTGTAAGTTTAATTTCTGACAAAAGTGAACTAAGAAATTTAATCAAAATAAAGATAATGTCTTAGTTGGAGCTATTTTGATTTAATTTCTTATCTCTTGACTATATGTGTGCTAGAGTAAGATTTCTGGGAGTGGATGTTGTGGTTGATTGTGTTGTACAGTTTAATGCATGCTTGGGAATTGATGACTGAATAGTTAAAAAATATCTATAACACCTCTGAAAGAAGAGATAGTGATTTTTCTATGTAATAGTGCTCCATTTTAGTATGTCCTCAAATACCATTCCATAAATGTTAGAGGATATCATATCTGTGTGGACTTTAGGAAATAATCCCAAATATGTGAAAACATTTAAAGTCCTTATAAATAATTATTGAGGAAAAATAAATATGAAATTGATCTAAATGAATTAAAATACAAAAGTTATCAAAATTCTATTTGGGGCATAAATAAACACTTATGTTCAAATTGTGTTAAATCTCCTAAATTTTGGAAGAATTCCCTTAAATTTTGGTGGGCAATAAATCCTAGTAGAAACACGGAATTTACTATGGAGGTAAATCTTTGTATTAGGACCATTTCCCTAAATTTAGTAAGAGTAGTAAAGCATAGTAATAATGAAATAAAATTCTACTCATTTACCCATGAGAAGGGGGAGGTTAGGATGGAGAAATCTCCTTGGAATATAAACTTTTAATAAATATCTTTATAAATCCTGGAATTCCTTATTTTTCTCTAAAAGAAAATATTTTTCCTTTAAATCGTCCAAGTAACAAAACTGAGTAAAACTATGTAAATACATGTATATATGTCTATATACATATGATCATCATCATCATTATTATTATTATTATTATTATTATTTTATTATTCTGAAAATGTAGTTTAAATCCCCTGGAGAGTAAAAGACTCGATACCAAAGAGAATAGGGAATAAACAATGACCAAATGCTTTAACCTTCTCGTAGTCTTTGAAACTCTGGGAGTTCGGAGATCTGGGGCTCCGGGATGTTTGGGTGATGGGATTCCATGAGCCAAAGTCGTCAAATTTCCGAACCCTTATTTTCCCTAAGTAAGGTCGCATAAGTAATAAATACAATTATTTATATTATTGTATTTAATGTGATCGATTAACAAAATTTATTAATATAATATACCTTTAATACTATATATATATATATATATATATATTATTATTATTATTATTATCCAAATTATTTCACTATATTTAAACCACAACGTAATTACAAGTGGGTCCCTTTCGGGACTTCGGAGCTTCAGGAATTTAAAGGATGTGTATGAGAGCCGAAGGATATTGACCCAGAAAACTCTCCCTCTCTCTCGTTTCAAATATTAATATAATATTGGAGAATTTTAAAACCTGGTTGTAAATTTTTGAGGAATATAAAATAATATATTATATTATTTTAAGGTTCATTAAATTTATTACACGTAAATGACCCAACTCCTTTGAATATTAAATGGTGTGGTAATGTATGTTAGTGGGGGCACTTCGGAGCTTCAAGACTCTGGGGCTTCGGGAGATTGGAGTATAAGGAATGTGGTGGAGAGCCGAAGGGGATTGACCCGAAGTTCTCTCTCTCTCTCTCTCTCTCTCTCTCTCTCTCTCTCTCTCCCTTATTTCAAATATTAATAAAATATTGGAGACCTTGTAAACCTAGGCACAATCTCCAAAATATGTGATATAATATTATACATTTTAAATGAGTTATTGTGATATTGGAATGTAATAAAGTACAAACCCTCTTTACCCTTTTTAATTTAATATTTAATGTGAAGTCACATGTAAGTGTGGACCCTTCGGGAGTTCAGAGCTTCGGGACTCCGGGATGTTTGGGAAGATAGAGCGTAAGAGAAAAACGACCGAAGGCCAAACCTATTTTTCCATATCCCAATGTTATAATAAAATTTAAGTGGAATTAATTATATTATATGAAAATATAATAAATTGTGTTTGCACAAAGGTATGGTAGGAGTGGGACCCTCTCTGTAGCTCCGAGAGTTCGAGACTTCGGGACTCTGGATGTTTTGGGATGATAGAAGGAACAAGTTAAAAGGGTCGAAGGCCCGAACCTACCTTCATCCATTCCAAAGTTTGCATGAATATTATACACATTTAAATTAAGCAAGTTTATATTTATGTAATTGATTATAATAAATGTTTGACGTGATTTATTTACATCATGATGTAATATAATTAATATCATAATGCACCATAAGATAACCTAAGTGGGACCCTCTTCATAATTCCAACGTTCAGGAGATTTGGGTATATTCATAGAATCCTAATGAGGTATCTATGTCGAAGTCTGAAGGCCTAGGTATTAATGGATATTAATGATCCTAAGTGCTCCTTTGATATAAATTAATCATATTATAATAGAATTAAATAGAATTTTGTTACAATATAATTAATAAAAGGGAAATTTGTAATAATAAATATCAGGTTGAATATAGTTAATCATTTTTCCTAGTAAATAAATAAATATGCATATATTTGCATATGTTAAATTCTGTGAAAAATCGGCATGGAGTTATGTGCCAAGAAGAATTGAATTATATACCTTAAGTAAGGATAATCAACTTAAGTATATTATGGAGAAATTAAACTCATTGTGTTATAATATAATTACTCATAATTATCATATGAGTAATTTATTGAGTTAGTGTTAAACTACTTCAAGGGGGGGGAAGAGAAAGTAAAAACCTCTGTAATTACTGGGCCATGAGTATTAGGCTAAGAAAAAATAAATTACTAGATAATTAGTTTGTGGAAAATAATTATCCTTAATGAGGCTTAAGTAATTAATTACCAAAGAATGTTATTCTATGAAGTATTTATTAAATATTTTAAATTGGACTATAGGAGAGGGATTATTGTCATCCTCTATTCATGTAAGCCTAAGCACCCCATGGTGACATGAAGAATTGATGTTGACTAAGAAAATCATTGTGATGGCGCATGTTAATATTCAATGGGTTGATGAGTCGAGTGGGGTCTAGTAGGATTCATGAACCTTAGGTTCCAAATGGATCCTAACTGGAGTTCGGGAAGTCTAGTCTACATCGAGACTATCCATCGAGAGAAAGGGATTAGTCCTCGATACAATATTCCTCGGAAGTAAGAGAAAAAAATTATACCCCATCCCTTAAAAAGATACTTAGGGTTCGAGTGTGTGACAAGAAGAATATAAGGTAGTAAAAAATGAAACTTTAGAACATGAGGAACCTGAGATTGAATGCACGGAGATTGTTGATCCTAAACCTGTTGAACCTGAACTTATTGAACCTAAAATACTTTAGAATTTTCCTCTTTCACTAAGTTTAGTTTCAACACCTTCACTTTCTAGTCCTCAACAAGATTTTCATTCGCCAAGTTCAATATATATCCCATCACCTATTACTCCTTGAAACTCTATCGTTTCAAACAGGTTGGAATTAACTCTTATATTGGTTAGTTCTCACGAGGTTGTCTCTTCATAGGTTGGTCTTGTTACTATAGAAGATATTGCGGAAGAGATCCATATTCATTTTAATCCACCTACAACTGACTTGGAAGGACTTCTTCTTATCCAATTACCTACACCAATTGTATCTCCCTGGAGGGACAACGCTTAGTATCAATCTTTAATTGTCAATAGTCAAATTCCATTTTTACATACACCATCATATTTTTTCACTGGGTTGACCATGGATCAGTCGACATCTACATAATCTGTATTAGGAAGTATCAAAATTCAAACCTCAACTCTTACTATGGGTGGAACTTATGTACATAGTGGATCTAGCATATCTTGTGATTTTGGTGGACCTTATGTACCTCCTGGTTATCAATCACTCAGCGGAACTTTTTCTGGATTTTCGACCAGTGCCTCACTTTTTCATTTCCCTACTTGGTCAACTGGTATGCCTAGTTCTTCTAGTATGTATATTCCAAGTATGGTACACACCTCTCAAACTAATGTTGCTCCTAGATCTATTCAAAAACCTAATTTGAAAAGTGGGATGAGTGTTCCAATTCAATTGTTTGTAGGACCATCCATGTCTTTGAACATTAGTCAACTGTCCATAGGGATATATGTTCCTTTGAATGTTGGTCATTATATTATAGGATTTGTTCCTGCTAGGGGAGAAACTTTTATAGGACCATATTTTCCTTCTTGGGGGAAACCTCCATTAACTGGGATAAATCCTCCTTTTGGACAACAAACTCCTATTGGAAATTATCCTTCCAAAACTTTCCCTCCTTTTGGTCAATAGGATCATCTTGGTCAACAACCTCCTATTGGTTAGCAACCTTCTATAGGAAACCCCATTGGAGGACCCTCTCAATTAGGATTTATGCAACCCACTGGTACCAAAATATTTAGTGGTGCTTCATTCCCCAGAATGGAAAGAACTCCATCAAATTTCCTTCAAGTCGATGGGGCTAGTGGAACTCAAGTACCTATTGGACAACCTTTCCAAGCATATACTCCTTCATCTCATCTTATTGGTACACAATTGGCTATGGGACAACCCTATCAGTTTTACCATCCTAGTGGAACTTAGATGTCTGTAGCTCAAGCGTATTCTCAACAAGGATGTCCTCCTCCCTCAAGAGCTAATCCTTACACTAATTACCAATATCCGACATTTCAATAGCCTATGTTTAATCGACATTTTCCATTCTTGGAAACATTAGACTTACTCGACTTATCGCGACTAATGAATGATCCCATTTTTCATTCTCCTTTTTGGCACCCTATCCCTGCCAAGTTACCAAGTGATATTCCAAAGTTCGATGGAAAACCTAGAGAAGACCCATCAAATCATGTCATGACTTATCATTTATGGTGTTCTTAAAATTCCTTAAATCATGATTATATCTGTTTACATATTTTCCAATGCACTCTTACTGGGAGTGTTGTTAAATGGTATATATAATTACAGTGATGAAAATTTCAAGACTTTAATTCATTGGCGATAGCTTTTTTGAATCACTTGCAACAGTTTGTTATGAAACTAGCACAGAATTTTTAACCGCATTATAACAGTCGAATTCGACTCATATTTCCAACCATATCCATGAATTGATATGACAATTTTGTTTGATTAAAGCCAATATACCAGACCAATTGTTGGCAGATTGATTTACTAAGTCATTATTACCTCCTATTACCCGCGATGTCGCTATGGGTGGTGTTGTAACCAAAGAGAAATCTATTGCTCGTGCTCGGTATTTGGACCTTATTTATTCACAATCTGGCATGTTATATGGTTTCATTCTGCAGGCTCCTCTCCCATCGAATAATACAACTATCGTACCTCCTACATAATATCACATCATCGATGGTGTGGTTGGTTTTGTTACCAAACAATATACGAGTAAACCTTATGTTCAATCCAACCCTAAGGTCACTCCTCCTGTTACCACTCAAAGCACTTCACCTCCTACTACTACTCATGGTAAAACTTCTAGTATTAATACGTTCCAATCCACAACCCTCGATAAATATCAAAAACCTAGAAGTAATAAAAAGGGAAGAGGAAAAGCTAAGAAAAATGCCCCACAAAGGGAGAAACCCAAAACACAACCTAATGAGGATACACAAAATCCTAAATATCCTTGTCACATTTGCAAAGAAGAACATTATACTAAGGATTTTCCATGTCATGTTGATGTTAATCATTTTCTTAAAGGAACTTCAACCACACCTGTCATTTTGACAAATCCTTTCCCATTTTAGTAGACTCAAACGGTTGCAAAAGATCAACCCTCTGCCTTAGGAAGCTCTTATGTACTTATGTGTCAAGAAAACACTTAATAACTTTTCGTAACAACATGAACCAAAGACTATCCTCATCCCAATGGAAGTGTTATTGATCATCCTTCTACCTCTAGTACTACATCTACATCTACTTCACCTACAACTGGTCCTCCTCAAATTGATCAACCCGGTTCTAACACAATGATCTGACCACCTCCAAAAGGTTTTGTTCATAAATTGTCTTTTAAACCACATGTGCAAGTTGCTCAAAACTACAATATGTAGAAGACATAGCTCAAGCACTCTCTGTGATGTCATCCCTCGAAGTCCTTTAGAGTTTCCCTATGCAATGAAGAGAATTGTTGTCATCTATTGGTGGAGTTGATTCAAGTGATGCGAATATGGTAGTTTTTTATTCCGAAAAACATCTTCCAAGACTTCCCCACCAACTTGCTTTTCAAATTCAAGTTATTATGTGGGAGAAAACCATTTTTTGCACTGTTATTGACGAAGGAGCATAAACCTATGTAATTTCCATCAGTTGTTGGAAATTTTTCAGTTCTCCTTCACTCAATCAATCACCTAATACGTTAAAATCATTTGAAGGTAGAGGATTTAAACCCTTTGGAGTGCTCAATGCATTTTCAATCGAATTAGAAGGAAAAATAGTTATTGTTGAAGTAGAAGTGGTCAATGCACCCCTCAACTATAACCTTTTACTAGGATGTATATGTATTTATTCCATGTCCACCATGGTTTCTACCTTGTTTCGTGTACTTCATTTCCCTCATCAAGGAAAAATAGTCACGATAGACCAAGTTGCCTACTTCAATTCTGATTCACACATTGGCAATTTTCCTTTCATAAAACAAAGCTCATATTCTTACAAGTATGTTGGAGTGGTTGTTTTAAAATATTCATCACTAATGGGAACTTTTCCACTCCCATCACCCGACGTTTCTCCTGGTGGTTCTCAAATAAACATGATTTTGACTAGTGCTAGTAGTTCCCTTGAATCATATGATCCTTCGATAGTATCAGGTCCTACACAACATGAAACATATAGTGACCAAATTCCACTTAGTCTGATTGAGTTGGATTATCAAGCCATCCAATCTACCTCTGTGGCCATTTTTTATATTGATGACCGAAAAAATCCAATTTTAGATGAATACTCTCAATCCTCTTGGATTATTTATACTACATCTACGAATCCTTTAGATGATACTTTCCCTACTGATGAAAGTATCATGGATATTATGTCTCTCGAAGAAAATCCATGGGATGATATTCATCATCATTCCTCGTTTCTCCCTAATATTGAGACTATTAAGAGTCATTTAAAATCTTCATTTACATCTAACGTAATTGAGAACTCCCATCTTAACCAATGATGTTTTATCTGAAGGGAATTTAGATAAAATATCCATTATTATGCCCGTAAATATCTCAGTAAACCCTAAGTTCGTAGAAAACATTCATATAGGTGTCGCTTGTTCTTATGATGAAATTCAAACTTATATGGACCTATTCAAAGAATTGCATGATGTATTTTACTGGCCTTACGAGGAAATTTCTAGTATCGACCCACAAATTTTCATTCACGAAATTAATATATATCCTGAAGCCAAGCTTGTTCATCAAAAGCTTCATCATGTTCATCCCAGAAAATTCGTTGTTATTAAATCCGAATTTGAAAAACTTCTTAAAACAAGTTTTATTTATCTTATTCTTCTGACTAATTGGGTTTCCAATATGATTCTCATCAAAAAGAAACAAGGAACAATTTGTGTATGTGTTGATTATAGGGATATTAATAGGGCTTGTCTGAAAGACAATTATCCAACCCCTTCTATTGACCAAATAATCGATTACTGCATCGGTTGTGAAATATTCTCATTCATGGATGGTTTCTCTGGCTATAATCAAATAAACATACTACCATTGGATCATCATAAAACTTCTTTTATTTATCCTTGGGGAACTTTCGCCTATCAAAAGCTTCCTTTCGGTCTTAAGAATGTCGGGGATACTTTTCAGCGAGCTATGTCTTATGCATTTCACAACATTAAGCATATTGTTCAACCATGTATTGATGATTTGCATTCACATTCCATGCAACTTCAAGATAATCTGACACATCTACGAGCCATATTCCTTAGATGTTGACATTACAATATTTGCTTAAATTCACATAAATGTGTGTTTCGTTTGGAATCGGGAAACCTCTTAGGTTTCATTATATCCAAGCGCAGGATCTGTGTTGATCCCTTGAAAATTGAGGCCATTGTAAACTTACCTCCTCCTTCAACGTTACTCCAAATCCAAAGTTTGTAAGGGAAGAAAAAAATTTTACGTTGATTCATTCCCAACTATGTTGAAATGACCAAAGGTTGTAAATTTTCTATAAAAAAAAGAAAAACTTCACTAAAACCTTCTGTCAAACACTTGGATGAAATACTTGACTTTGAATTTAATATGAGTTATTAATGAACCAATTACACCACATGCATTTAATAAACTGGAATCAAACTAAAAATGAAATGAAAGTACCAATCAACCAAGTAGATACTATTGTAAGCATTTGACACAAGAAATTAGGCATAAGCCAGGGAAAATCCTCATTGATGCAGGAGCATTGCCAACAACAAGCGAGCGGGGGACAAACACCAACGCATTTTGGCACATGATGAATTGTTTGAAATGTTTTGAAGTTAGATACGCCAAACATAAATGAAACGATTAAGAAAGGGCGTACTTGTAGATTGTAATCAGACCTTGAGCGCCCCGCTCTCGTCTAAAGGATTAAGAGGCATTTATGCTAGTAAATGTAAGTAGGTAGCTTTAAATTCTTAGATTAGATAGTTTTAGGAGCCGGAGGGAAAACGGATATAGACACCCTCACTTGTATCATTGTAACATTAGCAGTGTAATCAATCAAGAGAGCATAGAGAAGAAGAAGCAGAAAACTATGTAGAAGAACCCATGTATAGAAGTTCTGAGATTAATATATGAAGCTTGATTCAAACTCATGGTGTTCAAATACTTTCTATGTATGCATGATTGAATGTTATGCTCATGATTGTTTTACTCTTTCTGTTATACATTTGCTTTGATGTGTGAATGTATGATTTCATGTTGAATGTTTGAAATCTGAGGAGAGGGAGAGTAAAGAATGAGTTTCAATTGTTTCTCTGTCTGAGCAAGAGTTTTCCTGCAAGGAGTGCAGTGAAATTGTCCGCAAGGAGTGCGTTGATGGGTTTAGAGTATCAATATTTGAAAGCTCAGGAGGGATAACATTGTTCTCATTCTCGTAGAAGTGCAAGTTAAGCACAGGAGCCGTGCAAGGAGTGCGCAGGCCGAGTGAAGTCTCTGATTTACAACCTGAGGGAGTTGTTGAAGGACTGTTGTCGCAGGGAGTGCACAGAGTCGAAGAGGTTAAAATACTTGGAGTGTATTTGAAGAATTTCCTCAAGGAGTGTGTTCAAGAGTCTTCTTGAAGACTTGAGTTATGGAGAAAGCTCGGAAGGGATAGAGTCTTCGAAGTTGTCGAAGAGAAGCTCAAGAGGGTTAGTGCCTTGAAGTGTTGTAAGAAGGCGCAATGATGTTTTTTTGCTAGTGGATAAGTTTCGTGAAAGAACACTTTGTTCATTTCGCAGGAATCGTCAAGGAGGAATTGGATGGTCGGAATTCTCCGTGGAGAATTTGTGAAGTCCCGAGAGCCGTTAGATCTTGCAAAAGAGTAAGGAGAGTTATGGCGAGTGTTTTTCTAAGTACAATCTCAGGAGAAATCGGGTCGTAATAACTGAGCCAATAAGGGTCGTTGGATTCACTCGCATAATCTCATTTCGTGGATTCGTGAGTTGAAAGTTTAAAACCCTTGCATCAAGATTCGCGAGTGGTGAAGTCGTGAGAGAATCGCAACCGTCCATCGGAGGAGGATAGGTGGCCGAGATCAAGGGATCTTGCAAACTCGGAGGTTCCCAAGGTGAGATCCCAAAGATTGGGTGCTCCAAGTCATGAGTGGCGAAATTGCGAGGAGCTAGGACAGCCATAAGATCCAGGTCAAGGGAGGATCGTTGGATCAGAGTCTCATCATGCCTATCATGTATTCGGGGGTTTCATGGGTTGAAGAACCAAAATCTTAGCATCAGGATTCGCGAAGTCATGAACTCTGAAACTCCAAAAAGGTGGGAAGTTCCATTGTGGGACCCGCATTGACGACGTGTCAGAATTTCATCATTTCGGCATATCGACGAATAGGAAGTCGAGACTTTTGTCCCGAAAGTCCTGAAGTCACGAGTTGCGATAAGGAGTAGTGAGGATTTCAGGATCTTGGCACTTCAGGTGTCGAGATACAAAGGAGGTAGCACTTCAGGAAGTGAAGTCGCAAAGTGTCGAAGCTGAACACGAGGGACACATGGTAGAACCGCAAGGTGGGCTGGTGCGATAGATAGGCGGACACGTGTTACCTAGTGAAAGGAGTCAACACCCATTGACCTCTCACATCTCGGGGATTCATGAGATAAAGGAATGAGAGTTCAACCCTTCGACTTGCGAAGTCGCGAGTAGCGAGAACGCGAGGAGAAAAAGTCAACATCACTTTTCAGAGTTTTGTGAAAGGAAGGTGCCAAGGTTGGATGCCACAACTTGCAAAGTGGTGAGTAGCGATAGGAGCTAGAATTAAGCTTATCCAGTGGTCACGGGTGGAGGGCGATGACAGAGGGGAGCTATACCCATTTCATGATCTCGGGTATCGCGAGATTGGGAAAGAAGAGTCGGGAGCCTTAACTCATGAAATCGCGAGTGGGGAGTTGTAACAAGCACCTTTTGGGTTAGGCCTTGGTCATAGTGTTGTGGTCGCATGGATAAGTGGAGCTCGTGCCTAGTGTCGTTCGCATAGGGGAGCTTCTGAAAGGACCTGTGGATCAATAATTTGTGATTCCAGCAGGGAATCTAAAGATTAAATTCGGCTCGAGGGAGATAAAGAACAATCCTGTGAGCGGATCTAGGCCCGAGGGCCAATAGGTATGCGTCAAGTGGTATCATATCTTGAATCTATTTGTATACCTCAGACAGGGAAAGTGATAAAGAAAATCTCATCCATCCCGCCAAGAATAAGAGACATACAAACACCAGATCCGCTAGAGGATAGGGAGATGTCAAGAGAAAGGGGTAGGCAGGTGCCAAATCCAGCCATGGAAAGAGATATACATGACCTACACGCTAGAGTCATGGAAATGGAAATAAAAAAAAGGTACACAGCCGGTGCTGGGGATCTCAGTGATTCTGAAAGTGAAGATGAAGCTGGACATGAAGGAGAAGAAGTTGCAGTAGAAGATGCAGCAAATGAACGCCTGATAAGGGTTGTTGCAAGAATGGGTGCTAGAGTAAAAATGGATATTCCAGTATATGAAGGAAACCTAGATGTTGAAGAGCTTCTAGACTGGATTAGAGCTCTGGACACATATTTTGACTATGAATATGTCAAGGAAGACAAAAAGGTCAAACATGATGTCACAATATTGAAAGGACATTTAACATTTTCTTGGGATGAACTACAAGCTGACAGACGCTGCAAAGGCAAACAGAAAATCAAGAGTTGGGATAGGATGATCGCGAAGATGAAGGCGAAATTCATTCCCAGGGATTAACAGATTACTCTGTTTCGGAGAATGTAGAATTTGAGACAGAAGCTGATGTCAGTGAAGGAGTACACTGAAGAATTCTACAGGCTGAACATCAGGGCAGGTCATTACAAAAGTGATGATGAAAAGGTTGCCAGGTACATGAATGGTCTGAGATATGACATTTAGGATGAGATGAGCATGATGACCATCCGAACGGTGGAAGATTCTTATCAGATGGCTCTAAAATCTAAAGAGAAGTTGAGCCGAAAACAAGGTCAAAGAGGCCGAGGCAGAAGTCAAGCCAGAGGCAAATAAGTTGCCCAGGATAGAAATCAGAAACCCAAGGAAGAGTGGAAGAAACCTTAGACTCAAACTGAGAGAGGTGGAAGCTCACAGAGAGGGCAGTATACCGAATAGAGAGGTCAGTATGCTGATGGAAACATTTTTCCTCGTACCAGAGGTAGAGGAAGAGGAAGAGGTGGAGTAGTGAAATGCTTCACATGTGGAAAGGTCGGACATAAATATTATGAGTGTCCAGACAAAAATAAAGAAGGTGGTGAGACTCACATTGCTGAAGCATAGAGGCAGAATGTTGAGGCAGAGAATGTTGAAGGTGGAAGATCGTTGATGATGCGAAAAGTTCTCTTAACACCAAAGAAGGAGGTGGAGAGTTTGGTGCAAAGGAACAGTCTTTTTCAGACTTCTTGCAAAACCAAGGACAGGGTATGCAAGGTCATTGTGGACAGTGGTAGCATAGATAATCTTGTTTCTACAGAGATGGTAGAAAAGCTGGAGCTGGAGACTATTGAACATCCAAGTCCATATAGAGTTTCATGGCTACAAAAAGAACATCAAGTAAATGTCACTAAACAATGTTTAGTTGAATTTAAAATAGGAGGATATAACGATAAGATATTGTGTGATGTCATTCCCATGGATGTTTGTCATCTATTGTTGGGTAGACCATGGCAATATGACAGGAATGTGGTTCATGATGGGAGGAAGAACACATACACCCTAAAGAAGAATGGGAGAACTCACATGCTGTTGCCGATTAAGGACCAGGAAGTCAAACCTGAGGTAAGCAACATTGTACTTCTCATGAGTGGGAAGGAACTTCTTACAGAGGTTAAGAAGAAGGAGGAACCACAATTATTTATGGTCAGGAAGGCTAAAATCGTTTTGACCAACACAAGAGTGGATGATCTACCAGAGGAAATCCAGCAGCTACTGGAGGAATTTGCTGATATAGTAGTGGACGAACTACCTCATTCGTTGCCACCAATCAAAAGTGTAAGTCATCATATTGATCTCATACCTAGAGCTACTTTACCAAACAAAGCAGCGTACAGATTGCCGTCGCAGGAGAATGAAGAAGTCAAAAGACAGGTCCAGGATTTAATGGACAAAGGGTTGGTTAGAGAAAGCTTGAGTCTGTGTTTTGTTCCGACAGTGCTCAGTCCGAAGAAAGACGGAGGATGGAGGATGTGTACTGACTTAAGAGAAATCAAAAAGATAACCATCAGGTACATATTTCCATTGCCAAGGATGGATGATTTGATGGATTGCTTGAGTGGGGCCAAAAAAAATTCAAAGATTGATTTGAAAAGTGGATATCATCATATTTGTATGAGAGAAGGAGACGAATGGAAGACAACCTTCAAAACCAATGAGGGGTTATATGAATGTCTTGTTATGTCATTTGGTCTAACAAATGCACCGAGCACTTTCATGAGGTTGATGAATGAATTCCTGAAGGATTTCATCGAAAAATTTGTAATTGTGTATCTTGATGACATATTGATTTTCAGTAAAACAGAGACAGAGCATCTGAAACATTTGGCTACAGTGATGCAGAGGCTACAGCAAGAGAAGTTGCTAATAAACATGAAGAAATCCTTGTTCATGAAGACAGATCTCATTTATTTGGGTTTTGTTATTTCTGCAGATAAGTTGAGGATGGATCCAGATAAAGTGGAGGTAATTAAGAATTGGCCATCACCGAAGAGTATATTTGAGGTGATAAGTTTTCATGGATTAGCTAGTTTCTACCGGAAGTTCATCAGGAATTTCAGTGGAATTAGTGCATCGATGATGGACAAAGTGAAGAAGAGACACAAGTCTTTTCACTGGACAAAAGTAGCTGAGAAAAGATTCAATTTGTTAAAAAGGAAAATTACGGAACAACCAATTTTGGTGTTGTCAGATTTTAAAAAGACATTTCAGGTAAAATGTGATGCAAGTGGATTTGCAATAGGGGCAGTCTTGAGCCAAGAAGATAGGCCGATAGCATACTTCAGCGAGAAGTTGAATGAGGTGAAAGTGAAATACTCCACGTATGACAAGGAGTTCTATGCTATTATTCAGGCATTGAAGAAGTGGAGACACTATTTGATTCCTAAGGAGTTTGTCTTATACAGTGACAATCATGCTTTGCAATTTGTGACTCAACAGGAGAAGTTGAATCAAAGACATGTAAAATGGGTTGAATACATGCAGAACTTTACTTTTGTAACTAAGCATATTTCTGGAACTGCTAACAAGGTTGTTGATGCTTTGAGCAGGAAATGTTTGCTATTGCAGGAGTTCAAAGTCAAAACACCGGGTTTTGATGATCTCAGGAACATGTACAGAGACGATCCAGATTTTAAAGAAGTGTATGAGGCGACTGAGAATCCAATTCTCGGGGACTAAAGCCAATGGGCCGAATACATGATCTAGGATGGATTGTTATTCAGGGGCAATCAGTTATGTATTCCGAAGGGCTCCATGAGGGAGAATTTGCTGAAGGAGAAACATAGTGTAGGATTGGCCGAACATTTCTGTCATGCCAAGACGTTCTCAAAGTTAAATGAATCATATTTTTGGCCAAGAATGAGAGCAGACGTCAAAATATTCATGGACAGATGCAGAATTTGTTAGCATTCAAAAGGGAAGAGGCAGAATGTAGGCTTTTATCAACCGTTACCCATACCTGACAGGTTGTGGGATGCAGTCAGCATGGACTTCATATTGGGGCTGCCGAGAACACAAAGAGGGTTTGATTCAATGTTTGTGGTAGTGGATAGATTTTCTAAGATGGAACACTTCATACCATGTCAGAAACCCAGTGACGCAACTCACATTGCGAATCTGTTTTTCAAAGAAGTCATTCGAATTCACGGCTTACCAAGGAGAATAGTTTTGGATCGAGACACCAAGTTCGTGGGACACTTCTGGAGAACCTTATGGAAAAATCCAGGAATGAACTTTTCGTTCAGTTCAGCTTATCATCCTCAAATGGATGGACAGACAGAAGTTGTGAATAGAAGTTTGGGAGACTTGCTGAGGAGCTTGGTGACAGAACGTCACAGTCAATGGGATAATATTCTACCACAGGCGGAATTTTCTTATAATGATTCAATCAACAGAAGCACAGGGAAGAGTCCATTCCAAATTTTTTATGGGATACAGCCAAGAGGAGTTTCTGAACTAAGGGATTCAGAACGGGATGAGATAAGAAGTGCTAGTGTAGAAGATTTTGCTGAAGCAATGAAGGAACTTCACAGCCAGGTGAAGGAGCGATTGCAGAACTCGAGCCAAGAGTATAAGCACAGAGCAGATCAACACAGGAGACAACTTCAATTTGAGGTTGGTGATTTGATTCTGGCACATCTTAGAAATGAAAGATTCCCGAAGGGAACATATAACAAACTGAAGATGAAGAAGATCGGACCATGTAAGGTCTTGAAGAAATTTGGGGCAAATGCTTATGAGATTGAATTACCCGATGGGATCGAAATTTCTTCGATATTCATTGTCTCAGATTTGTACCCATACAAATCTGGAGCAGACAGTGAACAACCAGAGGTTCATTGGACAAAACATATGCCAGTTGCAGAGAAACCACAGATGGAAAGCATACTGGACAAAAGAATTAGAAAAAGGACCAGAAGAAAGGAATATTTTGAATACTTGGCCAAGTGGAAGGGACATCCAGTTGAAGATGCCAGCTGGGAGAATAAAGCAGAGATCCAGAAGCATGGACAAACCGTGTGAGAGCTCATGGATAGGAACCCATGAAAATTTTCAAGCGAGAGAGTATGATGCAGGAGCATCGCCAACAACAAGCGAGCGGGGGACAAACACCAACGCATTTTGGCACATGATGAATTGCTTGAAATGTTTTCAAGTTTGATACGCCAAACATAAATGAAACAATTAAGAAAGGGTGTACTTGTAGATTGTAATCAAACCTTGAGCGCCTTGCTCTTGTCTGAAGGATTAAGAGGCATTTATGCTAGTAAATGTAAGTAGGTAGCTTTAAATTCTTAGATTAGATAGTTTTAGGAGTCGGAGGGAAAACGGATATAGACACCCTCACTTGTATCATTGTAACATTAGCAGCATAATCAATCAAGAGACCATAGAGAAGAAGAAGCAGAAAACTATGTAGAAGAATCCATGTACAGAAGTTCTGAGATTAATATATGAAGCTTGATTCAGACTCATGGTGTTCAAATACTTTCTGTGTATGCATGATTGAATGTTATGCTCATGATTGTTTTACTCTTTCTGTTATACATTTTCTTTGATGTGTGAATGTATGATTTCATGTTGAATGTCTGAAATTTGAGGAGAGGGAGAGTAAAGAATGAGTTTCAATTGTTTCTCTGTCTGAGTA
Organism: Picea engelmannii; assembly: GCA_009831015.1. Classification (NCBI taxonomy): domain Eukaryota; kingdom Viridiplantae; phylum Streptophyta; class Pinopsida; order Pinales; family Pinaceae; genus Picea; species Picea engelmannii. The sequence goes on along the minus strand of ML786364.1, from coordinate 306,448 downwards.
AGAGTTTTCCTACAAGGAGTGCAGTGAAATTGTCCACAAGGAGTGCATTGACGGGTTTAGAGTATCAATCTCTGAAAGCTCAGGAGGGATAACATTGTTCTCATTCTCACAGAAGTGCAAGTTAAGAACAGGAGCCGTGCAAGGAGTGCGCAGGCCGAGTGAAGTCTCATAGTTACAACCTGAGGGAGTTGTTGAAGGACTGTTGTCGCAGGGAGTGAACAAAGTCGAAGAGGTTCAAATACTTGGAGTGTATTTGAAGAATTGTCGCAAGGAGTGCATGCAGGAGTCTTCTTGAAGACTCGAGTTGTGGAGAAAGCTCAGAAGGGATAGAGTCTTTGAAGTTGTCGAAGAGAATCTTAAGAGGGCTAGTGCCTTGAAGTGTTGTAAAAAGGCACAGTGATGTTGTTTTGCAAGTGGATAAGTTTCGTGAAAGAACACTTTGTTCATTTCGTAGGAATCGTCAAAGAGGAATTGGACGGTCAGAATTCTTCGTGGAGAATTTGTGAAGTCCCGAGAGCCGTCAGATCTTGCAGAAGAGAAAGGAGAGTTACGACGAGTGTTTTTCTAAGTACAAGCTCAGGAGAAATCGATTCGTAGGATCTGAGCCAACAAGGGCCATTGGATTCACTCGCATAATCTCATTTCATGGATTCGCGAATTGAAAGTTTAAAACTCTTGCGTCAAGATTCGCGAGTGGCGAAGCCACGAGAGAGTCACAGCCATCCATCAAAGGAGGACAGGTGGCAGAGATCAAGGGATCTCGTGAACTCATAGGTTCGCAAGGTGAGAGCCCAAATATTCGGTGCTCCAAGTCGCGAGTGGTGAAATTGCGAGGAGCTAGGACAGTTGTAGGATCCAGGTCAAGGGAGGATCGTTGGATCAGAGTCTCATCACGCCTATCGTGCATTTGGGGGTTTCGTGGGTTGAAGAACCGAAAGCTTAGCATCAGGACCCACGAAGTCGCGAAGTCTGAAACTCAAAAAAGGCAGGAAGTTCCGTTGTGGGACCTGCGTTGACGACATGTCGAAATTTGGCATTTCAGCATATCGGTCGATAGGAAGTCGAGACTTTTGTTCCGAAAGTCCTGAAGTCGCGAGTTGTGATAAGGAGTAGCGAGGAGTTCGGGATCTCATCACTTCGGGTGTCAGGATACACAGGAGGTAGCGCTTCAGGAAGCGAAGTCACGAAGTGTCGAAGTTGGGCACGAGGGACACGTGGTAGAACCACAAGGTGGGCCCGTGTGATAGATAGGCGGACACATGTTACCTAGTGAAAGGAGTCAACACCCATTGACCTCTCACATCTCGGGGATTCGTGAGATAATGGAATGAGATTTCAACCCTTCGACTTGCGAAGTCGCGAGTAGCGAGAATGCAAAGAGAAAAAGTCAGCATCACTTTTCGGGGTTTTGTGAAAGGAAGGTGCCAAGGTTGGATGCCACAACTTGCGAAGTGGCGAGTAGCGAGAGGAGCTAGCATTAAGCTTAGCTGGTGGTCACGCGTGGAGGGAACTGATAGAGGGGAGCTATACCCATTTCATGATCTCAGGTATCGCGATATTGGAAAAGAAGAGTCAGGAGCCTCGACTCATGAACTCATGAGTGGTGAGTTGTGACAAGCACCTTTTGGGTTAGGCCTTGGTCATAGTGTTGTGGTCACACGGAGAAGTGGAGCTCGCGCCTAGTGTTGTTCGCGCAGGGGAGCTTCTAAAAGGACCTGTGGATTGATAATTTGTGATTCCAACAGGGAATCTAAAGAGATGATTCGGCTCGAGGGAGATAAAGAATGATCCTGTGAGCGGATCTAGGCCCGAGGACCGATAGGTCTGCGTCACTCATGAACTGTGAGGCAACCCAAAGATAGAGAAAATATTTTGTTTCAAGTAAAAATTACAATCATTCAAGTTGTAGGTATCTCATCATCTGACCAGCATTTGTCTTTAGAAACTATACGGACTTTTATTATTCCCTTTCTGTCAATTTCATACATTGTACGGACTATCCAGACTAACAATAAATGCACAAAAATCAGTCTAGAAATGTGTGCTTGCAATCTGAAACTATATGAACTTCATTAATAATTGTATTAACCTTGGTTTTCATGCTAGAATTCACTGTATGGCACATAAATAATAAATGTGCCCTCCAACTGTGTATACAATATTACGACCCAAAAATTAAATGCTCATGTTGTATGAAATTCTCTCTTGGAAACCATGCTTAAAATATTTCTCTTGCTCTAACTTTCTCCAACTCATTAATTTCTCTCTCTCTTCAATTAATGACAATGTGACTTCAATAATGTTTTCTCTCTTTCTCTAGATGTCTTTTTATATTTTTCCTCTTCCCAAAACCATAACTAACTAATCTCAACTAACTCGTCAATGGATGAGATCAATCATATCTAAAGGCTCACATTAAATGCTCATTTAATAGTACACTTTATTTTTAAATGCCCACAAATACTTTTGGGACCCACAAATTAACTTTTCACTTAAGTCATTAAAAAAACATAAAGTCACTTTTATATTATAAAACACTTTAGAAAAGTCAAAATGGTCCCCACCATGTAAAACATCACAAAATCATGGTGTGACCTCCTGAGTTACATTTCTAACACTCCCTCCTAACAAGGGAGGTCCCAACACTATCATCTTGACCACTATCAAGAACTCCCTTTGGCTCTGGAAGTTGATGTTGGAAGACAACTCAAAACTCTGGATCCTTCTCATTCTCTCTATGTTGGATGAGTCTCTTGCCAATGCTTTCAACATAACCTTCCTTTTCTCCTAAATCTAAGGGTTTATCTTCTGCATGCACTCCCTCTGCAACCATTTCCTTAGCCAACTACTCATCTTCAATTCTAGATGCTGACAACCATCCATAACTACTATACATAGTCATTCGTCAAACCAAGTATAGTCTCTCTTTCCGATCACCGAGAAACAATGCTTCGATCGGTTGTACTTCTACAGGATATAAGAACACATGTTCTGACCTGAACACTATCCCCCATCTCGAATATTTCAGGGATGAAATAGAAATTAAATTCACTGGAAGCCCTAGGACAAACAAAACTCCTTCCAAAGTGAAGAGCTCACCAAATTCAAGTTAGAACCTGACTATTCCAACCCCTTTGACTGCTCGAGTAATGTATTTCATAACATTGCAACAAGGTCCAATCTCATTGATACTCATAAAGTAACCCCACATGCCAGTCATGTGTTTGGATGCACAAATATCAATGATCCAAGAATCTGCAAACCTTTCTGAGCTTCCCATGCTTGAATCAAGAGACACAAGACAAAATGATTTCTCAAATTCCTTTGATAAGTCATCTAGACAAATTTAAACTAATACACAACTTTCATCCTTCTTCTCCTTCTTTCGATCAGGACAATGGCTTGCAAAATGTCCAAGTTTGTTTCAAACATAGCAATGAATCTTACTCAAGCCTTTCTTCTTCTTTCCTTTGATTTTTACAATAAGGGCCACATTTTCATCAATATCAATGTATGTCTTGGATTTACCTTAAGACCCCTCCCAGATCTCCTTCTGGGTAAATTCATCCCATAATCTACTCCAGTCTGGCAACTTCTCTCTACCCACCACACATTTTACAAAAACCTCCCAATCTTTGGTAAACCCCATAAGGGTTATCCTCACCATTTCTGAGTCAGAGATGACCTCACCTACAACAACTAGCTCATATTTCACTTGAGCCAATCTGGTCAAGTAGGTAGCTACATTATCCTCCTTGGTCATTCGAACCTCATGCAGCTTGTCTTTCAGGATCATCTTTCTATTCTCATTTCTGGCTTCAAACAGATTTTTCAAAGTGTCCCACATCACTTGGGTTGCTGGTTTCTCAACCAAGTGTGGGATAAGGTGGTCTTTCATGCCATCCAACAAGATTCTTTGTGCCTTAGTCTCCTTTATCTCATGAGGGTCTAGGGAAACTAGGTTATTTGTGGGTACAACAACAACTGTATTGACAAAATTCTAGATCGTATTCTCCTTTAGAACTGTTGCTATTCTAACTTTCCATTGAAGGTAATTAGATATGCCATATAATATATCCTCAAACCTTATACAGAAATCCATTATTTCTTTAATTTTTCTTGCTAAGAATAAACCAATCAAAATCACAAAAAAGAAGTCCCTAACTCTCTCTTTCTCTTTTCAACTTCGCTTACATAACCCTAGGCTCTGATACCATGTAAATTTTCTATGACAAAAAGAAAAACTTCACTGAAACCTTTCGTCAAACACTTGGCTGAAATACTTGACTTTGAATTTAATATAAGTTATTAATGAACCAATTACACCACATGCATTTAATGAAATGGAATCAAACTGAAACTGAAATGAAAATACCAATCAACCAAGTAGATCCTACTATAAGTAGTTGACACAAGAAATTAGGCATAAGCCAGGGAAAATCCTCATGAACTGTGAGGCAACCCAAATATAGAGAAAATATTTTATTTCAAGTACAAATTACAATCATTCATGTTGTACTTATCTCATCATCTGACCATCATTTGTCTTTAGAAACTATACAGAATTTTACTGCTCCCTTTCTATCAATTTCGTACAATGTATGGACTATCCAGACCAACAATAAATGCACAGAAATCAATCTAGAAATGCATGCTTGCAATATGAAATTGCACAGCCTTCATTAATAATTGTATTAACCTCGGTTTTCATGCTGGAAATCACTGTACGGAACATAAATAATAAATGCACCCTCCATATACAACAGTACAACCCAGAAATTAAATGCCCATGTTGTACAAAATTCTCTCTTGGAAACCATGCTTGAAATATAGATCTTTCTCTACCTTTCTCCAACTCATTAATTGCTCTCTCTCTTCAATTAATGACAATGTGACTTCAATAATGTTCTCTCCCTTTCCCTAGATGTTTTTTTATATTTTTCCTCTTCCCAAAACCCTAACTAACTAATCTCAACTAAGTCATCAATGGTTGAGATCAATCTTATCTAAAGGCTCACATTAAATGATCATTTAATAATACACTTTATTATTAAATGCTCACAATTATTTTTGGGACCCACAACTTAACTTTTCACTTAAGTCATTAAAAAAACATAAATTCACTTTTATAATATAAAGTCACTTTTATATAAAATCACTTTTATATTACAAAACACTTTAGGAAAGTCAAAATGGTCACCACCATGTAAAACATCACAAAATCATGGTGTGACCTCCTGAGTTACATTTCTAACAAAGGTTTTACTCAACTTCTTAAGAAATGGGTTCCCTTTATTTGGGATGACATCGCATAAAAGGCATTTGATGCTTTCAAGCACATGTTAACTAATACACCATTGTTACATCCCCCATATTACAATCGAGATCATTTTTTGTACATTGTTGCTTCTGACAATACCATTATTGTGGTTCTTGTCCAATAGGATGAATCACATGATGAACATATGATTTAATATTTAATTAGGAGTATTACCACTTCCAAAATCAAATAATCACATGTGGAGAAATTGGCATCGGTTGTCGTTCAAGTTATCCAATGTTTTTGTCACTACATCTTATTGCGTAAAACCACCATAATTTTATATTGCAATTCCACGCAACATATTCTGAATATTCAGGTGATGGGGGGGGAATACTCTAAATGGATCGTTATCCTACAAGAGTTTGATTTGGAATTTGAGAAATCCAAGTCAAAGAAATCTTTGGTTTTGCTGAGTTAATTTGTGACCTTCCCTCAACTGAAACAAAAAATGTGGCAGGAGATTTGATTCTTGATGAATCTCTTTTTCTAATCAATTCCTTGGATCCATGGTATGGATATATCATAATCTATCTCCAAACCCAAAATTTTCGGCATGATTTGTCTAGTATTGAACGACATTGAATTCAATACCAATATCGAAAATACATAATTGTTGGTGATACCATTTATCGTCATGGTGTTAATTCCATTTTTAGACGGTGTTTAACACATGAATAAGTCAAAAGAGATATTAATGGCAATCATGCCGAAGCATGTGGTGGTCATATGTCTGGGTATGCCACTGCCAGATATTTTTGGTCTTCATTGTTTAAGGATTGCATCCTTGTGGTCCAAAAGTGTCATGCATGTCAGATATACAATCGTAAGTTGTGCATGCCTCCTACTCCTCTTCACCTTGTAGTTTCTGCTGGTCCATTTTCCAAATGAGGAATTGATTTCATGACATGTAACCCTCACTCGGTCGAGGGGCATGGGTATATTAATTTCAATGTGAATTATTTCACTAAGTGGGCCAAGGCAATTCCTACATTCAATAACACCAGGAAAATTGTATCCCTTTTCATTTTTAATCACATTATTGCTCGATTCGGTGTGCCCCAAGCCATTGTCACCAATCATGGCACTCATTTTTGAAATTACATGATGTCAGAATTAACCAACAATTTGGGTTTACGACGTGAAAACTCAACTCCCTATTATCCACAGGCCAATGGCCAAGTCGAAGCCACCAACAAATTTTTGACAATGATGCTTCGTAGGATGATAGGGATTCACAAATAGAATTGGCATACAATTTTTTTTTTGGCATTATGGGAATATCAAACCTCAGTCAAAATAGCCACGACTTTTACGCCATTTCAACTAGTATATGGTTTAGAAGTCGTGTTGTCGATTAAATGTGAAATACCATCCTTGAAACTATCCATCAAATTATTTCCCAATACCATGGTCGAGGAAGAACGTCTTTTGTACTTGACACGATTAGATGAAACTCATTGTGACTTCTCTCTGACTAATGAAACCCATAAGAAAAGTGTCAGAGCTCAATATGATAAAATTGTTAGACCTCATGTGTTTTATGAAGGTTACTTGGTCCTATTATGCGATCAAGATCATGGAATATTGGGGACAGGTAAATTCGAGCCCATGTGGCATGGCCCTTATAACATTAAATGTGTATTAGAGAAAGGTTCCTATGAGCTAGTGGATTATGATGGGATTCCTTTAAGTGAGCCTCAGAATGGGCTTTACCTGAAAAATTACTATGCCTAGAGTCATTCTACATGAGTGATTTGTATATATTGTGCCATAGTTTGGTGTGTTATCATCACCTTTTTCAGTGAATTATGTCTATTGCTTATCTTTCATTGTTCTTTGTTTGCATATGTCGACGTTCCCTCCACCTTATGTTGTATTTTCTAATGGTTCTAGCCACAGTGCTCAGAACCTTGTTACAGTTGCATGAGCAATCTATATGCCTATCGATCAGTTGATAATTCTACATGGTATATGCCTTGATTGTGCAACTAACAATATCATGAAATATAGCATAGTCATTGAACTATTGACTGAATCCATCTCACTTGGAATTCGTCGCTTAGTTGTTCGAATTTAATTTCAACTTGTGGTACTATAGTTAAGTAACATTTATTCTACCAGAATCCCTACTCTTTTACGAGTACATTTAAGGGTTTGTCTCTTGGAAAGAGAGTTTGACTATTTAGAGTATCAACACATTCCACGAAATATAAATACATTAATAGATTATTTAGTTAATTATGTCTGAGATAGAAATTTTTACCATTTGTAAATTTCACATATACATTTTGCACCAAATAGAACAAAAGTAGAAATCATCTTATAATAATTTTTCAAAAAAAAAAAGTTTACAAAACGTGTTGGGACAACACAAAGCCTACAAATTTTATATCAATACATGTTGATAACCAAACAACTAAAAATATCCTAGTCATATTTAGTTCCACGATGCTCGTGGTAACATACTACGGCCTAAGCCACTCATCAAAGAAAATGAGTTATGCATCTGAATACTCTCGTAGTGTTTCATTGGTATCGTCATGGTAGATCATCGATCTGAATATCTGGTATACCCAAGTTCAAACCCTCGAGGTTAGCTTTTATTTCCTCAAGATCCTTTGCTACTTCATGATCATAAGAAACCATCGCACCCTGATTTCTGTGCCTCTATTTGTGAAGTCCCATACGGTTTGTTTGGCCTAATATTTGCATGATGAAAACAAATTTAGTCTCAATACAACAAAAACACTTAAAATTAAAAATTAAAAAAACGGTTTATGTTTACCTGAATCATTCCAGTGGTATCCCTCTGGAAGGACTAAATTTGGATCTCCTTGGAAATCCATCCATGTATAAGCATAGTCTTCGATCATGATAAGTTGTTTCTTAAACCATTTGAATAATTTCTCATCATATGAATCTATTAGACTGCCACCATGGTGTGCCATCATATCCACCCACCTCTTCATATGAGGCTCTAGTGGATCAGGGTATTCATCTAACTCCATACTCTACAGATGTAACAGTGGAACTCTCTCAAGGAAGAAATATACCAAAATAGAATCATAACCAAATTGCTTCAATCGACCTGACTTACACTTGGTCAATTGGTCTTTCGTGCTCTTGAGAAGCCCTTCACACCAGTTAAATATTGTGGGTACCATACAATAAACTACATTTGAGTATTGGTAGACAAGTGAGAATCTGCACTTCCGGAAACTCGAGTAATAGTGAAAAGGGAAGTTCTTAAGGAAATATCTCCAACATTTTTTATTGGACTATTTATGTTTCTTTTTCGTGTACTTGCAATGTAGTGTTGTGAGATGTACTTTTCAGTCTTCTCACCACCTCCTCTGAATCTAGAAAAATAAAATCACTCTCCTCGTCTTGAAAGCCTGATCAAGAAGTAAATATATTCAATTTATGAGGCTAGATCATGAACTCCAACCTTGAAAACTTGTTCATTGGATTCCCACGTATTTACTAGGAATTCCAATAAACGAACGTCGTCCCTCATGCCATGAACTTGGAAGAATTTTTCTAATACACACCTTTGGAGTTCCAACATGGTATTTGGATCATTGGCCACAATTTGATCTTCCATTTCATGCTCCCTCTCCCTCCATTCCAACATTTTTCCAATCAAAAGTCTGCAAACAACAATTAGAGAACTTATCTATCAAATAACATCCAAGATTTTCAAGCCCTGCAACGTAAAATCAAAAACAAATTTGGGTTTTACGAGTGTCACACCTTGTCTTTTACAGATAGTGCGACATTGTCGCACTTCACGATATGGAAGGACTACAACACCCTATGGTGTTGCAATCCTCAATATAGGGGCCTTGTGACACCTGTGTGACGCATTTTAGGGCTTGGAAAAGCCCAAAACATCTAAAAACTAGCTTGGAAGGAAACATTTGGACATCAAATTGAAGGAGAGAGAAGGATCTATTACATGGTGGAGACAGAATTTGAAATCATCCATAGATATGTCCACAATCGTTGCCTGAAGAACTAACCAAAATGGGGGTTTTTTTCACTATTGAGAGCTAAAAACACAAATGGTAAAAAGAAATTACTCCACAATAAACATAAATAAATCCTATTAGCATAAAGAAAAAAGTATGATCATATAAAACAACATAATTCCAATGGTCAAAGACGTTTATGAATAAATAGTGTCCTTACAAATCAACCCTTTTTATAGGTATATTTTCCTCTACTCCATATTTGATCATTCTTGTAACATCCTCGACCACCCATAGGCTAGGCAATGCCACTACTGCGTAATATACACTTATATATAATATGCATTAAATCAAATTAACACATTTAACATAGAGTTACTACCATCATACAGACTTAAATAGAATTAACAGTAATTCATACATGCAACGGAATACATGATAACATTCAAGAATTATGTACAACATAAAATTAAGCACATAAATTATACTTATCTTTCAACTGAAATAACACCACCAACTATGTGTAGACCTTCCACGAACCTCCCATCCTTAGACCACGCTGCTCATCACTCTCAGCAATAGGTCACCCCTGAGCTAGGACTAAGCTCCATCGATCTAGGGAATCCTAGGCTAGGCAAGGTCAACAGGAAGACACATAGTTTATGAGGATGGATTCTCTCCCAGGAGCCACTTATGCCCACTTATCATAGACTCTCATTCCCCACATGCTTTTCCCACCCCAGGAGTATACACCTTCACTGTCACATGGGATATTCCTTCGGCTACTAAAACTCCCTTGCCTTGGGCTTCAGCAACAGGCTAGATCAGAATTCTCCAAGCTTTGTGGCAGCTACAGGAACCCTTCCAGGAGTTCTCACTTCCTCCACGTACTCTCTTACCTGGAGAGAGTCACTCACAGGCCTAAAAACCTGCCTCTTCAACCACAACCACCTCCCTCACCTGGAGAGAGTGTTGCACACAGGCTTGAAAACCTGCTTCTTCAGCTATGTTCCAGCACAAGAAGGACAACATTAACGCTCAGCAAGGAGTGGATGATGACAGCAAATCACACTTAGCTAAGGGACTGCGTGGACACAACAACCAATAGTTATAACACACACAACATAGACAATTATGGTATGCTCAGGTTTCACAAAAGACGTGGCTCAGTCCGCATGTTCTCACTGGGTTCAGGATGCGTGAATATGCAGAGGTCAAACAGGTTAGACGATGGATCAGTCCACGAGTTTTTCCCACTGGTTTCAAGGTGCGTGACCAAATAACGAAACACAGAGGTCGAGTGCAGAGGCAAAATAGTTCTCGGGAAAGATTCCAGCGAACTCAAGCGGAGTATGGAAGAATCATCAAATGACTCAGGTGAAGGATGGAAGAATGATCCATGAACCCCCAACACAGTTGATGCTTCAGCTTTTAATTGCATATGCCTAGTTTGACACTTGTCTTCCTGGAGATGCATGCGTTCCCTTTTTCACACGTTCCTTTTCAAAGAACTTAGGACAACACTTGGTTAATTGACCACCTTAGCCTTTCAGGAAATAATAATAAATTATTATTCCCTTTAGAGGTAATCCCCCTAGCTTAGCCCCTAGGCCCAACACTTAGCCTCCTTCCCTTTCCCAACCTTGTGGAAGCTTAGTCCCACATCACTCTTTCTTCATGGTCGGTCGGCACACAATGATGTTTATATTTTATTAATGATCTACATAATTACATATACAAAAATCAGGCTCATGGCCTTTAACACCTAGGCTCTTCAACCTAAATAACACATAATCCCACCAGCTTATATGCACTTGGCTCACTAGCCTATAAAAATGATTACAATACATAATATAACTGGGACACATCCTTCGGGTATTACAATCCCCTCCCCTTATTTTTTCACTGTCCTTAGTGCAACTTTTACACAGCATCAACAAGATTTTCAAAATATTCAAAAAGATGTAGGTATTATGCCCGCATAGCATCCTCATGCTCCCATGTCTCGTTCTCAGGACCGTACCAGATCCACTGGACCTTTACAAGCCCTATGGCTTGATTCTAGAGCTGTTTTCTTTTCCAGTCCAATATGCGCACATGATGCACTTGCAAGACACCTTCTTTCTCCACCTGAATCACATTCCAATCGATAACATGATTAGCATTAGGTATATATTTCTTAAGCAATGAAATATGAAACACATTATGTACAGTCATGGATGCAGGTAATGCAAGCATATATGCAACTGGGCCAATCCTTTCTAGGATTTCAAATGGCCCACAAAATATGGCTGCCAACTTCGAACAATTTCCCAGCCTCAGGGAAATTCTATTGGCTTTCACTTTCAAGAAAACATGCTCTCCCAATTTAAACTCTCTGTGGGTTATGTTTTTACCAGCATAATTTTTCTGCCTATCTTGGGCAGCCTTTAAATTATGCTTAATTTTTAGCATTTGTTCTTCCATTTCCTTGAGCAACTCTGGCCCAACCATTTCCCTATCAGTTGGATTAACCCAGCTTACTGGAGTATTTCACTTTCTACCATAAAGTGCTTCAAATGGGATCATCTTCAACAATGCTTGATACCCATTGTTGTAGGCGAATTCTACCAAGTGTAGGTAGTATTCCCATTTAGATGGTTTATCCATCACATACATCCTTAGCATATCTTCTATCACTTGGTTGACCCTCTCTGTCTGCCCATCAAACTCAGGGTGATAGGTTGTGCTGAAGTTCAGATTCATTCTGAATCCTTTGAAAAACCCCTTCCAGAACTTTGAGGTAAATTTTAGGTCCCTGTCAGACACAATTGTCTTGGGAATACCATGCAATCGAGTTATTTCCCTCATAAAAATATCAGCAATGTTATCTACCTTGTGAGTAGTATTTAGTGGAATAAAATGGGTAGCTTTCTTAAGCTTTTTTTCCACCACCATGATTGAACCATGTTGCTTGCTGGTTATGGGCAATCCCATGATGAAATCCATTGTCACCACTTCCCACTTCCACTCAAGAATGGATAAAGACTGTAGAAACCCTGCTGGGTGTTTGTTCTCAGCTTTAACCTTCTGACACTCCATACATATGGTGATGTATTATGCAATCTCTTTCTTCATACCTCGCCAAAAGTAATAGCCTTTGACTGCTACCATTGTTTTTTGATATCCAGGGTGCCCAACATAAGGCACATTATGCATTTCTTTCAAAATCATAAGTTTCAATTCCTAGACGTTAGGTACATAAATTATGTTCTTGTACAGAAGTGTTCCGTCAATTTCCAATTTATCATTCTCCACTTTCTGTGGCATCTTACCTTGTTGTAACTTTGCTAACAAATCCCTGTACTACAAATCTATATTTGCAGCCTCTGAAATTCTACCTTTAATATCAGTTCGGTACATGCTAATGGTTGTATCATGCAATTCATGCACTCTCTTGCTAAGTGCATCAGCCACTTTGTTCTCTTTTCCTTTGATATGCTTGATATCAGAGTCATATTCACAAAGAAACTCCAAACACCTACTCTGCCTAGCATTCAAGGTTGGTTGATCAAACAAATACTTCAGACCTGTATGGTGTGTCCTTACCTCAAACCTCTTTCCAATGAGGTAATTCCTCCATTTCTTTAGAGCGTGCACTATGGCTTCCAACTCCAAATCATGAGTGGCATAGTTATTTTCATTCTCTTTCAGCTTCCTAGACTCATAACATATTACAAATCCATTCTGACTGAGGACTCATCCCAGTCCTTCTTTGCATGCATATGTGCACACTACAAAATCTTCATTCGGATCTGCAATACTCAATATCGGAGCACTGGTTAATAGTTGCTTCAATCATTGGAAGATTCTCTCACAATCCTTTGTCCACTGAAATTTCTTCTCCTTCCTTTGCAAGGAAGTGATAGGGTGAGCTATCCTTGAGAAACCTATGATAAACCTTCTATAATAACTAGCTAGACCCATAAAGGATCTGAATTCTGCCACATTCTTTGGTGTTGACCATTCTCTGATGGCCTCAATCTTCTCAGGATCCACGACTATCCCATCCTTTGAAATTATATTCCCCAAGTAATGGATATTCTTTTGATAAAATGAGCACTTTCAACTTGGCATATAGTTGGTGCTCCCTTAGCACCTGCAACACCATCCTCAGATGTTGTTCATGCTCTTCCTCTGACTTGGAATACACTAGAATTTCATCCAGGAATACTATGACAAACTTGTCTAGATAGTCCCTGAATACACCATTCATCAGGCACATAAAAATAGCGGGTGTGTTCGACAGCCCAAACAGCACCACTGTGAACTCGTAATGACCATACCTTGTTCTAAAGGCGATCTTGCTAATGTCTTCATCCTTTATTCTTACCTGGTGATATCCTGATCTAAGATCTATTTTCAAAAATATCTTGGCATCTTTCAACTGATCAAAGAGATCATCGATCCTTGGAAAAGGATATGTGTTCTTTACAGTCACTTTGTTCAATTGTCTGAAATCGATACATAATCTCAACGTCCCATCCTTCTTCTTCAAGAACAGGACTAGGGAACCCCAAGGTGACACACTTGGGTGTATATACCCCTTCTTCAGAAGCTCTTCAAGCTACAATTGTAGTTCTTTCATCTCTAGTGTACTCATTCTGTAAGGAATTTTTGACATTGGAGCTGCTTCAGGCATCAATTTTACAAAGAATTCAATATCTCTCTTCGGGGGTAATCTGGGTACCTCCTGGAATACATATTCAAACTCTTTTAGTACCGCATGATCTTCGATTTTTGATACTTTATCCTTAGGTGCTTCCTCCATGTGGGCTGCAAATAATTGATAACCTTTCCTGTAGCACTTCTTTAGTTCCATTGTTGAGATTTCTCTAATAGCATCAGCTCTGGGAATTCCTTGGACTATTTTCCAATTTCCTTCCTCATCTAGGCAAGTGAATGCCTTGTTATGATAGTCCAGGATGGCATGGTGTTGATCCAACCAGTCTATCCCAACCAGATAGTCATAAGAACCTAAAGACAGAATGTTCAATTCAGCCTTTGTGCTCAGTCCATTCATGTCCATTGGACAAGACTTAACTAACTCAGTAACTTTCCTCTTGGTTCCTGTAGCCAGTTGCACTAACCAAGACTTTTCATGTTTTCTTCTCAACAATTGTAAAATTTCCACCAATCTTTGATATATATAACTATGGCTAGACCCTGAATCAATTAAAATAGTAAAGGCACGGTTGATGATCATACCTTCCACTTCAATCATGTGCGACTGATATTATGCTTGCTTGTTGTCCACGATTGTGTAGATTCTTGGTATTCTACTTCCCATGTCTTCCACTGTTTCAGCTTGCTAAACATTATGGATAGCTCTCACTTTGCCATTTTTGTGGGGAAAATCTATGTACTTGTGGTTGCCCTGACAGCCCCAACACTGAATGGGCTTTTGCCTTGGCCTTTGTTCCCCTATGTGAACCATTCTCGACTCTCTAAACGATGGTTTTCCTTGAGGATTGTTTCTAAAAAAGGGTGGTTTGTTTCCCTTCTACCTCTGCTCTTTATTAAACTTCTTCTGGCCATCCCAAGCCTTCCGAAAAGTAGGATTTTCTCTTTGTTGCCCATATAATCATTTCTCTCTTCTTATAGTTTCTTCCATAGTCTTAGGGTCATCATATTGGATCTTGTCACTGATGGAAGGTGGCAGTTCACTCAGATACCTTTGAATCTTGACAGTCTCATCTTTGATGAATGGAACATACTTCAGCAATTCCAAAAACCTTCACTCATATTCATCAATGGTCATGCTTCCCATCTTGAGTTCAAAGAACGCTTTCATCTTTCGGTCATAATATATTTTAGTCAAGTATTTATTTTTGAAATACCTCTTGAATTATTTCCAAGTGACATATTTCTCTCTAATGTGTTGCACCTCCACAAGCTGATCCCACCACATGGATGCTTTTCCTTTCAGTTGATACATCACAATTCTTCCTTCTACATGAGAGGAATGATTTTGTAGTTGGAAATATTTCCTCATGCCAAGCAACCATGTTTCAGCATCTTCCTCCTTCTTATGTTCTCCATCAAATGTAGGAGGCTTAATCTTGTTCATTTTTCCCTTCATTTCATCCACTCCAGATCTCATGTGCTTTCTGGTAGGAGATGGGCTTGAAATGTTGTGTGCCCTCCTCTTGGAGTGACCTTGGGAGTGATGATGGTGTCTACCAACACTCCTTGATCTTCTTCCCTCATAATTCTGGTGACTCCCTGTTTTTCTCAAGTCTCTTTCCTTGTCCAACTTCTTTTATATTCTCTCTAGACTCTTCATCAACTTTAAGTTGAATTCTCCCTGATGTTCCTTAGCTTTCATGAGCTTTATGTTATCTTCTCGGTGAGTTTGGGCATCTTTCTGCAATCTTTCAATGATTTTAATCATATGTCATTCCTTATCTATCACTTCTCCATGCCCATTGGAGTTCGACCCTTCAACTCCCAAATGAACATCCATCCCTTTAGCTTCATTCTCTGAACTAGAACAATTATGTGCCTCCTCCATTTATTTTCACTCAGTGGCAACTCCATTTGGTTCTGGAACTCGTTAAACTTCTGCAAACACAATGTGCAGACAACCGAAATTTGTCAGGTCATCATTCCTTAACAAATCCCATAGCATTCAAAAACAAATTTGATTCAAGAAAAATTTCAAAATCCATTTTCTTTCGGGGCTCTTCTCTGTGAATTTTTTGGGAACTATCCCCTTTCTCTCAGTCCCCAACCCATGCGACCATGGGTCATGACCAAGCGCTAGATCAATATGCGCTTACTCGGGCCTTCGGCCTTCGTCCTTCGAAATATTTTCAAAGCACAAAATAACAATCTCTTGGATTTCAGAGTTACCAAACTCACGAAGTAGAGTGGATCAACATTCCATGTCTACCCAGCATCCAATGACTGACACTTACTATGGAACCTTAGGTTTCTGAGTTACAGGTCTTCAGGTCTTCGGGACTTCTAAGCTTCAGAGGATCTCGCATCCGCACATCTAAATTGTTAATATCCGAACATTCCCAATCACCTTTGGTGACGTCATTATGTCACATCACTTAATTTTTTCCAATTGCAGGTGCATGCCATGGTGGTTTGGAGCAACTCACCTTTCATCCCACAATTCTTCTAACGCTGACACATAACCCCTCAATGAAACCGCGGTTTGGATTGTGGGACCACCTTGGAGAATTAGCTTTCATGCAACTTGGGTCCCTGCAATGTCTCATGGTCATTGACCTTGATGTATCGTGATCAACGCCATTGTGGGTCCTCCACCCTTTAACTACATTACGTAACCTCGGGCCCCATTAACCCTTCTCATACAGGATGCCACATGGTGGAATACTAGCGACTGATATGTGGCCCATTCAAATGGGTGACACTCGTCATGTTCCTAATTCCATCTCAGCCTTCCATTGTTCGGAATCCACTTACACTTGGCACACAACCCATGTGTCCACATCACCTCCATGTGATGTCATCATGACTCACCACTTCAGCTCTTCGGGCTTCGAAGCTTTGGACTTCGAGAGTTTCAACTCCTCTACACTCGTTTTTGCCTGAAGCGCTTTCTCCTGGAGTTCACGATCCACCAATGCGTGTCCTCCTTCATGATCAATGGCTATGAGTGACTTTGGCACTTCAGGATTCATGAGTTTAAAACTCATAGCACTTGCCTCCTCATGAAGTACTTCCACCCAAAGTACATGATCTCTTGATGTGTGTCCTTCACAACGGATAGTTGCGATCTACTTCGGCCTTTGGGACTTCGGGATTTTGTCACACTCCACACTTGAAATCCTCTGAAGTGACTTCCCTTTTCCTTCCTGGACACGGATCTAACGGTCAAGCTCTTTTCCTACGATCTATGGTGTAGATATCCTTTGGACTTCGAGGCTTCAGATTTCATCCTTTATCTTACCTTTGCATCCAGTTTCACCGACGTCGTGAATTCTGAAGTGATTCCAAGTTACCCTTTCTATACCTTCTCTAGATCTGATGGTCGTAAAAGTTTTTCCTCTCCTTCCGAACAGATCCTATAGCTCCAACATCCAAAGTGTTGATATCTCTCACTCTCTCTAGTCAAATACCATTTCGGCTGCGGTTTTATTCTACCGCTACTCCTCCTGAACTTCATAACACGGCCAAGTAACCCCTTGGCACTCAGAAACACTCTAAGGTTCAAAATTGGTTCCTCCAAACACCAATTCCACTCAAAACCTTGGGACCAAAGACCACTTATCCATCCCACCCAGGCTCAATGTTGAAACCATTGCTCTGATACCATATTGTAACATACCCGTCCACCCACAGGCCAAGCAATGCCACTACTACGGAATGTACACTTATATATAATATGCATTAAATCAAATTAGCACATTTAACAAAGTTACTGCCATCATACAGACTTAAATAAATTAACAGTAATTCATACATGTAACGAAATACATGATAACATTCAAGAATTATACACAACATAAAATTAAGCATATAAAATATACTTATCTTTCAACTGGAATAACACCACCAACTGTGTTCATACCTTCCACAAACCTCCCATCCTTAGACCGCGTTGCTCATCACTCTCAACAGTAGGTCACCCCCGAGCTTGGACTAAGCTCCACTGGGCTAGGGAATCCTAGGCTAGGCAATGTCAACATGAAGACATGCAGTTTATGAGGATGGATTCTCTCCCAGGAGCCACTTATGCCCACTGCTCACAAACTCTCATTCACCACATGCATGTCCCACCCCAGGAGTATATGCCTTCACTATCACACAGGGCAGTCCTTCCACTGCTAAACCTCCCTTGCCTTGGGCTTCAGAAATAGGCCGGAACGGAATTCTCCAGGCTCTATGGCCGCTACAGGACCCCTTCCAGGAGTTCTCACTTCCTCTGTGCACTCTCTCACTCGGAGAGAGTCGCTCATAGGCCTAACAACCTGCCTCTTCAACCACAACCACCTCCCTCACCTGGAGAGAGTTTTGCACACAGGATTGAAAACCTGCTTCTTCAGCTTCGTTCCAGCACAAGGAGGACAACAATAAGGCTCATCAAGGAACAAACGATGACAACAAATCACACTCAGCTAAGGGATTGTGTGGCCACAACAACCCATAGTTATAACACACATGGCATAGAAAATTATGGTATGCTCAGGCTTCACAGAAGACGTGGCTCAGTCTGTGGGTTCTCACTAGTTTCAGGATGCGTGACTATGTATAGGTCGAACTGGTTTGACGGTGGATCAGTCCACAAGTTTTTCCCACTGGTTTCGAGGTGCGTGACTAGAGAACAAAACACAGAGGTAGAGTGCAGAAGAAAAATGGTTCTCAGGAAATATTCCAGCGAACTCGGATGGAGTATGGAAGAATCGTCGAACGACTCAGGTGAAGGATGGAAGAATGACCCGCAAACCCCCAACACAGTTGACGTTTCAGCTTTTAACTGCATGTGCCCAGGTCAACACTTGTCTTCATGGAGTTGCATGCCTTCCCTTTTTCACACACTCCTTTTCAAAGAACTTAGGACAACACTTGGTCAATTGACCACCTTAGCCTTTTAGGAAATAATAATAAATTATTATTCCCTTTAGAGGTAATGCCCCTAGCTTAGCCCCTAGGCCCAACACCTAGCCTCCTTCCCTTGCCCAACCTTGTGGAAGCTTAGTCCCCCATCACTCTTTCTTCGTGGTCAGTCATCACGCAGTGATGTTTATATTTTATTAATGATCTGCATAATTACATATACAAAAATCAGTCTCCTGGCCTTCAACACCTAGGCTCTCCAGCCTAAATAACACATAATCCCACCAACTTATATACACTTGGCTCACCATCCTATATACATTATTACAATACATAATATAATTAGGGCACATCCTTGGGGTATTACAATTCTCATCATTAAAACATGAGATCCCTATTGGAATCATGTTTGTATAGACATTATGCTTTTTTGTTGAACTCCATGTAGATGTAATTGAATTCCATTGTAATGAAGGATTCTCTAAGATCCCCTACATGTCGTGATATTCCATGGAGGGTGATGTTTCTCTATGCTCTAGACCCTTCCATCCACTATAACCAATTTGGAGCTTCCATCTATATTTATTTCATTGATTGCCTTCTCCAATCAAATGGCGATTAGGGTAGAGACATATTTCATTGTTAGTTGATTGTTTGTCCCTCCCATAGCACACTGGAAAAGAATCTTGAAAGAGTTTTAAATGTAATGGATTCCCCCTGGGCCACATACATTTCTAGGGAAATAACCTCCCTAACCCCTCATGTAGGTAGAATAATATATTTTCCATGTAATAAAGAAAGAAATTTTTTAATAAGACCTATTTAATTATCTGGATAAGTCTAATGTAAGAAGACTTAATAGAAGCTTCAGCTTCTAGAAATATATTCCTCTAGAATGTTCTTTAGAATATATAATTAGTATAAATAGGAGTAGAAGGTATGAGAAATTATTGTATGTAGAAATCATTGTAATAGATCTCTGCTCTACTGGAGGTTTCCCCCTCAAAGAGGCAAGTGAACTTGGATTTCTATCAATAAAGGTATGATTTTGGTGTTGTGATTCTTTATATTTTGTTGTTCCACTAGTATTTGTTGCAATATTTGTGTTTCTTCTTATTATAATATATTTGGTACCTTACATACATGTGGGTTCAAGTTTTCTATTCCATCAAATAAACCATAGGAGATGGAGGAACCAATGTCAAGGGGATCTATTCTCTTTTTATTTTTCTTCTCCTC
>ML786364.1:269688-281896 GCA_009831015.1 Picea engelmannii | reverse complement strand
GGCTTATTTGGTGTAGAAGGTCCCTTTTTTGGTGGCATGTTGGCCAAGTATCACTTTTGAATCTTGATTTTGAGGCAGTTCTGCTAGACAATATTTATTCTGTTCTATCTCCCAAGTTTCATCCCTTCTGGGTATGAAACTTTATTTTAGGTAGTTCTCTGATATTTCTTCTCTGCAATGCCACAATCTGATCAAAATTGGATGTGCCAAGTGGAATTTACGGTAACTTCCTCACAACTTTCCGATTTTTGGCCTTTCCAAGAGATCTCACTTTTATAGCATGCCCCGCACAAAATAATTGATATCAAATTTTGAAACTTGCACCAAACATACTACAGACTGTCCAAGATCTAATGAAACCAGTCCCACTCAATTTGGATACTCTAGCAAGAAGTTATGATTGTTTAACCTGGAACACCTTCTTGAGACTAGTCAATAGGACTAGTCCAATACCCTATCTTACACAAGGTGTATATACAAATTTAAGATGGCCCAGAAGATAAAAGTTTTACCATAGATACCTTACTAATTTCTGTAAATGGCCTCCAGAGTTCAGGGTCTGAAACATTACAAAACAAAATTTATAGAGAAAATTATGCAATGACTCATTTCAGGATGATTCCAGAACCCTATCTTGTACAGGTTGTCTCTCAGGAGGAGAATTTGGAACCCAAGGTACCTTGATCCATCTACTAAATATCCTCCAAGTCGTTCCTTTTGAAACGTTGTAGAAAAAAAGTTATATCAAAAATTCCACGGTGTCTCAGATGTAGCAGCGAAACCCCAAGACCTTGAGCTCTGAAACCATATGTTAAGAACCAAACATCAATATAGAATAGAAAAACCTCAGGAAAAGTACTCAACGCCTTGAAAAAGAGATAATTTCAGATAATAATCCTCTTTGAGGGGGAAACCTCCTTTTACCCCACTTAAATGTTCAAGTACAAGATGATTCCAAATGAAAATGTCTCCTTGGTATATATAGGAGACTAGGAGGTATAATTACACTAATGGCTTAAAGCCGACATAAATAAAATAAAATTACTAATATAATATGCCCCAATTAAGGGGTAATGAGCCAATATTAGGGCTTAACAAAATTTCTTTGGTGAAATGGCATCATACAAATGTTGTAGAAATTTCTATTTTCGACACACTAGTTCAGTGCGAGTTAACTGACTAGTTCTATTTTAGACTTTCTAATCTTAGACCATCACTATTATGCATGCATTCATAATTATAGGATGTCATTGTCTATATGAGTCAAGATCACTCACTCATTGATAAGATCATAATATGCATTGTTTATCATTCTTCATTGTGTATATCTCTTCTTTTTCTTGATAAGATTTGATTTTGTATGCTTTATCTAGGTCTCCTATGCATGTTTTCATGAAACAATGACATGGTATCAAAGCTACGTTGCTTGGAGCAAGCTAGACAAGCCAAAGAATAAGGAAAATCGGAGTTTCGGCAAGCTAAATCCGTGGTCGTACTTTTCAGTAGTGATTTATCCAAAAATATTAATTTTTTGAGGAAACGAATCGTGTGGGAAGTAAATCTACCCATTCTACAAGTGGGTTTTCAACCGTTTGGCGAGATTCCTCACTGTTTCCCCAGAAAGTAAGTCGGAAGATAGCCTCCTGAAACTGATATGAATCTGTGGTCGTACCTTTCTATAGTGATTTCTCCCAAAATATTAAGTTTTTGAGGAAATGGCTCAAGTGGCAAGTAAATCGACCCATTCTAAAAATGGGTTTTCAACCGTTTGGCGAGATTCCTCATCATTCGCTCAGAAAGTAAGCTGGAAGATAGCCTCCTGAAAATGATACAAATCTGTGGTCATACCTTTCTACAGTGATTGCTCCCAAAATATTAAGTTTTTAAGGAAACGGCTCGCGTGAGAAGTAAATCGACCCATTCTGCAAGTTGTTTTTCAATCATTTGGCGATATTCCTTATCGTTTGCTCAAAAAGTAAGTGGGAAGATCGTCTCCTGAAACTAATACAAATTTTCACTTAAAGTGTCCTTTCTGTCGTGATTTGTTAATTTTCCACTTGCAGATTGAGAGTAAATTTTTAGGGGTTCTTAGAAACAGTGGAAGAGATGGATAGGAAAACTATTATACAGTCAAACTTGGTGGTAATCCTCACACCATACAATTATTTTGATTGGAATCCCAAGGTAGAATTCCAACTTAGAAGGAAATGACTGTATAATTTGACGATGGTGACAGAAACAGAACCTACATCAGTGATTGAGAAGATGAGATGGGTGAATCGTAAGGATGAGGCCATAGGACTACTTCTTGAGTTAATCTCCATTGGTTTATGGTTTCATGTTTCTGCATGAAAGAATCAAAACGAGATCTGGACCACCCTAGAAGGACTCTTTGGGAAGCAGGATGAGATGCAAGGTCATATGCTTCAGGTAGAGTTGAATACCTTAGACCCTAAAATCTTTGATAATATACATGATTTCTTTATTAAATTTAAATCTTTAATTTTGAGCTTGGTTAAATGTGGTATTGACAAGTATACACAAGAGAAACAACTTATTCTAATAATCTTGGCCAAGCTAGGACCAAAATACGTTGTATATGTCTCCAATTTCCATTCTAGCATATGTCTTTTTGGAACAAATTGGAAAATTCCTACATCAGTTCATTGAGTCTCTTACACAATATCAGAAAAAAATCGTGCAGATGGGCCTCATGAAAGATCCCAAAGCACATGCACTCACCATGCATGATGGAAAAGGATCATCCAAACACAACAGAAAGGAGAAACAAAACAAGAAGGAGGGATATTCCAAACCCTTCAACGATCCTTTAGGTTGCAGAGACTCGTTAGATTCCAAGAAGAAGAAGAAGGGAAAGCAGTGCACTTACTGCAATAAACCAAATCATGAAGAATCCACATGCATGAAGAAATAGATTGATCTTATGGCACAGGCACTTCAGTAGAACAACCTTGGAAACTTCATTCCAGAGGGAGTCAAGAAGCAGAAGGAAGAAGATCATGCTCCTAAGAAAGGTAATCATCATGCTCTTGTTGCAATTAATTCCTCATCCAATTCATGGATTATAGATTCAGGTGCATCCCATCATATGGCAGTGAAAGAGGAAGTTTTATCTTCTTTGAGTCCATGCTCAAGACCCCCTATTCTCATGGGGGATGATACTCCAATAGCAGTAGCGGGAGAATGGAGAGTGGAACTCCACAATGGCAGTTTTGAGAATGTTCTACATGTTCCAAATCTTTCTATGAATCTGCTCTCGATTTATCAGATCACTCAGAAAGGTAAAAAGGTTGAATTTACATCAAATTCAGTTTTAGTAATTGACATGCATGACAATTCCATCATTGCAATTGGTGAGGTGTATCACAAGTCAAGGTTGTATAAATTCACTAAGTTTTCTGGTGATGACTCCTCTATTCTACTTACACATAAGGAGAGTACTTTGCATGCACCTCCAGTGAAACATGCATATACTCTTGTGCTTCCATCAGTTTCAGACATCAAATATGATTCCATACACTTATATTATCTACATGGAAATAAGAAGGTATTACATCCATATAAGAATCCAGCGCCGAAGCTTCAAGAGATTCCCAAGAAGGCACAGACCACACTTCAACCAACAGGAAACCTTGCAGGGAATCCATTGGATTCTAGGAGGACTCGATTTCAGCATGAGGATCCTTGTCATGTACTTTCAGCTTCAGAACCTTCAATGCCCATGCATTACTATATGGTTCAATCTACTGATCTGCAAACCTACAATAAGGTTGTGGGAAAACCATTATGGAAAGAATCCATGCAGGAGGAGCATGACTCTCTTCTAGATAATCAAACTTGGCATCCAGTTCCACTTCCACTAGAAAGGAATATTTTTAGGTGCAGATGGGTCCACAGGATCAAGAGGTACAAGGTTGGATAGGTTTCCAAAGGAATTCATCAGATCCATAAATATTTATGCATATTCACGAAGACTTTCAATGAGCATAATTTTTGGACTTTGCGAGATCGTCTTGCAATGAAGAACACAGTTGCCTAGCAGCTGCCATTTTCTTCTTTTGATACATTATATTTTGTGGGGGGGGTTTGTTCCCACGTGGTTTTCCCTCTTTCCTCGTTTTTTCATTGTACATGAGTACCTAAAATGGCCTAGTAGTTGGGACTCATTTTTTACTCCATAGTGATGTTCAGGGGGCTATTGGAGAAATTTCTATTTTCAGCACACTAGTTCAATGGGAGTAACACTAGTTCGGTAAGAGTTAACTTACTAGTTCTATTTTAGACTTTCTAATCTTAGACCATCACTATTATGCATGCATTCCTAATTATAGGATGTCATTTCCTATATGAGTGAAGATCACTCACTCATTGATAAGATCATAATATGCATTGATTCTCATTATTCATTGTGTATCTCTCTTCCTTTTCTTAATAAGCTTTTTTTTTGTATGCTTTAGCTAGGTCTAATGTGCAGGTTTCCATGAAACACTAACAAAAAAGAAGTGGTTGGCACTCTTTTTGTTCTCCCCACATAGAGTACACAATTCATTTCCTTTCCATGACCTCTTCTACAAATTATCCAAGGTTATAATTATATTGTTTAAGACCAACAAAAGGAAATTTTTTGTTTTGAGAGGGTCATCAAACTTCCTGTAACATCCCCACTATAATTTCTAGTTTAATTAATGCATAATGTAGATATGAATGTGGCTATGTCCAAACAATGTATATGCAAATTTTATTTCTGAATTTTAATAAATAAAATGCAATGCCAATTGTTGGGGGACATGGAAAGAAATGGGGGTTGATTAATCCACAAGAGAGGAGGGGTCTAGAAATGGATATTTTATCCATGAGTGTAATTCCCAAATCATTTTCCTTCTTTTAATGTTTTGAGTGAACCTTCTATTTTTTCCCTTGAGTGCAGAAGAGCTCAATCACTAAATACTTGTAAGAGGGTGGGCATGAGGAGTCATATCCCATAGTTATTGAGACCATGGGGATTAGTACAATCAGTTTGGGGAAGAGTGTAAGTCAAGAAAACAACAAAAGGAGAGTAAATTTGTATGTCCAAGAGGGTATTTTTGGGCAGTTTCATGTTTGCATGAGAAACGGAGACAACAGCAGGGGAGAGTGCACTGGAGCTAGAGAAACAATGGAGGGTAAATTCTGGAGCATTTTTGGAGTTTAAGACTGAAGAAGAAAATCATTTTCCTACTTTTAATGTTTTGAGTGAACCTTCTGATTTTTCCCCTTCAGTGAAGAAGATCCCAATCACTAAATACTTCTAAGAGGGTGGGCATGAGGATTCACATCCCTTAGTTATTGAGACCATGGGGATTAGTACAATCATTTTGGGGAAGAGTTTAAGTCAAGAAAACAACAAAAGGAGAGGAAAATTGTATGTCCAAGAGGGTAGTTTTGGACATTCATGTTTTTGCATGAGAAAGGGAGACAACTGTAGGGGAGAGGGCACTGGAGATGGATCAATAATGGAGGGAGAATTATGGAGAATTTTGGAGTTGAAGACTAAAGAAGCAATTTTTCAAGATTGCAGAAGAACCAGGATGTTGGGCCTGAAGATTGAACTCATGTGAGAGGTGCACTGCAACAAGAAGTTATTGTTGTTATTTCCTAGTAGTTTCCCTGGAAATGAGTTCCCTTGAGTTCTTAGTAGTGAGATTCTCAGTCACCTGCATAAAAGAGACCCTAATAAATGAATGGCTCGATGGAATGAGAGAAGTGAATGGGTACATTCCTTGGGTTGGGAAAGTCGAAAGGAAGAGAGTTGGAAGAAATTCAAGATAGTTGTAGGAGAATGTCAATGGGTTGTGGGATTATCCAAGTTGTGATTGGACAATGATAAACACCTTATTTTGTGGATTCCTAGACCCAGCTCAGAGGTGAATTTATATTGAGATATGGAAAAACAAGTCTATGGTTGGGTGGAACATCCATCCCAAGAAGTTGATTGCACAACTATTATGAAACGATAAGTGTTTATTATGTTTTTCTAAGTTATTTTGTGAGGTAAATTGTTGTGTTTTAACTCTGTGTATATGAATGATTTATTTATTGTCATAAAATATTTTATTAGTTTCATTCATGTTTATCTCAGCATGTTGTAGCTATATTTAAATTTATGGTATCAAACATAGTGAAATATATGTGTATTCCTATAGCTGGTAAGCTACAGAATTGGTTAGCAGTAAAAAAAATCATTCTATGTGTATTCTGCAAGTAATGGCCCTTAGTAAAGTTGGGGAATGTTACAGATTGGTATCAAATCTCAAGGTTCAACATCGAGCTTGTATGGGTCGAGCACAGTGAAAATTTGGCATAAATTCACTATTGCATAGTTTCACATGTGATGGATTTGGGGAAAATTGTGAAGACAGAGTGAAATCCCCAAATTTATAAGCATATTTGAGTTAAGCTTTCTCGGAACAAGTTGAAGAGAGGATTAATGGTGTCAATATGAAAGTTACAAAGTTAATGTTGGCATGGGAGGTCAAAGTTCGTGTTTGAATGGTGACTAAAGAGTGGGAAGATCAGTGGGTCAGATATTTTTGACATTGGGAATCTATGGTCAAGATTAACTCTGGAATGATTCAAAACTTCCAAGTTCACCGAAGGAAAAATTTCAGGGAAATTATAAAAAATTTCAAAAATGTATAATTTTTGGAATTTTTGGAAGAATTGTGTATGGTGATGACGTGGAATGTATCATGATGTGGACTGAAAATTTCCATGGTGGTAGAAGGTTTGGGTTGCATTACTAAGTTTTATGAATCAACGACCTAGATCTTGTCGACATTAAGAATTCGACGATCATGTTTTGTTTACAAGATTTGGGGAAGCTCGATGAAATTTGGAGAGTTCTAAAAATTGATAATTGAGATTACTATGATCTCAAAAATTGGCAGTCTAGATCCAACATCGGTTGTGCATAAATCCAAAGTTCATTGGGGTTTGGAATTAGAAAATTTTGAACAAAAGTTGCAAATTAGAACTTTGATGCCCAATGGAGTTCAAATTCTGATGGTCTTTGGAAATATGTTTCCCAATGGTCTTTATAAGGGTGTTTCCTGACAATCTTTGGAAGGGTGTTTCCCAATGCTCTTTGAAAAGATGTTTCTCGGTGGTATTTTTGACAGGTCCAAATGGCTTGTCAAGTAGCTAAGGGAGAATGCCTGATGGTAAGTCCCAATTAGACTCACTCTTGTTTGGGATGGAATTTTCAACTAGTATTTGGGCCTGATTACCACTTTTAATTATTATCTAAATATAAATTTGAGAACCAAAGGCTCTCAGATGAATTAAAATTTGAAACCAAACTAACGAATGATGCATATTTCTATTATAAGATGCAATTATAACTTAAGATAAACTATCCTAATCAGGAGAAAACTACTAGAATCAACACAGTAAATTATAAAACTACTTATAAAAGAATTAATTCATTAATACGAGTAAATTAAAGTGACAATACAATAAGAAGGAAACAATTAATTATTCCATCTACTTATTATATAATTTTTGTACTCACTATGAAATTTAGGCAATATGAACATACAAAGTAGAGAAGAGAATAAATTCATAAAGCTATAATCCACATATTCATAAAATAAATACATACAATAAGAATAAGCTAAATTGCATATATTTGTTACCAAAATTTCCATAGGTGTCTCTTGTTCTATTCCTCATATAGTAAAAGTATTGTTCATCCAAAATATATTTTCTAATCATAGTCATCTATTTTATAAGTAAGAGCAACTTTTTACATTCTGAAACTGCCTTTTGACAAGGGATAGTTAGGGATTGTCTCTTCATATTCCCATTCAGATGAAAAAATATATTGTACAACATGAAATGGATTAGTTACAAAGTCATTATGATGAAGCTAATCGTTGCACTCCCATATGATCTCAATAATCCTTCCAAAGTGTGTGTTCTTTCATGATTTATTCTAACTTATTATACTACATTTTCTCCAGGTTTGATTCTCCATCGCAGATCTTGGTGGATACTTCTAATTTTAGTCCATGTGTAGTCCTTTTGATGAAATCCTGATTCATTTTTATTAATTTCATGGTCTCCAGAAAATATTCATCAAGAATGCCTTGATTTACTTTTGTAAATTGATCAATAATTGCTTGATTGGTTTCCCTTTTCTTCTCTACTTCAACTATCCTCAATTCTGCTATTGGTGCATCATTGATGGGAGGCATGAAATTCATTATGAAATCTTCTAGTAGATCATATGAATTGTTCCACGGTCTTTTACAAACCTTGGTAGCTCCTTCTTGTATGGTTTTTATGTCCAATAGTAAGAGTTTTCATGTGTCAAAGAAGACTCGACCCTTCAACGTTTTCTTGTTGGAATACATTGGGAGGGTGTCATGTGGGTCTTTATACACTCCTTCCCAATCCAAGATTATCTCAAAAACATCTTTTTGGTCCATGTATTTTATTTCATCAATTTGATCTTCCAACCTTATCTAACATTAGAGGAAATTTCAACTCAAAAGTGTCCTCCAAAGGAAAAATCAAGAAATTAATAAAATAATGTTGTGTAGACAATTTTTTAATATATTTTTTTAATATTTCACTTTTATCTTGTTGGACAACTGAGGGGGGGGGGTGAATCAGTTGTTACTGAGCTTCAACAATTATGCTTCTTTTAAAACTTTTTGCAGAGACACTGAATGATGATCACAATAATGCAGAGAAATAAACATAGGCATATTCAGCATTAGTCACATATATGAGAAACACAGAGACAGATATTTTCCAAGGAAACCCATACAGGGTAAAAACCTCTTTTTCTTTATATGATAAATAATAATTACATTCTTTACATTATCATACTTATGAGCACCAACTCGTAATGAGGATACAACCTCTGTTTAGCAAGCTACAACTTGCTGAGAGCACCAACTCTCTGTTTTCTCTAGCACCAACTAGAAGGAAGCACCAACTCCCTAGTTTCTCTAGCACCAACTAGAAGGAAGCACCAACTCCCTGTGTTCAAGCACCCACCTGAACCTTTGAGGACACCAGTCCTCCCTAGCTCCTCCCAACCACCCTGAAATATAAATCTTTTCTACTGAATTTATTACAGTGATATGATGTTCGACGATGGCTTACCTGACTTATCACTGTTCTTCTCCATTTCGTTGCTCTGTCTGCCTCATTGCCTTTCTGCTCAGATCACTTGCATTGTCTGTTCTTCTGCCTTTTAATTCTCTATGCACCATGTCCATTCACTGCACAGTTTCTCTTCTGTGCTATTCCACTGCTGCACTCTCCTACTTCTTCACACATAAATTACCTTCACCAACAACAACCACAGCAAACTCCTACAGTAACAGCAACACCATATTTTCTCTGTACCGTGTATTTATAGCTTTTGTGCACCTTGTGCATGCAGTGTTCGCAATGCCTCTGCATGCTGACTCTGCACCATTATCCTCCACCTCTCGAATTCTCTGTTTGATTATCATCATGACTCTTCAGCTTCTCTGGCCGTTTTCCCACGCGTTCAGCATCACTGGATGTTATGTTGAGATTCCTCAGCCTCTCTGGCAGTTGAGACTCTTCGTCTTCTCTGTGACAGTCGAGCTCACCTTATCTGTTTTAGTTACAGGCTTCCACGCTCATCCATCTATCAATCCCTTCTAAGAATAGTCTTTCTTCACTTGGACGAAGCTTGGAGCTCTTCATCTCCTCTGGCGATCACACAGGGGTCTCTTTGAATTCTCTAGCAGATGCCATCAATGGTTTCTGGTAGTTTCACTGTGTCGCGCATCAGTAGCCCTTCGATCAACACTTGATCTGACAGTTCATATTACATCACGATTTCCCCTATCATGATATCGACATTCTTGGCATTCATAGTTTTTTTCACTTGAAAATCCTGATTCATGAAACTCCGATAAGGAGTTAAATCAACGGTCCAGATCACTTCTTATCATAACGGCTGCGATTAAATCATGAAATCGCATATCGCGATTTCAGGGTTCTTTTTGTCAAGTGTTTTTGTCATTTCAAAGTCCCGATCCCCGATACTCCATGAAGAGAATCAACGGTCCAGATCACTTCTTAATTTGACAGCTGCGATTAAATCGCGATTTCGTGTATCGCGAAATCGGGGTTCCTGATGTCAATAATCTTTGTCATGTCTAACTCTCTATCCCCGATGCCTCTCCATTGACTGGAATCAACGGTCCAGATCAAATCTTGATCTGACGGCTCAGATTGCATCATGATTTCACATATCGCGAAATCGGGATTCTTGATGTCAATATTCTTTGACATCTCCAACTCTCGATCCCCGAAACTCCGATAGGGTGTCCATCTGCTGACGTCACACGTGGATTGACACGTGTTGAGTATTGCCACGTGTCACTCTAATTCGTGACTCACATGTGCCTAAAATGTTGAATCAGTCTGAAATTTGTCATTACCTGGTTGTGCCACGTGTCGCTAGCTGACGTGGTATGTTGATGTGAGTTGGGCCGATGGTCTAGATCACATCTTGATATGACGGCTTAGATTACGTTGGGATTTTTCATATCGAGAAATTGAGATTCCTATTGCATTATTTCTTTGACATTTCAAAAACGTGATCCTTGAAACTCCGATCAATGGTTCAGATGTGATATTGATTTGACGTCTCAGATTACACCGGGATTTTGCATATCGGGAAATCGGGATTCCCAGTGCATTGTTTCTTTGACATTTCCAAAATGCGATCCCCGAAACTCCGACACGCTCTTTACACACTAGCTCTCCTGGCTAGGCTCCTGGCCCATATTACTGTTATCCCCATGACCACAGCCAAACCTCCTTGCACTTTTAAAGACCGTGCAGGTTCTCCTTGATCAATGGTGGTCGGACCCTATGCTCGGATCTGACGGCTGAGACCTGTCCTTCTCTTTAGCGCACTCTTCTTTTCTATATTCAGATCTGACGGCCCTCGTTCTATTGGGATTTCTCCTTGGCTTTTCCCGATGGTAAAACTCGTGCATCTCTTGTCCGATCTGACGGCTGACGGGTTTTCTGAATGAGATCCAACGGATGTGGATCTCTGTCTCCCTTCTCTTCTGCGAACTCATGTATCTTGAGCATTTTTGTGCACGTTCTCCTCAACATTGTTTCTCCTGAGATTTCATGTCCGAATCCCCAAGGGATTTTATCCTTCTTATCCTGCCATCTCCACTGTTGTACTTGCCATCAATGAAAAGCATATGCTACTTGGTAAACATTTGCCAACAATCTCCCCCTTTGGCATTGATGGCAACTACAGCGCCCGAATTCTTTTCTCCCCCTTTGACATCAATGTCAAAGAAGAGACATGCTCCCCCTGAGCTATTGCAGTAAATGTAGGAGGCATTAGATAATCAAACAATACAAATCTCCCCCTATCAATATGGACTCTTTTAGGTGTGAAACGAAATGACACCCAGCTTATGTCTAAGATATTCAAACGGTGTCTTGGCTAGGGGCTTAGTAAAGATGTCTGCAATTTGTTCTGCGGTGGGAATGTAATGGACCTGAACAGTCTGATTGTTGACCTGCTCTCTCAGAAAATGATATTTTATGGGGATATGCTTGGTCTTGGAGTGGAATACAGGATTTTTAGACACAATAAATAGGGATTGGTGCAGTGTATTTTACCTCTAAGTCCGCAAGTGTCTGAATCATCCATAATACCTGTGTGAAGCAGGTAGCAGCAGAAATGTACTCTACCTCTGTGGTTGATAAAGAAATGGAACCTTGCTTTTTACTGAGCTAGGTTACTAAGGAGTTACCCAAGAAGAATGCTCCTCCACTTGTGTTTTTTCTCTCATCAACACAATTTGCCCAATCTGCATCTGAATAAGAAGTCAACTGAAGACTTTGATTTCTGGGATACCACAGACCGTAAGTCATTGTTTCTTTTAAGTACCTGAATATTTTTTTGACAGCTTGCAAATGACTCTGTTTAGGTGCAACCTAATATCTTCCTACCATTCCGACAGCATGCATTATGTCTTGGCGAGATGTTGTGATGTATAGCAGGCTTCCTATCATTGATCGATATGAGCTTTGATCAACATCAAGTGAATCATCATCCTTGCTTAATTTACATCCAGTTACCATAGGTGTACCCACAGGTTTAGAATCTTCCATTTGAAAC
>ML786364.1:244994-264997 GCA_009831015.1 Picea engelmannii | reverse complement strand
GATGCATAACTTTTACGAATTCTACTTCTGCAAGCCCACTCAAGATAGCATTCATAGCCTTAGCATTGAAGCTAAATTCTAGTTTGTCATCCTTATTAGCTAGCACAACTGGCTTTACATAACCAGTCTCTACCACATCCCAGGCATCTGCACCTAAAGCCATTATGTAGGTTATCATTCTAACTTTCCAGAAGGCAAAGTTTGTTCCATTGAACAGAGGGGCCTTATTGGTTGAATTTCATTCATGGATTGACATGTTTAAGCTCTAGGATCTACCCTTAGATGAAAGGGGTCGGCTCTGATACCAATTGTTGGAAAACTGAGGGGGGGGGTGAATCAGTTGTTACTGAGCTTAAACAATTATGCTTCTTTTAAAACTTTTTGCAGAGACAATGAATGATGATCACAATAATGCAGAGAAATAAACACAGGCATATTCAGCATCAGTCACATATATGAGAAACACAGAGACAGATATTTTCCAAGGAAACCCATACAGGGTAAAAACCTCTTTTTCTTTATATGATAAATAATAATTACATTATTTACATTATCATACTTATGAGCACCAACTTGTAATGAGGCTACAACCTCTGTTTAGCAAGCTGCAACTTGTTGAGAGAACCAACTCTCTGTTTTCTCTAGCACCAACTAGAAGGAAGCACTGACTCCCTGGTTTCTCTAGCACCAACTAGAAGGAAGCACCAACTCCCTGTGTTCAAGCACCCACCTGAAACTTTGAGGACACCAGTCCTCCCTAGATCCTCCCAACCACCCTGAAATATAAATCTTTGCTACTGAATTTATTACAGTGATATGATGTTCAACGATGGCTTACCTGACTTATCACTGTTCTTCTCCATTTCGTTGCTATGTCTGCCTCATTGCCTTTCTTCTCAGATCACTTGTGTTGTCTGTTCTTCTGCCTTTTAATGCTCTGTGCACCATGTCCATTCACTACATAGTTTCTCTTCTGTGCTATTCTGCAGTTTCACTCTCCTACTTCTTCACACATAAATCACCTTCACCAACAACAACCACAGCAAACTCCTACAGTAACAGCAACACCATCTTTTCTCTGTACCGTGTATTTATAGCTTTTGTGCACCTTGTGCATGCAGTGTTCGCAATGCCTCTGCATGCTGACTCTGCACCATTATCCTCCACCTCTCGAGTGCTCTGTTTGATTATCATCGTGACTCTTCAGCTTCTCTGGCTGTTTTCCCATGCGTTCAGCATCACTGGATGTTATGTTGAGATTCCTCAGCCTCTCTGGCAGTTGAGACTCTTCATCTTCTCTATGACAGTCGAGCTCACCTTCTCTGTTTTAGTTACAGGCTTCCACGCTCATACATCTATCAATCCCTTCTAAGAATAGTCTTTCTTCACTTGGACGAAGCTTGGAGCTCTTCATCTCCTCTGGCGATCACACAGGGATCTCTTTGAATTCTCTAGCAGACGCCATCAATGGTTTCTGGTAGTTTCACTGTGTCGCGCATCAGTAGCCCTTCGATCAACACTTGATCTGATGGTTCAGATTACATCGCGATTTCCCCTATCGCAATATCGGCATTCTTGGCATTCATAGTTTTTGTCACTTGCAAATCCGGATTCACGAAACTCCGATAAGGAGTTAAATCAACGATCCAGATCACTTCTTATCATAATGGATGCGATTAAATCATGAAATCGCATATCGTGATTTTGGGGTTCTTTTTGTCAAGTGTTTTTGTCATTTCAAAGTCCCGATCCCCGATACTCCATGAAGAGAATCAATAGTCCAGATCACTTCTTAATTTGACGGCTGCGATTAAATCGCGATTTTGCGTATCGCGAAATCGGGGTTCCTGATGTCAATAATCTTTGTCATGTCTAACTCTCGATCCCCGATGCCTCTCCATTGACTGGAATCAATGGTCCATATCAAAGCTTGATCTGATGGCTCAGATTGCATCATGATTTCACATATCGCAAAATCGGGATTCTTGATGTCAATATTCTTTGACATCTCCAACTCTCGATCCCTAAAACTCCGACAGGGTGTCCATCTGCTGACGTCACATGTGGATTGACACGTGTTGAGTATTGCCACGTGTCACTCTGATTCGTGACTCACATGTGCCTGAAATGTTGAATCAGTCTAACATTTGTCATTACGTGGTTGTGCCACGTGTCGCTAGCTGACGTGGTCTGCTAACGTGAGTTGGGTCGATGGTCTAGATCACATCTTGATCTGATGGCTCAGATTATGCCGGGATTTTGCATATCGAGAAATAGGGATTCCTATTGCATTATTTCTTTGACATTTCAAAAACGCGATCCTCGAAACTCTGATCAATGGTTCAGATGTGATCTTGATTTGACGGCTCAGATTACGCCAAGATTTTGCATATCAGGAAATCGGGATTCCTAGTGCATTGTTTCTTTGACATTTCCAAAACGTGATCCTCGAAACTCCAACGCACTCTTTACACACTAGCTCTCCTGGCTAGGATCCTGGCCCATATGACTGTTATCCCCATGACCGCAGCCAAACCTCCTTGCACTTTTAAAGACCGTACAGGTTCTCCTCGATCAACGGTGGTTAGACCTTGCGCTCGGATCTGACGGCTGAGACCTGTCCTTCTCTTTAGCGCTCTCTTCTTGTCTATATTAAGATCTGACGGCCCTTGTTCTGTCAAGATTTCTCCTTGGATTTTCCCGATGGTAAACCTCGTGCAGCTCCTGTCTGATCTGACGGCTGACGGGTTTTCTGAATGAGATCCAACGGCTGTGGATCTCTATCTCCCTTCTCTTCTGCGAACTCCTATATCTTGAGCTTTGTTGCGCGCGTTCTCCTCAACGTTGTTCCTCCTGAGCTTTCACGTCCGAATCCCCAAGGGATTTTATCCTTCTTATCCTGCCATCTCCACTGTTTTACTTGCCATCAATGACAAGCATACGCTACTTGGTAAACATTTGCCAACATATCCAAGCCAGCGGTGGTTATTTCACTTTTATCAAAGTTACCTTAAATATATATTTTATATTAATATCAATTTATGAAGACCAAGTTCATGTAGTGTTTTCCCCCAAAATAAGGAAAGAAAATTAAATATATTGTGCCATCTTAAAAGTAATTGGACCAATTTTTCAAGGTATAAAGTTCCAAAAAAAAAACTATTAAATATTATTAAAAAACAATATGTAAAATAGTCAAATCTATTTTAAGTAAACAAGTGGGTATTGGGGCCATGTTATTGGTGACCCATGGTTTGTGTGTCTCATGGTTTTGGTAGCCCATAGTATCATTCTCTCAGATTAATGTAATGAAGTCTTTAAAAGAAAAAACAAATATTAAATATTTTTTAAATTAAAAATTTACTATTTCATTTATCATAATACACCATATGATACACATAATATTGAACTAAAAATGTAAAGATTATACCACTTTCATAATGAATATTATAGGATGGTCTATGAATTGTTGAAAGAAATTGAAAAAAATCATATATATATATATATATATATATATATCAAAACCCATGACTTAAAAAAAAATTAATAATAATTAATGTTAGTAATGAAAAGTGTCAATACATTAATACCACCTCAATACACTATCTCTCATTTATTACAACTATTGGAAAATATGGTATCATATTAATTCCACTCTCAATATCCAAGACAATTTTGAGTAGCCTGGGCAACGATTGTTGGCCCTTGACCAATTTTTGAGGAAACATTGGTCGTGTTTGACCACTTTTGGGACTTCGACAAGCTGGTCGAAAATGGAGCACCTAGGCAGAGCCGAGATCACGGGTTCTTGCTTGTTTTGCGGGCTTGTGGACCGAGAAAAGGGTTTACTAGGGTTTATGGGATGTTGGCACATGGGTTTGCCCATGTTTAGTCCTTTTTGTAAAAGTATGTATAGGAAGGAATGTAATGTAGAAAGTAGTAGAAGATTAGCGAAAGCAATATAATAGATTTGGCTAATTGGTTGTGTGTATGATATGTTAGTAAGGCTTTGTGCTAGTAAGGAGTTGGCTTTGTGCCTTGACCTGATTTTGGGAAGGAGGAGCTGGTGCGCAGTTCGCAGATCTCCTGTCTTCTATGGAGTTTGGCTCTATGGCTTTGTGCACAAGAGAAGATGAATGTAAGAAGATCGAAGACAAATAAAGAAGAATAAGAAGTTGGTGGATGTATCCCCACACTGGGGTGAACCACGTATATCATGTTTCTTGATATGCTTTGTGCGATGTTATTTATGTGTTTATCTTCTTAGTGTTGTTGTTATAGTGTATGATGAATGCATATGATGTTGTTGCTTAGTGTTTGATGGTATTAAATATAAATGAATGCTAGATCCAAGATGATTCTATGTGCTAAGTGAATGGAAGTACTTGATCTTTATGGTTACTATGTTGATCTGTAATAAGTGTTTAATCTGCGATGTGAATGAGATTCAAGAAAATGATGCATATTGTTGTTTAAGTGCTATGTTAAGTATTGTAATCACATATATATGTCCCAACCTAGTTGTAGACACTTGAGTCCTGCAACCCCCCTGCCTCTACCTCAGGTGAGACTTCATCTGCTTCGCAGGTGTTTTCGAAAGGGCCAGTATTTAGGGTTTTGTTGGTGCATTGTTGAATCGTTGAACCCTGGGTCTTCCCTTGTGCCAGCAAATGGTTTTGTTGTCGGGACCTGAAACTATGATTGTTGGGAACTAAAGAAAAGAAAAAGATATGTGTGTAGATATGTTGTTGTAGTGCGCAGTATTCTACTTGACTTGAAAAGCTCTGTGCTAAGAAAGAAACCAGATCTGAAGAATAGAGGTAAGATCTTAAAGATTTTTTCTCTGGTAAAGGTAAGATAAGTGGAAATTTTTTCTTCGAAAGTATGAATCTAGGTATGTTTAATAGATTTTGTCCTAGCCTGAATGTTAGGGAACAGTTAGAAGAAAGATTTGATATGAATAAATTTGATAGAAATAGAGAAAGATATGTTATTCCTATGCATAAAAAGAATTTTTGGACTAATAAGTGGATGCAGGAACCTAGAAAGAATTTTTGCAGATTGTAGGTCCAACATTTTCGCGCAGTACAGGAAAGGATGGGGCTCGTTTAAAAGAAAGAGAGGAATAACAATGTGTTATAATTGCAAAAGATCGAGACATATTGCTAAGGAATGCCCTAGTACATGTCCTATTTGTCTTTGTTGTAAATTTATTGGTCATGAAGTTGAGGATTGACCAAGGATGATTTCTAAAGTTGAAAAGATGAACATGAGACAAGAAAACTATAAATAAGGTCAAGAGACTAAGGATATGTTAGAAAATCAGAAAGAGAAAGAATCAGAGAAATCTTAGACTATGTTATTACAGTTAAAAGAAGCAATGGATGACCACAAGGATGTCAGTTTGTTAGAGATCTTGAAAGAAAAATAGCGCATAGTAACAATAATAGAATACTTTGACATAGACTATGTATTGGATGAAAAAACACACGTGAACGTTATGCCAGAAAGCACTTGGGAAATTTTGGGAAAGCCTGTTATGATACTTTCATTAGGAAGGATAGGCTTGTTTAAAGGAAAGATGATAACCCTATGTGGAAGAGTTACTAAT
Organism: Picea engelmannii; assembly: GCA_009831015.1. Lineage (NCBI taxonomy): Eukaryota > Viridiplantae > Streptophyta > Pinopsida > Pinales > Pinaceae > Picea > Picea engelmannii. Next base: position 259,386 of record ML786364.1, on the reverse strand, counting down.
ATACCTATGATTACTCATGAAATATCAACTGAAGAAGAGTTTGAAGTCATTAAGTTTATTGAGAATAGCGCCCCCTTTCCACTTTTGTTTGGAACAACTTGGATCGAGAAGGATAAGATCAGAAGGAAAGCAGAGGAAGAAGCTACAGAAAAGAAAAAGCAAGAACTAAGGGATATCATAGCTCTAAGAATAGAGTGACTAATAGAAGAACAAGAGGATAAGTCAAAGCAATAGAGAGAAAGGGAATTAGTTGTCAAATTTGAAATAATGCAAGAAGGTTTGAAGGACCTATCCATGCAAGAAGAAAGTATGTCCACCCAGGACATAGTAAGCAAAGAGGTATTACATTTGAACCCTTTGAAATCACATCAACAACGCAAAGTCACTATGCTATGCAAAGATAAGAATAAGAATGGAAAGAGGAATCCAGAGACTCAAATCATAGGAAAGAAGGAACGAAAGCTCAGTAAGAAGAAATCCAAGATAGAAAAACTACAGGAAGTTCCAGAGAAGACTTCGCAGGAGGAATATCTACAGAAGTTAAGCCTCGTCGAAATAGTAGAACCACGTAGAATGGGACTTTTCCACGGCAAAGCAATATGATTGTTAAAGGTGCCCCGACCATTAGAATAATGCTCTAGAATGGCTAGAAACGAAGTTATTGATGGAAATACCGTCATTGGACTATTGGTACAACGCCATAATGGAATGATTCGTATTGATTGAGGCATTCCTGCCCGTTGGAGGAATCTGTTATGGCACTTGCTTATTTAACCCGTCGGACACTGCGCTGGGACCACTTTTTTCCACCCGTGATTATCCAAGATAACAGAGAATTGATTGCATATCACATTGTGATTTCTAGACCTTTCCATCAGTTTGATTACCTCGCTTGTTCATTCGCTTACCTGATCTATTTGGTTACAACTGTGAATTTCGGGCGAACATAGCGTGTTAGAGAAGTCTATGGAGGATATTCTCATGGATCTCATGGATGAGAGAGTTATGTCTGTAGGAATACATGCATCGTCAACTGGAGGATTGCAAGAATCCCCATCAACTGGACGTCGTTCCAGCCGTACTACTGAGAAGCAAAGAAAGAATTGTGATGATCTAGCTAACAAGAAGCAGATCCCATCAGTCTTGCCAGATGATATACCACCTTTGGCTAGCATGGTTAACTGTGATAGTATCCCATGTGAATTTGAGTACACATTGATTACTGTGTACATCCCAAAGGGTATAGGTGTAGTTGGACCCCAGTTAGGACAGATACCAGCTCTGAAGAATAGTGAATTTAACCTTGGAGACAGGAAGAACTACGTGATGCTTGCACTGCATAGGTATTTGATGAAGAAAACTGGGAAGAATCCATGCATAGTCTCCCAGTTGTGGATTAAGGAGCTCACGCAATCAACGATACTAAACGTGATGAAGATACCTCACTTTGGCCAACATCAGGAGGTTAACACCTACGTTAAACTCCTCCTGTCGTGATATCATGGAGGATATCTATGACTCGATAGGCATGTCACTTTGGATCTGGTGTTGATACACCTCATCACAGGACTGAGCATCCAGGGACCGGACCCTCAATAGTTCTATCCAGGGAATACTTCAGATCACTGCCTGGCACAACGCATAAAGGAGGATTATGGCGATGTAGAGAAGGAAAAGTGAGGCTACAAGGTAGCCTCCATCCAAGATGGCACAATGCACCTATATTGTTAGCTTATAGCTGGCAAGCTCATCAAAAATAATCGTCCCACACAGGTCACTGGATTCATAGCAGAACTCGCAGGAATGTGCGTGGAAGCGATGAAAATGAACTGGGTGAGTTACCTCGTCAACGAGTTGGAGAAGGAATGCCTCGAAGCACAGGATCAAGGCTATGAATTCCATTTCAGCTAGTTACTAGTATTGATCACATCTGTCACTTGGAAAATGCCGAAAGGAGTGACATTTCTAGAAGTTGAGCCATAAGAGTCATTGGTCACAAGGTTCTCCACCTTGTGGTATAAAAATGATATGTTGAAGCAGTGGAAGTCGAATGATGCCTTCCATGCTTACTACCAGTAGCTGAAGTGTTCTCTTGAGGCATTTCCTCACATGACCCCAAATAAATTGCACCAGTATAAACCACTAGCAAAGTTTTGTGCAGATCGGCACTTTATCTACATCATTGCATGCGGGGATGAGAGTAAGGAGGAATTGCAGTCCTATTATAAGTTGATTGGCGAAGATATGGAGGATATCACCAAAGAATGGCCATCAAATTTTGTTGTACTAGTTGAGGATGTAGAACTCTCCGGCCCTGACATCATTGGAAGTCCCTTGGTCACCTGGATCGAACATGATGGACAGACTAGCTCGAAGAAAAAGAAGAAAAAGGAGTAAGTGTAGAACATAGAAACTGATGACGAGGAAAATTCCTCAGAGGAAAGTAGGCTTGACTCACCCACAAGAGGAGGAGGAGACGAAGTGAACCAAGAAGAAGGAGGGGAAGAAGGAGAAAATAAAGACAAAGGTGAAGTTACATCGTCGAAGGCCGAAACATCGAAGAAGCGAAAGGTTTCTCCGCAGAAACCCTCATCAAGAAAGAATACATGTGCCAGTAATCCCAAGATGAAGTCCATGCTCACAAAGGACGACGTCAATCTAATCATCACAGTTGTGGAGGATGCCTCAGAGGATATATTGTAGAGACATGGCACAAAGCAAGAAAAGTTGTATGAAATAATCGGGAAGGAGATGAAGGAGATACAACAAGCCATCCATTTAAGCCACGCAGTACATACTGCACCTTCTTCGTCAAAAATTTTAGAATTGGGGGATGAGCTCGCCCAATTACGAAGATTAGCAAATTCAATAGAGGCTCAAATTCAAAGAGCCCAAGAAGAAAAGAAGTAGGCTACAGAAGCCTTAAAGAAAGAAAAGGAGGAGGTCTTAGAGAAACTTTGAGTTGTGCAGAAGGAGAAATATGAAATTCAGGCAATGTTCGAGGAGGACAATGCAAAGGTACAAAAAGAAAAAGACCAACTGCTTGCAGAGAAGACTGCAATCAAAGAGGCAGTGACTAAAGAACTTTGCTCTATTCCAGGCTTGGCACAGGAGGAAGAAGAGTCAGTCGAGATTCAAGTGGGGAAGCTCATTGAGGCCATTCAGCAGCTTCAAGCGAGAGTAAAATAATTATAACTCCAAGCAGTTTCGAGCACTCCACAAGAAGTGCGTGATCAGAGGGATGAAGTTTCTAGGAGTGCACTTGGAAGGATCATGGCACTCACATCATAATGTAAGCAATTAATTAATCGTAGTGCACAGACCTACGAACACCTAGTAGAAGATCTAGAGCTAAGGAAACTGGAAGCACAGCTCCAGGAGGCACAACAGCAGGCATCCACCATGCAAGCATAGATGAAGTCACTCACTAAAATTGAGAAAATGAAGAGATCACGGGAGCAGTGCATAGTCCAGTATCAGATTACTTCCATCCAAAGCAAAGTCATGGAGGTTACACAGAGATTACAACCGGTGTAGGATGAATCCTGCACGATTTTTGAAGAGATTGAAGGAGAAGGCTCACAGCTAGACCAAGTGGTTGTGACAGTGGAATAGCGCTTTGAAGGGCTTGTTACAAAGCAATTGATTCAGGATTTCTCCGAGCAGGAGGCTCTAGCGAAGAAGCAAGTCGAGGCAACTCAAGCTAAGCTCGAGGCCTTTGAAGGAGCCTTGATCAGATCTGAGTGACTCAAGACGAGTCACATGTGAGTGTTGGGGGCCTGTTGTCCCTTGACCAAGTTTTGAGGAAACATAGGTCGTGTTTGACCACTTTTGGGACTTCGACAGGCTGGTCAAAGATGGAGCGTCCAGGCAGAGCCGAGATCACGGGATCTTGCTTGTTTTGTGGGAATGTGGACCGAGCAAAGGGTTTACTAGGGTTTATGTAATGGGTTATGGGATGTCGGCCCATGGCTTTACCCATGTTTAGGAATTTTTGTAAAAGTATATATAGGAAGGAATGTAACGTCGAAAGTAGAAGAAGCTTTGTGCAAGAAATATAAGAGATTTGGCTAATTGGCTATGTGCATGATATGTTAGTAAGGCTCTGTGCTAGTAAGGAGGTGTCTCTGTTCCTTGACCTGATTTTGGGAAGGAGGATTTGGTGCTCAACACACGGATCTCTTGTCCTCTGTGGAGTTTGGCTCTGTGGATTTGTGCACAAGAGCAGATGAATGTAATAATATTGAAGACTAATAAAGAAGAAGAAGAATTTGGTGGGTGTATCCCCACACTGGGGTGAACCACGTATATCATGTGTCTTGATATGCTTTGTGCGATGTTATTATGTGTTTATCTGCTTAGTCTTGTTGCTATAATGTATGATGAATTCATATGATGTCATTTCTTAGTTCTTGATTGTATTAAATATAAATGAATGATAGATCCAAGCTGATGTTATGTGATAAGTGAATGGAATTACTTGATCTTTATGGTTATTACGTCGATCTGTAATAAGGATTTAATCTGCGATGTGAATGAGATTCAAGAAACTAATTCACATTGTTGTTTAAGTGCTCTGTTAAGTATTGTAATCACAAATATGTGTCCCGGCCTGGTTGTAGACACCTGAGTCCTGCAACCCCCCCTGCCTCTACCTCGGGTGAGACTTCATCGTCTTCATAGTTGTTTTCCAAAGGGCTGGTAGTTAGGGTTTTTTTGGTGCATTGTTGAAGTGTTGAACCCTGGGTATACCCCTGTTCCAACATTGATCATGCTTAGGGTAGACAAATTATATTATTAAAAAATACCATCAATATCCAAATCATATTATAAACAATTTCCTTAGACATGCACCTCTTTTGAATTTTAAATCATTTCGATTAGCTAATATCATATGACATGGAATTGGTATTAGGGTTGGGGTGCATTTTTTAACCCAATTTCCTCTAAAATCTATGTTTCTATCTATATCAGTCAAGATGCATAAAGATTTATTTTTATCTGACTTCATCTTTTCATTTAGGTCCATGGCCTCTGCTCTTATTACTTCCAAAGCAAGAGTAGTTGCTTTGTTTTCTTCCAAGGATTTCTTGAGTTTTTATTTTTCCTGTTCTAGTCCCGGAATCTTAAATTCATGTTTATCAACAAACCTTTTGGATTCAGCTTGTTTTGTTTGCAAATTGGTCATTTCCTAATCATGCCTATCTTTGATTTGTTCTATTTCTTGAGAACATTTTGTTTGATAGTTTCCATCTCTTTTTTGTGTAGATATTGATCTACATGTACCTTCTTTTCAAACTCTACATTTATTTTGTCCTTTTGAGTTTGTAAATCATTATTTAACTCTTATGTATGAAGAGTCTCGGAAACCTTGGATATCCTTTCAAACTCCGAAGTGAGTTCATCCTTTGTAGCTCATACAACTTTCTCAACCTATTTATTTTAGATTCTCTCTTTTTCCTCCATTCCTTTGAAGAACTCAACAGAGATATTATCCTTTTGTGTTTTGAGCTATTTTTCAAGCTCAGCAATTTTAGCTTGTGCAGTGCTCAGTGTTGTAGTAACTTCATAGATAGAAATTGCATTTTCTCATGCAAATGCATGAAGTACAGAGGTAGCTCGTATAGAATTCTCCTCTAGATATGGCCATGCCTTCCATTCAATGACTCTCTTTGTGGATGATTGGTTATTGGTTGTGTCTTCTCTTTTATTTTTATTTGATCTTTTCTCAATCCCTTTAGTTCTATGACTGTAGTAGTAATATCCTACAACTACAACAACATCATCTAAATTTAGTACTTGTTAAAAAAATATTAAATTACCTAGGATGGCCATGAGCAGGGTACATTCATGGGGTGGAATGTTCACTATGCCCAAATTTGGAGTTGATGTGTTGCTTTGAGTCTCCTTCAATTTTGTCTTTTGTTTCCATTCTACTTCCTCATATGCTTTCCTTTTTGCTTTAGCTTCCACTGCTAATCTTTCATTTACTTCCTTTTCTCTTTTATGTGCCTCTTCTTCAACTACCAATCTTTTTTCTTCCTCCTCAACTCTCTTTTGTAGAAGAGCATCTTGTTGGGTCTTTATTTCATCTTCCTTCATTTTCTTCTTTCATCGGAAATTTTTTTAATGCCTCTTATTTTTTATTCTTTTCATCTACTTTGGAGGATTTCTTGGGTTCAACTTTATGTTTCCCTTTGGTGTCTTCCTAGTTATTTTTCCCTATTCTATCTTGTTTTATATGATATTATTCCTCTTCCAGTAGTCTCTCTTGTTCCAATTCCTCTTCTTTATTTACATTTTCTTGTTAGATGACTTGTAATTTCTCCCAACCTTCCTCAAGAAGAAACTGGAATTGTTCCTGTAATATCTTCTTTTCTTCATGTTCCACTTGACGTTTTCCCCCAACCAAGTCATCGGGTAATATTTTGAATACCTCTTCAAAGAATAGGACTCCTTTGAATATCTCTTCAACAAAATTATCTTTATGTATCTAGGACTGTGTGAGGCATATAGACTTGACATGATTCACTGTCATTTCCTGTGGATCTTTCCCTTTAGCTTCTCCAAGGAACAAACATATTTCTTGTAGGGATATTGCCTCTTTCTTGGCATGGGGACCATTCAATAGACTGTAACCTTCTATATTTATAGGAAACGTAGGCCAAATTTTCTTTCTACTACCCAAAAGGATAGAGGTTACACCATTTCCCATTGTCTGGAAGGAAATTTCTCTAATTAACAACTTGTCAGGGACATAACAAGGAGATGTGGGGATATAATAGTGCCATACACCCTGATATAAGTGTATTATTTCCCTAGATACCATTCTACTACACCTTTCATCCTAGCCATGGCTTCATTTGATATTATATATCTTGGGAATCCAAAAATAATAGTGTGGAGAGGAGCAATGAAGAAGTCGCATATATTATAGAAACATTTTTTATAATTTATGCTCTATAGGTCAAAACAATAAATACGTATTGGAGGTTGGTATTGATCCCAACTCCATTCGAAAAAAGGAAATTGTATGGAAGAACAAATCGTGTTTATCATATACATTGATGTGTAAAATCGGGGTTTCTTTATACCTTGAACATTCTTCATGTTGTGGAAAATATTCAAAGTTAATATCTCTTCCCAATTGAAGACATGCCTTGTATTTACAAATTTGTAACCCATGGGAAACCACTCCATATGAAAATGTGTACTCTTCTCTTCACCATATATCATGCTCAACAAAGTGATTAGCATCATGTATGGCCTTTTGAAATCGTAGGTAGGAATCGATCTTTTCCCTTGCTTGAAATTTATTTCCTCATATAACCACCAATATTCCATTAACTCAGCAGCATCATTATTATTCTTGTTGAATCCATTTAGGAATGAATCGTTAAGGGAAATCATAGTTTGTGGAAGGTGGTATCTAGCGCCAATGTCCTCAGGTCTCAAGGATGATATCTGCCTTCCTGGTTTTCTCACAATCATGGTTGTGCTCAAGTCGAATTGTTTGAAATGCCATTGAGTTGCATCATTGTATGGGAATAGTGTTAGATGAGGGGCTGTGTGGTGAATTCCACTCTTCTGTATATTCTGATACACTTTGAGGATCTCACCATCTAAATAGAAATCACCAATATTGAAATTTTTGTATATTTCATCGTACCTGGGGAAATAGTCTTCTTGAGTATGATGAGTAGTATCTGTCACCAAGACCTCTCCTAGATTATCTATAGTTTCAAGTGTGGGTTTTGGAGAAGTGGCTACAATATTTCTGTCTTTTTGGGCATTTGAACGTGTCATAATGTATTCATCATATCTTGAAAATAACATAGATATACATTAATCCCCCAACCAAATGTAATAATATAATAACATAGAAAATTAAAACAATAGCATACATGTGGTTCTCCAACTGGAAATGAAATTTATAGTATGTTCTCAGTCAAATAATGCAGAGAAAAGTGTTTTAACAAACTCGAGACGAAGATAATGCGTTAAGTAGGGTTTTGGAGCTATTATGTAGGTAGTAAATTACCTTAACTCGCATAGTTAATGTTCTATGCATGATAACCAATTCATAGGCCAAGACATTGTTGGTCACTATAATTGCTTATTTAACTAAAAAATCAAGTGCTACATAAATTGTCAACCCAGGAAGTCTGTTTATTTCAAAGGTAATCACGCACTATATATGCTCAATCTCAAAACCACCCTAGAGTTGTAGTAAAAACATATTAATCACACTTTTGCCTTGAACAAACTGAAGTTCTAACTTGAATTACAAGAAAGCAGTCTACCTATTGCAGAGTTTAATGCTTAAAGAAATAATTGTCCAAAGAATCCTGGATTACATTAAGAAAATAACAACCTGGAAAAGAAATCCTTCAAGACACTGCAAAGGAAAGACCAGTTATCTTATAACAGAGAACAGGACCCTTTTCCCCAAGCAGGAATCTTCAGCACCTGTTTCTGATCACCACACTTTTATGAACTCATTGCTAATTGAAATTATTGACACACACTAAAGACTAACTACCTCCTAACAGAGAACATGACCCTATTCCCCAAGCAGGAATCTTCAGCACTTGTTTTTGATTAGCACACTTTCATGAACTCATTACTAATGGAAATAATTGACATGCACTGAAGGCTAACTATCTCTAACAGAGAACAGAACCCTATTCCCCAAGCAGGAATCTTCAACACCTGTCCCTGATTATCACTCCTTCATAAATTCACCAAACAGGATTGCTAACTAGAATGATTAACAATTACCCAAGCATGAATCATATGAAAACAATGTAACAATTAGTAAAGCAGAGTTCAGTAAAGTAGTGTTTCAGCAAAACAAAATTTAATCAAGGCATGAACAAAAATAACACTAACACACTACAAAGTTAATGGGTGAATATTGTGAAGAAGGTGGGCCCTCCCTTCTCACAAGATTCCCCTAAAACGGAAGGAACTAGAGAGAAATGCTCAAAACAATCTTTTATTCATCTATCAACTGTATCATATTACAATCTGAAGTAAAACACGTCCTTCTCTGTAAAATCCTTTCTTAGCTAAAAAGAATATCCTCTCTAATGATTATTTCCTCTTATTTAAAGAGGAGCATCCCTTTGATACAATTTGATCAACAATTTACAGGTGTACATCTAAGTCCTATTCTTAGTCAGATCGACTTTCTAAACTGGAATAGGATATCCTAGTCTCCCGCAACAGAATGCTATTACAAGTGCTGAGTGAGGTGTTGTTGTTGTGGCTAGAGTAACAGCTTCTTTATTTGTCTTCTTGTTACTGCTATTGTATGTTGTTTCAGCATCACAAATCGCGGGTTGTTTCAGCCACGGGATTTGCGTTCTGACTGTTTCATCAACTTGGTCTCAGGCAGCAGTGATGGTTAATGCTAGCTCAAGGTGCGGCTGTTGTGGTCAATGTAACAATTTTGTGTTGTTGTTTCAGCATCGTAGACCACGGACTATGTAACAACTTCTTCTATGTGAGTTGTTGTTTCAACATCGTTGACCACGGACTATGTAACAACTTCTTCTGTGTGAGTTGTTGTTTCAGCATTGTTGACCACGGAGAGTGTAGCAGCTTCTTATGTGTGAGTTGTTGTTTCAGCATCGTAGACCACGGAGAGTGTAGCAGCTTCTTCTATGTGAGTTGTTGTTTCAGCATCATAGTCCACAGACTGTTTCAGCCACAGGGGTTGCGTGCTTTAATTGTTTCAACAATAGGCCTCAATGCTAATCTGCAGTTCAAACTGTTTCAGCACTTATACATTTATGATCAATGGTTAAGTACGAGAGTAATGTAAAATTATATGCAAAACAGATTAAACATATAGTAAAGAAAAGAGACGTTGTATACCTTTGGAAAGATAGGGTAAGGTGATAATGTGAGTTTAAATGTGAGTGAAACAAGGGTGTAAAGGTAGAAAAAAGTGTGAGAAAAAAGGTACATTGTATGGTCCTAACATCCCCCCCAACTTAAAATGTTGCATGTCCTCAGGCAACTTCACTCTGAATCAAAATTTGAATACCGACTCTGAGTGTGCAAGTTACTCAAGTAGTAGTTGTGGAAGGTGATGTATGTTGGAGCTCTGAACCTTTGAACGCGTTGTAACCTTTGCCAAGATGTTGTTTCAACCTTCTTGGGCAACTTATAATGGACTTGATATTTCTCTGCTGGCATCCAGAGGATAGGAAAATGAAACTGGTACCCTATCCAGCTTTCAGCACATTGTTGAACACACTTGATGTAGCTAGGTACCCTGGAGATTGCTATCTCAAGATTAGTGGGGCTAAAAGGATTGTGTTCCTGTCTTTTCTCAGTAGATTGTTGCCAAAACATGTTATTTTCCTGTAGGGAAGCAATCTCTGTTGATTTAATGAAATCTTGACACTCATGAAACACTGATGTCTGTAATTGTTGAATGTGTTGAGTCATCCCTGGTTTCTTTAAAAACTGATAATACTCTGTAACAAAGGTGGCAGCATTTTGTGGTTCTGGCCTTATCCAGAGAAGGTGGTTATCCTCATTGTGCTTGGCAACTAGGAAGTCATCCTGCCATATAATCTGATTGTTAAGGAAGGAGGTGAGTGCACGGATATGGATATCACCGACAAGAGGGTTAAGGTTAAGCTGTCGGTTCTCAAGGATGGCCTCATTATGAAAATATGCCTCACAGAGGAGGTGTTGATCCATAGCAGAGGCTTCTGCAAAGGTTTTAACAAAATCTGTTGGATGTAACACTGCATGGGGTCTGCCTTCTATGATTGATTTGATTTGAAACCATGTAAGTTATTCCATGAGGAACAGAGAGTAATTGCAGGATGGTTTCCTTGTAGCCAATAAATTTTGTGCCAATTCAAATATCAGGAGCAATCTTCCTTTTAGTTCTTTATTTATTTTTTTAAGGACACGATATTCCTGGCGTGTTTGCTCCAAAGCTTCCCAATTTGAGTAGCTATGATTTATCCAGATTTGTCTGTGTTCCTGCAGGCTTTTGGCCTGTGTAACGGCAAACTCTTTTTTCCATTTCTCTATTATAGCCTTCTCATCCCATGGCTGAGTTTGTGTTTCAGCGTTGCAAGTAATAGGCTGAGGTAGGGTCTGAGTGGGTTGTTCCACAAAGGTGTGGGTATTGATCTGGCTGGGAGGGGCAGATTCATCAATAGGAAATGTTTGTACAGCTTTATTAACAAAAGCAGGGGTTTCATATTTGACATTTGTTGTAGGCCAGGGCTCAGTCTTAATTTTGGAAGGTCCTGCTGGTTCTTGTATAACAACAGGGTGTTCTTCTTTGACTGCAAAAGTCGAAGGTGCAAGGGAAGCTCCTAGCATTGGAATTTGAATTACTTTGTAGCTTGCTTGATAGTAGATGTCCCCACATTGACTGCACATATATTCTCTACACAGATTCTTTGTTGTAGTTCCCTCTGACATGGTTGCTATGCGAGCTAGGGTGTACAATTTAAGTTCCTTCTCATAGGCTTCCTTTACCATGGCTTGCTCTTGCTTATAGGCTTCCAGTTCAGACCTTAGGAACTCATTTTCTTGTAAGACAGAGGCCATTGTTGGTTCTGGTTGAGGAGTGACTGGTTCTTGTGTAGCAGTCACAACCTCACTAGCTAGTTCTTGTGGAGAACCTATAGGATTGGCAGTTGATTCTTGTGTTTCAGCCTCTTGATGTAAAGAAAGTAATGTTGCAGCACACTGGGCATCTGATTCCTATGTCTCAGTAACAATATCAGCAGTTGGTTCTTGTGTTTCAGCTGTAGCTGGTTCTTGTGTTTCAACTACTGAATGAGTAGCTGGTTCTTGTGTTTCAGCTACTAAATGGGTAGTTGGTTCTTATGTTTCAGCTACTGAATGGGTAGCTGGTTCTTGTGTTTCAGCTACTGAATAGGTAGCTAGTTCTTGTGGTTCAAATAACAAATGGGTAGCTGGTTCTTGTGTTTCATCTACTTGATTTGAAACAGATGATGTCACAATACACCGGGCATCTGGTTCTTGTGTTTCAGTGCCCATGGGTGGAATAGGTAAAGATTCCAGCATTTGAGAGGTTGGAGGTGTACAGGGTATTAGTCGGATGGGTTGGGGGTTTAGGGCAGTGGCAGTATTGGCTGCCCTTGTTGAGGCCCTTGTTTGTTTTCTTTGTAAAAAGGGCAGAAAGAAAGGAATTTGCTTTCGTTTATGTGGGGGATTTTCCTCAATGATGGGACAGGGAGAATTGTCTGGTTCAGAATCATCACTAAGAATATGAAGGGAAGGAGTGGATTATTCTGGTAAAGTGTGGGGCGGGCTTGGTATGGTATGGGGGTTAATTGGATTGATTGTGTTTGTAGGTGGACTGTTAGGTATTTTTGGAGAATCTGGAGGGTTTTTTTGTTGTTGTTCCTGAAGATTTTTAGGAATTTCAGCAACTTCTTAGGGATCTATGGGTGGGTTGTTTAGTGGAGGGTTTTGTTCGGAAAAACCCTTTTGGATAAGAAGTTGAACGAGATGGTGATGGGTGAGTGAAAGGGCGGGATATTTATCCTTTTTATAGTAGTGCAACATATTTTTAAGACATCCGAGCAGATAATAAGGAATGTTCACCAATCTAGCATGTCTTAAATGAGATAACAGGACAAAATCGTGCTGGTAGACTACCTAGTATCGGCCTTCACAGGTAAGGTAGTGTTTGATGAATTTTGCAACTTCCATCCATGGAGGCGGAAATGAGTTGAGTCGGACACCCCGGCCTTTAGGTTCAATTTGTTCCCCTGGCAAGAGGAAATCCTGTTGGGCATTCAGGATGATATGTTTGCAGCTGAACAAGCGAATGCCATTGGTAGGGAGACCTGAAACCTGCGCTATATCCTCTTCTGTAACTGAAATCCGAACTCCTTGAACAATGGAATGATCTTCCTAGAGATTTAGAGCAAATTGCAGAACCTGTTGTTGATCAAATCCCTGGAGCCTTTGAAAATAACCGAGCCATCCTGCCTGCAGAAAAATTTGATAGGCTTCTGGATACAGTTCTAACAGGGCTATCGTGGTGGGTTCTATTGGTTGTGGAGCCTGATTATCTTCCTGATGCAGAGGTCCTTTGCTTTCATCCATGTCTATACCCCATGAAGTATTTACACCCCAAAAGTATGTACACTCTTCCACGCGGGGGAGTGCAGAGGGGGGGTACCCCCTCTGCGGGGTCCAGGGGGTCCATCCCCCCGGATGGGGGGACTGGGGGCAAGCGAGCCCCCATCGGGGGTTCGGGGGTAGCGTCCCTTGATGGGGGTTCGGGGGCGAAGCCCCCGAAGCAAAAATTGCCTTATAAAAGTATATTGTAATTTCATTGTAAATCTGGACCGTTCATCATAAGGTCGCAGATCTAATGGTAGAGATTATGTTAGGGTTTTTTGCCCTAGAAGGCAACCCTCTTTTATGAGGGAAATGTATTGCGGCTATGTACGAGGGTGAATATTGTATTCTAAGAGAGGAGACTGTGAGAGAAACAAGAGGAAGTTACAGCGGGTTTTGCTATAGGTTGTATCCCTTCATTTTGCTGGATAATAATAAAGGAAGGACCTGGCAATTTCTCTGGTGGACGTAGCCCACACTGGGCGAACTACATAAATCTGTGTCTCTCTTGTATTGTGTGTCTTCTGTGTTTTTTTTCTGCATTTGTTTTATTTTATTGCTCCGCGGTCCTGTTTTTCTAACAACTAGTATCAGAGCGTAAGGTAACTCGTAGGAAAAGAGGGTTCCTGGTTCGAGTGTGAGCAATGTCGAAAGATGGAAAGTTTAGGGTCGAGAAATTTAAAGGCCAAAACTACCAGTTATGGAAGATGCAGATGGAAGACTATTTATATCAGAAGGATCTATTCCTACCATTGAGTGGAGTAGCAAAGAAGCCGGCGGCCATGAAGGATGAAGAATGGGAGATTCTTGACAGAAAGGCTCTAGGAACGATACGGCTGAGCCTGGCAGCATCGGTGGCTTTCAATATTTTGAAAGAAAAGACAACGAAAGGTTTGATGGACGCGTTGGCCAAACTGTATGAAAAACCCTCGGCATCAAATAAGGTATTTCTAATGAAGAGATTATTTAATATGAAGATGTCAGAAGGTGGGTTTGTTGCAGATCATTTAAATGAATTTAATATGGTTACTAATCAACTAAGTTTTGTAAAAGTGGACTTTGATGATGAGGTTAGGGCTCTTCTAATCTTGTGCTCATTGCCAGAAAGTCGGAATGGCTTGGTCATGGTTGTAAGTAACTCTGTCTCTGGTTCAAATACTTTAAAATTTGATGATGTTGTTGGTGTTATCCTTAGTGAGGAAATGCGATGGAAAAGCACAGGTGAAACATCAGGAAATTCATTGAACATGGA
>ML786364.1:216988-234647 GCA_009831015.1 Picea engelmannii | reverse complement strand
TACATAGGTTAACAATTTCATCGTATGATTCCTTAGATATGTCCCCTTTTCCAAGCATATTCAGCATATCTAGACAGTCATCCCTTACTCCTTTTAATAATATAGTTTTAAGAATATCTTTACTTACATTGGGGTGACTAGATATTTGTAGATTATACTGTAGCCTTTCTACAAAGTCCTCCATATTTTCATCCTCTTTCTGCATCATCTTAAATAGTTCCTCCCTTTTTTCTCTTGTTCGGCAGTAGTCCTGGTATTTATTCAGGAATTTTTGTTTCATTTGGTCCCATGTTGTGATTACATGGCCTCCAAGACTCATGAACCATCTTAGTGCATTTCCTTTCAATGTTGCTAGAAATAGGTTTAATTTTTTAGCATTGGAAATGTAATCATAACTTATGCATAATATATCAAACTCAAAAAGGAATTCATCAGGATCTTCTGAAGACAAACCATGAAAGTTAGGTAGTGCTGAGAGTGGAATGTTCTTCATGGGAGCTACCCCTCTAGGAAGATCACCAATAGGAAATCCTAATGTGGAGAAAGAGTTTTCATCATTTACCTCTCCTTCAGGACCTGCCTGTTCTTCATGATGCAATTCTTCATTGTACTCATCCATGTTTTCTTTTGTCTGCTCCCCTGTTGCACTTGCTCTATCCTCAATGTTTTCTATTGGTTTCTCGACTGTCTCAGGACTCCAAACTTCTTTCCCCGTTTCAAAGTTTGCTTGAAATGAAGGTTGGTATTTTGGTTTCTGGGAGTTTGGTCGTTGAGCAGCAGATTCAGACTTTGAGATAATCTCGTCAATATAAGTCTTTCTTCCTCCTCTTCCTCTGCCCCTGCCACCTATAGGGTCAGTGTCTTTGGGGTCTCTGCATCCTCTCATGCAATCTTTGTATCTGAAAAATCATAATTTCTTTTGAAATATATAATTACCTTCCCCGGCAACGGTGCCAAAATGTTGGTCACTATAATTGCTTATTTAACTAAACAATCAAGTGCTACATAAATTGTCAACCCAGGGAAGTATGTTTATTTCAAAGGTAATCATGCACTATATATGCTCAATCTCAAAATCACCCTAGAGTTGTAGTAAAAACATATTAATCACACTTTTTCCTTGAACAAACTGAAGTTCTAACTTGAATTACAGGAAAGCAGTCTACCTATTGCAGAGTTTAATGTTTAAAGAAATAATTGTCCAAAGAATCCTGGATTACATTAAGAAAATAACAACCTGGAAAAGAAATCCTTCAAGACACTGTAAAGGAAAGACCAGCTATCTTATAACAGAGAACAAGACCCTATTCCCCAAGAAGGAATCTTCAGCACCTGTTTCTGATCACCACATTTTTATGAGATCATTGCTAATTGAAATGATTGAAACACATTGAAGACTAACTACCTCCTAACAGAGAACAGGACCCTATTCCCCAAGCAGGAATCTTCAGCACCTGTTTTCGATTAGCACACTTTCATGAACTCGTTACTAATGGAAATAATTGACATACACTAAAGGCTAATTATCTCTAACAGAGAACAGAACCCTATTCCCCAAGAAGGAATCTTCATCACTTGTCCCTGATTATCACTCCTTCATAAATTCACCAAACAGGATTGCTAACTAGAATGATTAACAATTACCCAAGCATGAATCATATGAAAACAATGTAACAATCAGTAAAGCAGAGTTCAGTAAAGTAGTGTTTCAGCAAAACAGAATTTAGTCAAGTCATGAACAAAAATAACACTAACACACTACAAAGCTAATGGGTGAATCTTGTGAAGAAGGTGGGCCCTCCCTTCTCACAAGATTCCCTTGAAATGGAAGGAACTAGAGAGAAATGCTCAGAACAATATTTTATTCATCTGTCAACTATATCATATTACAATCTGAAGTAAAACACATCCTTCTCTGTAAAATCCTTTCTTAGCTAAAAACAAGATCCTCTCTAATGATGATTTCCTCTTATTTAAAGAGGAGCATCCCTTCGATACAATTTGATCAACAATTTACAGGTGTACATATGAGTCCTATTCTTAGTCAGATCGACTTTCTAAACTGGAATAGGATATCCTAGTCTCTCGCAACAGAATTCTATTACAAGTGTTGAGTGAGGTGTTGTTGTTGCGGCTGGAGTAACAACTTCTTTATTTGTCTTCTTGTTACTGTTGTTATATGTTGTTTCAACATCGCAAATCGCGGGCTATTTCAGCCACGGAATTTGCATTCTGACTGTTTCAACAACTTGGTCTCAGGAAGCAGCGATGGTTAATGCTAGCTCAAGGTTTGGCTATTGTGGTCAATGTAACGGTTTTGTGTTGTTGTTTCAGCATCGTAGACCACAGACTGTGTAACAGTTTCTTCTATGTGAGTTGTTGTTTCAGCATCGTTGACCACAGAATGTGTAACAGCTTCTTCTGTGTGAGTTGTTGTTTCAGCATTGTTGACCACGGAGAGTGTAGCAGCTTCTTCTGTGTGAGTTGTTGTTTCAGCATCGTAGACCACGAAGAGTGTAGCAGCTTCTTCTGTGTGAGTTTTTGTTTCAGCATCGTAGTCCACAGACTGTTTCAGCCACAGGCGTTGTGTGCTTTAACTGTTTCAGCAACAGGCCTCAATGCTAATTTGCAGTTTGAACTGTTTCAGCACTTATACATTTCTAATCAATGGTTAAGTACGAGAGTAATGTAAAATTATATGCAAAACAAATTAAACATATAGTAAAGAGAAGAGACGTTGTATACCTTTGGAAAGATAGGGTAAGGTGATAATGTGAATTAAAATGTGAGTGAAACAAGGGTGTAAAGGTAGCAAAAAGTGTGAGCAAAAAGGTACATTGTATGGTCCTAACAGACATCACCTCACCATTAATGCAATTCAAAGGTACAGATCACCCCAAATACATGTATCAGATGCACAAGAGCTAGTAGTTGGACTCAAAAAAATTCGAGAGTGTTAACAAAGTTACCTTCATCGGAGAGGAAGTAGTTTCGTGATGTATTTTGGCTCTAATAGAAAGGTATCGAAGAATATTCTAGGTTGTGCATCAGGAAATATGTTGAGACTACAATATAACAAATTGATTTTTCTCATTCATTCATGAACTATCAGAACATTTCCTATTGGGGGGAAAAGGTATCAAGAGTCATTACAACTCCGACAACAAATTGTTTGATAGTCAATATTGGAGGTCTTGGTCATTACTATAATTTTACTACTTTGAGGGGAAAGGTATCGAAGAATATCCATTCCTCGATAAATGTGTTAGGAAAAAGGTTTCATTTGTGGGAAAAATTAAAACCATATAAATAAGGACTCGGGAAACCAATCGACGTCAGACGTGTGCTAGGGTGATTTGCGAAATAGACCCACACATGTGTTAGACTCAAAATATTCAAATGACAAATAATTAGCTGCCACGCAAGCCAACATTACTACTTAGATATACATCGTAGATGTATGCAATCTGAGCGAAAATGATTTCTGAGTGATCTTCATCGAAGTCAAATTTTACCAGTGTGAAAGAGTATTCTGATAGAATGGATTTCGACAGATCCCTTTCTGATATGGATATAGAAAAGGTTATGTTCGAATATTAAATAAATTAACCCTATATTTTATCCTGAAAGGTTTCATTCAGATGGCCAATCAGTCTCATGGTGTTCAAATATGTGAGGTTATTGAAGAATTACCCTATGGTCGAGTACAACAATTCATATTGGTCCTCCAGAATGAGTTTGAATCAACAATCAAGGAGAAAACTCATCATTCCAAGTTTGTATCAAAATTTTGTAGTATGAATTGTCTTATAAAAATGGTAGCTTCATATATTAGTATCAAATCAATAAAGTAGTGACATGTTTTCTTGCAAAAATTTCATAAAGGGGGGTACCCATTGAAATTATCTTATTCAAGAGACTTTTGGTGGGTAGTTGTGATAGCACAACAAATGGAGACTTACTGAGAAGAACAAGTTATCTATGATTCTCGATATCCCTTCAGATTATTTAGCATTGTCCTTTTCAAGTCTGAAATGATCAGCAATGTTTGTACTATGAATCCCACATCATAAGTCCTCATCAAAGCAATAACATAATGAAATAAAAAAGATGATCCTTTGCATAATTCGTGTGAAAAGTAATGGATTTGTTCATTGAAGTATTTCATAAAAATATATCTTAGAAGAATGATATACCCCAAAGGAGTGTCCTGGACTATTTTTATATTGAAGTGTGTTCCTTGTATCTATTTTCTCGTTATTTCTTCACTTCCAGCAAGCGTCCATAACCCTGACGAAGTTGCCTTGGTATCATACAAGCATGGCCCCAATGCAAACGAGCATTCATATCCCCGTTGAGTTTACTTGTACTTACCACACTATTAAAAGTGTTTTAAACTTCCTCGTGATTTAGCTTTAGCATTCACCCTTTTAAGATTTGTAATTTATGTATTGCTTCGGCAACAGGGGTTATTAGGAAGTGGGGTGATACAAGAGTTTCTTTGATATGCTAGTCTCAACCAAATATTTTTCATCATGGGCCCATTCTAATAAAATACCGATGTATTCCTTTATTTATATGCATTTGGGACAGTGGCACAAAAATTATGAAAAAGACATCAACATATATTTTCTCCTTCTCATCTTTCCAGAATTAATGGATTTTTAAGAGAGTGATCATAGAGTTACAAACAATTATTTCATTGGGAGTATAAATATCATGATTCATAATCTGAAAGTGATATCTTCAAATAGACTAGAGAAAGTTACTTATTTTCTATATAATCATTTCCTTTGCATGCATAACACTAGTACAATGTAATACAATTACATTGTTTCCACGTACATGAAGAGATACCAATACAGGGACTAACTTGAAATTTGTTATATAGTCCACATTTCCAATTAGAATTTTTTCAAACATTTGAGGATGAAAGAGAGGGGCCTTATTCTCAATAAAGAAATAGACTAAATCAGAATATCAGATGAAAGAAAAATAAATTAAAAGAGGGTTTATTATTATTATTATTATTATTATTATAAAAAGACTAGAAAGAGAAATGAAAATTATAAAGAGAAAATGAGACCTAATATGTACATGGCTACATCACCAAAGGTGATCAGGAGAAGTATATTTTAAGCATTTTTCCATTGATAGGGATCTCCTCCATGTCTCCCTCTAACGATTTAATTTTGAGAGTTCCCAACCCAATTTTTTCATGGATTTGATATGGGCCTAGCTAGAGTTTTTGAAACTTAGTATGTTTTCCTCTCATTTAATTTTTTTTATCCCACTTAAGCATAAGATCACCTACTTGGAAGTCTGTATTTTCCACAGATGACTTATCAAACCATTTTTTGATTATTTCTTGATGTTGCATTAGTTTTCTTTTATATTTTTCTCTTTCTTATTCAAGCTTCAAGAGCATATTTAACCTTTGTTCCATCACTAGGCATTCCTTTTCTTGAACAAAGTTGCAATGAAGGTAGAAATATATGGGTAGGTAGAACAACTTCTTTCCCATAGAAAAGAAAGAAAGGGGAATTAACTAAAGAATATTTGGGTGTCACCCTATCATCCCATAGAGAATTAGGAAGGGCTATATGCCAATTTCTTTGGTGATCAGTTACAGTTCTCTTCGAGATTTTAATTAAGTTTGTGTTTGTAGATTCTTCTATCCCATTCCCTTGAGGATAGTAATTAGTTGAGTATTTGATTCCGATATTTATTGCAAGAGAATATTGAGTTAATTTCGAAGAGGAGAAATACTTAGCATTATCAAAAACCAAAAATTCTAGAACACCAAATCTGGTTATAATGAAAGATTCAAGGAAAGATATCACCTAGTTTTCATTAACAATTTTTAGAGGGATTGTTTCCATCCACCTTGTGAAACAATATTTTTTTGTAAGGATGTACTTGTACAATTTGGTGGAATTGGGATTAATTTCCCCTATCACATCTAAACCCCATTGTTGAAATGGTATTTCAATGGTAACAGGCTGAAGGGGAAAAGAAGGTTTCTTCTCTTTTACAACTAATCCTTGACACTCCTAGAATTTTCTTGCATGTGCATGTAAATATTTAAACCAAGTAGGAAAATAATATCCAACTCTTAGAATTTTATGTGTTGTAGTATCTCCTCAAAAGTGTCCCCCAGTGGGACCATCATGTAGTTTAGCTAGTAACTTATCAACATCTCCTTTCTCAAGGGATATTAACATAACATAGCCATAGTTCTTTCTAAATACTATTACTTGGATGAGATAATATTGGGAAAATTTAAGCCTAAGAGCCCTTTTCTTCCTCTATTCTAGGTAATGTGGTGTTGATCCATGGGTTAGATAATACTTCATCTCATAGTACCATTGATCAATGTTAACTGGGATATAATAAATTTCATTTTCAAATAAGCCTTGATCTTGATAGATTTTATCTTCACTTGTTGTGTGTTTTGTTGATTCAGCTTCCCAATTACACAATCCTTGGCCCTTGACAATTTCATCAAGCTTGATATCAAGGTCATATTATTGTAATGTTTTCATCCAATTAGCTCTTTCCTCCCCAAGATCTTTCTGCACCAAGAGATTTCTCACATAGTAAGGAAAAATTACCTTTGTTTTTTATTTGATCAAGTATGGTATAAAGTGGTTGACATATTTATAGACTGCATAAGCTTGTTTTTCAACTTAAATATAGTCTAACTTTGCTCCTTGTAGTCTTGAACTCATAAATGTGAATGGATATTCATCTCCTTCATGATTCCTTTGGGTTGATACAACTGCAAATGCAATATCATAAGAAAATGTATACAGTATGAAATCTTTACTGAAGTCTGGACTCATTAGTGTTGGATCTTGTGCTATCTCTTCTTTGGTTCTTTCAAAAGAGGATTTCTCTTTAGAACCCCATTTAAATTATTTGTCCTTCTGTATCATGTCTTCAAGGGGTTTGACAGTTTCAGCAAAGCTTGGGACAAATATCCTTACAAAACTAATCTTTCGAAGGAACAACTGCATAGGTTTCCTGTTATGGGGGGGATTTATCTTTGAAATGGATTCATTTCTCTCAGGTTCAATGATCATGCATTATTTAGATACAATAAATACTAAGAGTTTTCCTTCATTTACTTCAAAAACATATTTATTTGGGTTGATTGCAATGTCATGCATTTTGCATCTATTAAATATTCTTCTTAAGTGAGTGATAAGATATTTTTTGTCTTTGAGTAAAACAATGACATAATCAAGGTATACTACTACATAGTCACCAATCATCCCTCTGAAAGCTATATCCATGGCTCTCTGAAAAGTTTATCCTACATTGCTTAGTCCAAATGGAATTTTCCTATAGGCGTAAATTCTCCATTTTGTTCAGAATGCATTTTCAATTGATCATCATGTGAATCTAGAACCTTGTTATAACCATAAAATCCATCTAGTGATGAGATCATTTTAGAACTAGAGACACATTGTAATATTTTCTCCATGGGAGGCATATGACAGTTATCCTTTTCTGAAGCCTTATTTAAATTTCTAAAATAAACACTGAGTCTTAAGTCTCCATTTTTCTTTCGTACATGTACAATATTAGCAATCCATTAAGTATGTTTGACTGGGAATATTATTCTTGCTTCCAATAGTTTGTTTAACTCCACCTTAACTTGAGGTTCTAGGTTTGGGTGCATTTTTCTCAACTTTGGTTGGAAGGGCTTTGTTTGGAGCTTCATTGGAATAATATGTTGGATAATCTTTGTATCATATTTTTTTAGGTCTTCATAGGTCTATGAAAAGATATCCTTGTATTTTTTAAACAACTTTATAAAAGCTTTCCTTTCAGGATGAGAGAAATTCTTCCCAAGATTTATGTTTTGAGGTATGATGCTTGTTCCCAAATTAATGATATTAAACTGCATAGTTGAGATATTAGTCTTACCGTTCATCACCTTTTTTTAATTTATCTTGGAGATCGTACAGTTTTTCCAGGTTTACCACATTCTTGGGGATATTATTGACTGGGTTGGACCTATCCTTTTGTTGTATTTGACCTTCTGGGTTAGGAACATCTGTGTATAAATATCACTCGTGTTGGCCCTCATCTATAATGGAGTCTTGAAGCTATCCTCTAAATGGAGGAAACAGATAATCTGTTGATCATCATCAAAAAATCTCTAATTGATCATGTTATCGAATACTGAAGGCTTGTACAATGATTCCACAAAAAAGGTATCAGGGAGTATACCTTCTAATGGAATTAGTCTAGATGTTACATTCTCCAATAGGTATGCATCATAGTTCAAAGAATGAGGAATAGGACTAATATTAAATGCATCAAGTAGTTTAATTAATTCTCATACCTCTTGTTGGTAATGTTTAATATGACTTGAAAGACAATGTATGGTAATTATTACATGTCTTATAAAAAAAATTGAATCAGTGAATACCTTAATTTTTTTCACTTCCAAGTCCACTTTTTTTTTTCATCCTTGCAGTAGGGCTTTATATTCGCCAGTGTTCTTTGTGCATTGGAATTCAAACATTCATGCAATCATGGTTTTTTTACCATTAGGATATGTTAGTATGCATCCAACAATTTCACCTTCAAGAGACTTGGATCCATCAAATAATAAATTCCACGTGTTAGGATCTTTTTTCAATTTTTTTATGGGCTTATGATTTTCTTTATCTTATGAATTAATGGGGTTAGTGAAGTTAGCAAAAACCTCTAATCTATCTCTAAATACTATGTTAGACTATACAAAATCATGGTTAGTTCTATATGATATGTTACAGTGGGGTTCAACAATCTAAGTGAAATGAAGCATTTTAGATTGTGTGTTTGATTCCACATAAGAGGAAATCTCAGTTGTGTAAGTTCCAAAGAATGAATCACAAGAACAATTTCCTAGAATTGAATGATTAAACATAATGGGTTCATTGGGGTCATTCAAGTTTGTTACCATGTGTTTCATGTATCTCTCTCTGTCAACTTTGATTTGGTTGGACTTTCTATTTTAAGGGAGCCATAAATGTGACCAATTAGTGGAAAAATATCCATTAAGAATAGTTGACCAATCTCTACTCAAGAGTATTCCATAAGTGTCAGGAATTTCTACCACAATGATGTCAATAGTTTGGTGTACTTTAGGTTTGGATGACATTCTTATCAAAAAAAAAAAAAAAATCACCAATCACTTTAACTTTGGTCATATCTATCTAAATGATTTGGATATCATACTCTTTAGGTTTGACATTGATTTTCTCACATACCTTGAGGGGCATAACATTCAAATAGGCACCTGAATCCACCATGCAATTATGGACATTTCTATTGAAAATTTCAAAAGTCAGTAAGAAAGGAGAAGTGGTAGATCTTGATCTTTGACTAGTCAGTGATGCATTGAAAAATGATTTTCTTTTAGGTGTAGTCTTATTAGTGTTTTGGTTATTTTTATTGTTCCCATTAGTTACCCCAACATTGGCTTCTTGGGTGTTTTTGGAATTGTTTCCCTATAGAGTTTTGATGAAATTTTCTTGAATATGAGGTAGCTTCATCAATTCAAAAAACAAAATATTTGTCTTAGTTCTTTTAATATCTTATAATAAATCAAAATCAAATATGGTGGGGGGAGTAGAGGGAGTACTATGTTTTCTAGCAGCAGCAAGGTTCTTCTAGGTATTTGGTGTGGTTTTTGTAGTGTTAGAGGATTCATAAGGGTTGGAAGTTGTGGCCTTACTTGAACTCCTCTTGGTAACTTCATGTTGGGACAAGGTATTTCCTTTACATCTTTTTATTCTACTGATCCAAAACAAATATCCCAAAAAGAATTAACTAGTTGTTCTCCAACTCCATCAGTTTCTTGAGATTCATCCTGCTATTCAGTTTCCCCTCCTTCATTGTCTTTAGATTAAACTTTATTTTCATTTCCCCATGATTGAATATCCTGGGAAATATCTTCCATGTTGATACCATGTGTGGTTGAGTAATTAGTCTTGTTTGAAGGAGGAGTAATCTTATCTTTCTTCGGTTGGAACTTGAAAATTTTCTTGGGATTAGAAGAGCCTTCTCCGGGCTTATTTTTTAGATCAATTATTTCATTAGAAAAAAAAATTATGATTTTTTGGAGGGATTACATGTCCATGGACTCGAAATATTTCTTCTCCTTTCAGGTTTTAGTTGCAATTTCTTTGGTTTTCAGATTATTTTTATCCTTTGAAGACTCAACTCCAGAGTTACCTTTTAGACTCAGCATGTTCTTTTCAACTTTAATATATTCTTTAAAATTTGTTTCTAGGGTCATTTTCTAAGCATTCTTAACAAACATTGTCATTGACATGATTAGAGAAGAGGTATAGAATTCAAAAGATACATCTACAATAGGTTTGGAAGATTGAAGGATTCTCTTCATTAATGTAAGAAACTGTTGATTAAAATATTTAATTTTTTCTTTAGGTTCCATTTTAATCCTTGAAAGCTCTAAGACTGATGTTGTTGGAGTCCTTTTTTCCCTAAATTTTCAATAAACATGGTCTCAAAAATCCTTTATCCAGGTGGATATTGGTGGCCACCCACCTATTCCAACTGGCTCATCTTGACAATTTTTAGTTCAACACATTCTTTTGTACTTATTTGTAATTGTGGGTTCTACACTTTTGAGGCTATCTAAATCCCTACACGTCTTCTATGTGGAGACTGGTGGCCTCCCACCTAGTCCAACTAGCTTAGTTTGGATGTTTTCACGTCAACACATCTTTTTGTACTTCTAGGGCCGTTTTGGGGCCCTAAATAGTGTTTTTTGTATTGTCACCTCCAAACTATAAAAAAATTCAAATTTTGATGGCGTATGTGTATTTCTCGAAAAGACCTTTCCAGCAGGCTATCACATGCCTAAAACGGAGGTCGTATTCAAAAGTTACAACCCTGGGAAGTTAAGGTACCAACTTACCCATCGGGTCCCACATAACTTTTGGCATTTCATCTCCTAGGGTTAGGTTTTTTGATGTATACGGTTTTGGAATTCATGAGTAATGTTAAAAATTCCTCTGGAATCTCATTGTAATGATTATTCTCAGATGGATGTGTGTGTAAGACACATCTCTTCTCAGAGATAGATGCCACCATTCGAGCAAGTTGTTTTAGTTATGTAGTTTTATAGTTTCAGCCTATTTCATTTATTCAATAGAAGATATTGTTCATTGGATATCTGTGATGTTCTTTGTATCTCTATGTTTATTGTATTCAGTCTATTAATCAATTTGTTCCGCTCCTAAATCTGGATCAATACTCCAGCTAGTGATTGAGGCTTCTTATAGAGAAAAGAACCATGTTGAGGATTTTTTATCAAAGGTATAAGGAAACAACCTACAAACAATGTCTTCATGTTGCACATTCATAAGATGTATTGTAAGCAATAGTTTCTTAATATGGTCTTCAACAGAATATTTTATATCCAGTTCGAACTTGGGTAGGAATTTCTCGGGATGTTTCGGCATATCATGAAGTGTCCCAAGTACTACAATAACATCAAGGACCAACCAAGGTTGATAAGGTGGTGGGTCCTGATTATTTCTAGCCATATTTTGAGGACTCCTAGGATTTTCTTCTCCCTATGATTTTTCGTCACAATCATGGGGAGATTTTGGAGGTAAAGGATGTTGCCCAACACCACCCGCAAGTAGGAAACTATCTAATTTGTAATCGGGAGATTTAGAAATGCCTTGCAACACTTGGGATAAACAATAGTCGAGCATCCTGACATTTGATTTTTCCTCGTAAGTGGAAGGGTTTTCAAATAATGGGTCATCCCTAGGGAGACTTTCTTGACCCTGGGGTACTAAATAGTCAATCAGGAGCTGATCGGTTTGCCTACTCCACTACTAATTCAATACATGGTCACGATATTCTTTTAATCATGTCAAGTTCAGGTATCATATATCTTCAAGGGCTCGCAGAAGAAAATATAGGTTTGGAGTGAGTGGGGATTATATGGGTAGAGACCTAATCTCGGGTATCCATTGATTGGAGTGCAGAGTGAGAATATCTTTTAGGCTCGTACGAGTGGGAATCACTAGGATGAGAAGGGTTTGTAAGAGGAATAGAAAATGTAGGGTTTTGTGTTTTTTTTACAACCATTAAGTTCTATGCCCCCCCTTCTAGCGCCATTTTTGTTGACATGTCCAAATAGCATGTCAAGAAATTAAGGGAGAATGCCCAATGGTAAGTCCCAATTAGACTCAATCTCATTTGGGATGGCATTTTCGACTAGTATGTGGGCTTGGTTGTCACTTTTAATTGTTATCTAAATATTAATCTGAGAACCAAAGGTTCTCAAATGAATTAAAATATGAAAATAAATTAAGTAATGATGGCTATTGTTATTCTAAGATGCAGTTCTAACTTAAGATAAACTATCATGATCAAGAGAAAACTACTAGAATGAGCACAGTAAAATGTAATACTCTTGTAAAATAATTTATTCATTAATACAACGAGTAAATTAAAGTGAAAATACAATAGGCAAGAAATAATTAATCATTTCGCCTACTTATTATATCATTGTTGTACTCACTAGGAAATTCAGGCAATATGAACATACAAAATATAGTAGAGAAGAAATTCATAAAGTTATAATCCACGTATTCATAAAATAAATACATACAACAAGAATAATCTCAATTGCATATATTAGTAACTAAAATTTCCATAGATGTGTCTTGTTCAATCCCTCATGTAGTAAAAGTATTGTTTTGATTTCATACAGATCCAAAATCCCTTTTCTAATCATAGTCAACTCTTTTTTAAGTAAGAAAATTTGTGCATTATGAAAATGCCTTCTGACAGGGGACAGCGAGGGCTTGTCTTTTCATATTCCCATTCGGATGAGAAAAGATATTGTAGAACACAAAACAGATCAGTTACAAAGTCATTATGATGAAGCTAATTGTTTTGCTTCTATATGATCTCGATAATCCTTCCAGAGTGTGTGTTCCTTCATGATTTCTTCTAACTTATTGGACTTCATTTTCTCCAAGTCTAATTCTGCATCCCAAATATTCATGGATACTTCCAGTTTTAGTTCATGTGTACTCCTTTTGATGAAATAGTGAGTCATTGTGATTAATTTCATGGGCTTCATAAAATATTCATCAAGAATACCTTGATTTTCTTCTATAAATTGATCAATAGTTACTTGATTGATTTCCATTTTCTCCTCTACTTCAACTATCCTCAATTTTGGTGGTGGTGCATCATCGATGGGAGGCATGAATTTCATTATGAATTATTCTAATAGATAATCTGAACTATTCCACAATATTTTGCAAGCCTTGGTAGCTCCCTCTTGGATGGTTCAGATGTCCTATTGTAAGGATTTTCATGTTTCAAAGAATACTTTACCCTTCAACTTTTGCTTGTTGGAATACATTGGGAGGGTGTCAGGTGGGTCTTTATACACTCCTTCCCAATCTAGGATTCTTCAAAAGAATTATTGGTTTTTTGGTGAATTTCTTTTATTTTATCCTTTTGATTATCCAACCTTATCTGATCATTTTTGTTTCTATGTATTTCATTCAATATGCAGAAACACTTATTTTGCTCTAACTTCATATTTTCATTTAGGTCCATGGTCTCTACTCTTATTACTTCCAAAGAAAAAGTATTTTCTTTGTTTTCTTCCAAGGCTTTTTCAAGTTTTTATTTTTCATGTTCTAGTCCCAGAATCTTATATTCATGTTTCTCAACAAACCTTTTGGATTCAGCTTGTTCTATTTGCAAATTGGTCATTTTCTAAGCATGGTCGGCTTTGATTTTTTCTATTTATTAAGAATATTTTTGTTTGATATTTTCCATATATTTTGTCTGTAGATATTGATAGTTTCTAGCTCTTCACCATATATCTTTCTCAACATAGATATTAGCATCCTTTATGGGCTTTTGAACTTGTAGGTAGGAATTGATCTTTTCCCTTGCTTGAAATTTCTTTCATCATCTAGCCAAAAATATTCCATTAATTGAGAAACATCCTTATTATTCTTGTTGAATCCCTTTAGGAATAAATCATTAAGGGAAATCATAGGTTGGAAGGTGGTATCTAGCGCCAATGTCCTCGGGTCTCAAGGACGTTATCTGACTTCCTGGTTTGTTGCATCATTGTAGGGGAATAGTATTGAATAAGAGGCCACATGGTGAATGCCACTCTTTTGTATGTTTGATACACTTTGAGGCTCTCACCATCCGAATAGAAATCCCCAATGTTGAAAATTTTGTGCATTTCATCGTACCTGGGGAAATAGTGTTCTTGAGTATGATGAGTAGTATATGTAACCAAGACCTCTCTTATATTAGTTGGAGTTTTAGGTGTGACATTTGGAGTAGGAGCTACAATATTCCTGGCCTTTCTGGAATTGGAATGCATCATAATGTATTCGTTGCATCCTGCAATTAGCATAAAGATACATTAATCCCTTGAACAAATGTAATAATATAATAACATAGAAAATTAAAAAAGTAGAATAAATGTGGTTCTCCAACTGTAAATGAAGGTTGTAGTATGTCCTTAGTCAGATAATGTAGAGTAGAGTGTTTTAACAAACTCACGGAGGAATATAATGTGTTAAGTAGGGTTTTGGAGTTATTATGTAGGTATTAAATTACCTTAACTCATGTAGTTAATGTTTTGTGCATGATAACCAATTCACAGGTCAAAACATCACCTCCTCATTAATTCAATTCAAGGGCACATATCACCCAAAATCCATGTATCAGATGCACGAGAACTAGCAGTCGGACTCGAAAATTCTTGAGAGTGTTATCATAGTTACCTTCATCAGAGAAGAAGTAGTTTCATGATGTATTTTGTCTTGGATGCAAAGGTATCAAAAAATATTCTCAGTTGTACATCAGGAAATGTGTCGAGACTACAATATAATGAATTGAGTTTTCTCATTCATTCATGAACTGTCGAAACATTTCCTGTCGAAGGGAAAAGGTATCAAGAGTTATTACAACTCCAATAGTGAGTTTTCTGATAGGAAAGTTCGAAGGGATTGGTCGTTACTATCCTTTTAATGCTCTGAGGGGAAAGGTATCGAGGAATATACCTTCCTCAATAAACTTGTCAAGAAAAAAGTTGTGTTTTTCAGAAAAATTAAAACCATATAAATAAGGAATCGAGAAGCCAATCAACGTTGAACATGTGCTAGGTTGATTCATGAAATAGACCCACACATGCATTGGACTCAAAATATTCAAATGACCAATAATTAGTTGCCACACAAGCCAACATGAGTACTTAGATATTCATCATAGATGTACGAAATAGGAGTGAGAAGGATTTCAGAGTGAGATTCATTGGAGTCAGATTTACCAGTGTGAAACAGTATTCTGATAGAATCGATTCTGATAAATCCCTTTCTGATATGGCGATCGGAAATGTTTTGTCGAAATATTAAAAAAATAACCTTATCTTTTATCCCAAAATGTTTCATTCAGATGGACAATCAGTCTCATGTTATTCAAAGATGTGAGGTTATTGAATAATTACCCCATGGTCGAGTGCAACAATTCATCTTGGTCCTCCAAAATAAGTTTGAATCAACAGTCAAGGCGAAAATTTATCATTTCAAGTTTGTATCAAAAAGTTGTAGTATGAATTGTCTTAGTAAAATGGTAACTTCATATATTAGTATCAAATCAATAAATAAGTGACATAGCATCTTGAAAACATTTCATAAAAGAGGGGGGGGGTACCCATTGAAATTCTCTTATTCGATAGACTTTTAATGGGTATTTGTAATAGCACAGTATGTCTTAAAAAGGGTGTTTCTCAACAATATTCGAAAGAATGTTTACCGATGGTATTCAGAAGGATTTTCCCTAACAATATTTGGAAGGATGTTTCCCAATGGTCTTCAGAAGGGTGTTTCCTAATGGTCTTCGAAAGGATTTTTTCTGAGAGTCTTTGGAAGGTTTTGTCGACAGGATTGTAGGAGGTTTGGTCGATGGATGATGGAGAAGATTAGTGGACGATGACATGGATAAATCAAATGATGAAACATGGAATCAATAGGCATGTTCCATTCCATGTCAACTGGATTCCCCAAGTGAGTGTGCAAGTCAAATTAGCAGACTGTTATAGAAATAAACCAGTGATTTTCCACAAAAATAAATAGTTTTTGAAGGTCATCAACTTGTGGGGCAATTTTGAGGGTCTATTGATGGCCAGAAATGACCATGATCAACATTGGGGAGATCACTCGATCAGGGTCCCAAGTAGACCCTTATATGTTTGGGATGGTGATTCTAACTGGGTTTATGGGTCCAGTTACCCTTATCTAAAACTAACTTAAGATAACCATTAATTTAACCTAAGATATCTTGTATGTACAATTGTTTATGTATAAGGCCTTCATCTTGTTATTGTATGATAGTAGATTATTATTATTAACAAATTTAAAGGAAAGGAATCACGTGTATGTTATTGCTTTGGAAAAGATGATCCCCTTAAAGTGACTGAAATTAAGGCTCAGTCTAGCCACAATGAGGCTTGCTCCTATGAAAGGAGACTTAAAGAATGAAAAGAATTTATTCTAAATGCAAATGCAAATTAATACTAAAATGAAAGTGAACAAAAAGAAAACATATCTTAACCAGGATAAGGATAGCCTTACTCCTATTAGACAAATAGGATCATGGAGGAATAAAATAAAACAAATGTGGAAAAAAAACACAGAAGATACACAATAAAATAGAGACACAGATATACGTGGTTCACCCAGTGTGGGCTACGTCCACTAGAGAAATTTCCATGTCCTTCCTTTATTATTATCCAGCAAATGAAGGGATACAACCTACAGCACACCCGCTATAACTTCTTCTTCTTTCTCTCACAGTCTCCTCACTCGGAATAAAATATTTTCCATGATATTGTTGGATTACTGAGAGGGGGGGTGAATCAGTAATAGAGCAATCTAATCCTTTTTAACCATATAATGCAAGTGTTATATCAATGTACCATTATCATCCAATATTTGTAAAGTAAATAAACAATGAACAAGTGAGCAATAATACACATACACAGTACACCAGTGTTTTTACGTGGAAACCCAAAGAGGGAGAAAACCACGGAATGTTTTTTTCTGATATGTCTTGAAGAATTACATTCATTGGAAACACCAACTTCCTTTGTTTTCCAGCTGCAATTGGAAGGAGGCTCCAACCCCTTAGTTTCTCAGGCTACAACTTCAGGGGAGATCCAACTCCCCAATTCTCTGGCTACAAACAGAAGGAGGCTACAACCCCCTAAGTTCTTCATCTACAACCAGAAGGTGGCTACAACCACATGTCCTTGCCCCATCCAACTTCCCTAAAGTATGTTAGATTTTTTATCTCGGGAGGTACTCCGCATGTTTTGTCTTATATGCGGATGTTACCTTAATATTTACACTACCAGGCACTGAACTTTGTAATAGGTTTTATAAAGTTGTTTTAAGTGGTTCTTTTATTAAAGTGACTTTTTTAATAAAGTGTACCTTATGTTTTTAAAGTGACTTTGTTTTCATAAAGCACTTATGTAATAAAGTGAAATTCACTTTAATTTTAAATGAGACATTTTGGAGGGAATGGATCATGACCCTTGATCTTGAAAAAGGCAAGATCTAAT
>ML786364.1:195619-216888 GCA_009831015.1 Picea engelmannii | reverse complement strand
TTCGAGAGTGTTAACAAAGTTACCTTCATCGGAGAGGAAGTAGTTTCGTGATGTATTTTGGCTCTAATAGAAAGGTATCGAAGAATATTCTAGGTTGTGCATCAGGAAATATGTTGAGACTACAATATAACAAATTGATTTTTCTCATTCATTCATGAACTATCAGAACATTTCCTATTGGGGGGAAAAGGTATCAAGAGTCATTACAACTCCGACAACAAATTGTTTGATAGTCAATATTGGAGGTCTTGGTCATTACTATAATTTTACTACTTTGAGGGGAAAGGTATCGAAGAATATCCATTCCTCGATAAATGTGTTAGGAAAAAGGTTTCATTTGTGGGAAAAATTAAAACCATATAAATAAGGACTCGGGAAACCAATCGACGTCAGACGTGTGCTAGGGTGATTTGCGAAATAGACCCACACATGTGTTAGACTCAAAATATTCAAATGACAAATAATTAGCTGCCACGCAAGCCAACATTACTACTTAGATATACATCGTAGATGTATGCAATCTGAGCGAAAATGATTTCTGAGTGATCTTCATCGAAGTCAAATTTTACCAGTGTGAAAGAGTATTCTGATAGAATGGATTTCGACAGATCCCTTTCTGATATGGATATAGAAAAGGTTATGTTCGAATATTAAATAAATTAACCCTATATTTTATCCTGAAAGGTTTCATTCAGATGGCCAATCAGTCTCATGGTGTTCAAATATGTGAGGTTATTGAAGAATTACCCTATGGTCGAGTACAACAATTCATATTGGTCCTCCAGAATGAGTTTGAATCAACAATCAAGGAGAAAACTCATCATTCCAAGTTTGTATCAAAATTTTGTAGTATGAATTGTCTTATAAAAATGGTAGCTTCATATATTAGTATCAAATCAATAAAGTAGTGACATGTTTTCTTGCAAAAATTTCATAAAGGGGGGTACCCATTGAAATTATCTTATTCAAGAGACTTTTGGTGGGTAGTTGTGATAGCACAACAAATGGAGACTTACTGAGAAGAACAAGTTATCTATGATTCTCGATATCCCTTCAGATTATTTAGCATTGTCCTTTTCAAGTCTGAAATGATCAGCAATGTTTGTACTATGAATCCCACATCATAAGTCCTCATCAAAGCAATAACATAATGAAATAAAAAAGATGATCCTTTGCATAATTCGTGTGAAAAGTAATGGATTTGTTCATTGAAGTATTTCATAAAAATATATCTTAGAAGAATGATATACCCCAAAGGAGTGTCCTGGACTATTTTTATATTGAAGTGTGTTCCTTGTATCTATTTTCTCGTTATTTCTTCACTTCCAGCAAGCGTCCATAACCCTGACGAAGTTGCCTTGGTATCATACAAGCATGGCCCCAATGCAAACGAGCATTCATATCCCCGTTGAGTTTACTTGTACTTACCACACTATTAAAAGTGTTTTAAACTTCCTCGTGATTTAGCTTTAGCATTCACCCTTTTAAGATTTGTAATTTATGTATTGCTTCGGCAACAGGGGTTATTAGGAAGTGGGGTGATACAAGAGTTTCTTTGATATGCTAGTCTCAACCAAATATTTTTCATCATGGGCCCATTCTAATAAAATACCGATGTATTCCTTTATTTATATGCATTTGGGACAGTGGCACAAAAATTATGAAAAAGACATCAACATATATTTTCTCCTTCTCATCTTTCCAGAATTAATGGATTTTTAAGAGAGTGATCATAGAGTTACAAACAATTATTTCATTGGGAGTATAAATATCATGATTCATAATCTGAAAGTGATATCTTCAAATAGACTAGAGAAAGTTACTTATTTTCTATATAATCATTTCCTTTGCATGCATAACACTAGTACAATGTAATACAATTACATTGTTTCCACGTACATGAAGAGATACCAATACAGGGACTAACTTGAAATTTGTTATATAGTCCACATTTCCAATTAGAATTTTTTCAAACATTTGAGGATGAAAGAGAGGGGCCTTATTCTCAATAAAGAAATAGACTAAATCAGAATATCAGATGAAAGAAAAATAAATTAAAAGAGGGTTTATTATTATTATTATTATTATTATTATAAAAAGACTAGAAAGAGAAATGAAAATTATAAAGAGAAAATGAGACCTAATATGTACATGGCTACATCACCAAAGGTGATCAGGAGAAGTATATTTTAAGCATTTTTCCATTGATAGGGATCTCCTCCATGTCTCCCTCTAACGATTTAATTTTGAGAGTTCCCAACCCAATTTTTTCATGGATTTGATATGGGCCTAGCTAGAGTTTTTGAAACTTAGTATGTTTTCCTCTCATTTAATTTTTTTTATCCCACTTAAGCATAAGATCACCTACTTGGAAGTCTGTATTTTCCACAGATGACTTATCAAACCATTTTTTGATTATTTCTTGATGTTGCATTAGTTTTCTTTTATATTTTTCTCTTTCTTATTCAAGCTTCAAGAGCATATTTAACCTTTGTTCCATCACTAGGCATTCCTTTTCTTGAACAAAGTTGCAATGAAGGTAGAAATATATGGGTAGGTAGAACAACTTCTTTCCCATAGAAAAGAAAGAAAGGGGAATTAACTAAAGAATATTTGGGTGTCACCCTATCATCCCATAGAGAATTAGGAAGGGCTATATGCCAATTTCTTTGGTGATCAGTTACAGTTCTCTTCGAGATTTTAATTAAGTTTGTGTTTGTAGATTCTTCTATCCCATTCCCTTGAGGATAGTAATTAGTTGAGTATTTGATTCCGATATTTATTGCAAGAGAATATTGAGTTAATTTCGAAGAGGAGAAATACTTAGCATTATCAAAAACCAAAAATTCTAGAACACCAAATCTGGTTATAATGAAAGATTCAAGGAAAGATATCACCTAGTTTTCATTAACAATTTTTAGAGGGATTGTTTCCATCCACCTTGTGAAACAATATTTTTTTGTAAGGATGTACTTGTACAATTTGGTGGAATTGGGATTAATTTCCCCTATCACATCTAAACCCCATTGTTGAAATGGTATTTCAATGGTAACAGGCTGAAGGGGAAAAGAAGGTTTCTTCTCTTTTACAACTAATCCTTGACACTCCTAGAATTTTCTTGCATGTGCATGTAAATATTTAAACCAAGTAGGAAAATAATATCCAACTCTTAGAATTTTATGTGTTGTAGTATCTCCTCAAAAGTGTCCCCCAGTGGGACCATCATGTAGTTTAGCTAGTAACTTATCAACATCTCCTTTCTCAAGGGATATTAACATAACATAGCCATAGTTCTTTCTAAATACTATTACTTGGATGAGATAATATTGGGAAAATTTAAGCCTAAGAGCCCTTTTCTTCCTCTATTCTAGGTAATGTGGTGTTGATCCATGGGTTAGATAATACTTCATCTCATAGTACCATTGATCAATGTTAACTGGGATATAATAAATTTCATTTTCAAATAAGCCTTGATCTTGATAGATTTTATCTTCACTTGTTGTGTGTTTTGTTGATTCAGCTTCCCAATTACACAATCCTTGGCCCTTGACAATTTCATCAAGCTTGATATCAAGGTCATATTATTGTAATGTTTTCATCCAATTAGCTCTTTCCTCCCCAAGATCTTTCTGCACCAAGAGATTTCTCACATAGTAAGGAAAAATTACCTTTGTTTTTTATTTGATCAAGTATGGTATAAAGTGGTTGACATATTTATAGACTGCATAAGCTTGTTTTTCAACTTAAATATAGTCTAACTTTGCTCCTTGTAGTCTTGAACTCATAAATGTGAATGGATATTCATCTCCTTCATGATTCCTTTGGGTTGATACAACTGCAAATGCAATATCATAAGAAAATGTATACAGTATGAAATCTTTACTGAAGTCTGGACTCATTAGTGTTGGATCTTGTGCTATCTCTTCTTTGGTTCTTTCAAAAGAGGATTTCTCTTTAGAACCCCATTTAAATTATTTGTCCTTCTGTATCATGTCTTCAAGGGGTTTGACAGTTTCAGCAAAGCTTGGGACAAATATCCTTACAAAACTAATCTTTCGAAGGAACAACTGCATAGGTTTCCTGTTATGGGGGGGATTTATCTTTGAAATGGATTCATTTCTCTCAGGTTCAATGATCATGCATTATTTAGATACAATAAATACTAAGAGTTTTCCTTCATTTACTTCAAAAACATATTTATTTGGGTTGATTGCAATGTCATGCATTTTGCATCTATTAAATATTCTTCTTAAGTGAGTGATAAGATATTTTTTGTCTTTGAGTAAAACAATGACATAATCAAGGTATACTACTACATAGTCACCAATCATCCCTCTGAAAGCTATATCCATGGCTCTCTGAAAAGTTTATCCTACATTGCTTAGTCCAAATGGAATTTTCCTATAGGCGTAAATTCTCCATTTTGTTCAGAATGCATTTTCAATTGATCATCATGTGAATCTAGAACCTTGTTATAACCATAAAATCCATCTAGTGATGAGATCATTTTAGAACTAGAGACACATTGTAATATTTTCTCCATGGGAGGCATATGACAGTTATCCTTTTCTGAAGCCTTATTTAAATTTCTAAAATAAACACTGAGTCTTAAGTCTCCATTTTTCTTTCGTACATGTACAATATTAGCAATCCATTAAGTATGTTTGACTGGGAATATTATTCTTGCTTCCAATAGTTTGTTTAACTCCACCTTAACTTGAGGTTCTAGGTTTGGGTGCATTTTTCTCAACTTTGGTTGGAAGGGCTTTGTTTGGAGCTTCATTGGAATAATATGTTGGATAATCTTTGTATCATATTTTTTTAGGTCTTCATAGGTCTATGAAAAGATATCCTTGTATTTTTTAAACAACTTTATAAAAGCTTTCCTTTCAGGATGAGAGAAATTCTTCCCAAGATTTATGTTTTGAGGTATGATGCTTGTTCCCAAATTAATGATATTAAACTGCATAGTTGAGATATTAGTCTTACCGTTCATCACCTTTTTTTAATTTATCTTGGAGATCGTACAGTTTTTCCAGGTTTACCACATTCTTGGGGATATTATTGACTGGGTTGGACCTATCCTTTTGTTGTATTTGACCTTCTGGGTTAGGAACATCTGTGTATAAATATCACTCGTGTTGGCCCTCATCTATAATGGAGTCTTGAAGCTATCCTCTAAATGGAGGAAACAGATAATCTGTTGATCATCATCAAAAAATCTCTAATTGATCATGTTATCGAATACTGAAGGCTTGTACAATGATTCCACAAAAAAGGTATCAGGGAGTATACCTTCTAATGGAATTAGTCTAGATGTTACATTCTCCAATAGGTATGCATCATAGTTCAAAGAATGAGGAATAGGACTAATATTAAATGCATCAAGTAGTTTAATTAATTCTCATACCTCTTGTTGGTAATGTTTAATATGACTTGAAAGACAATGTATGGTAATTATTACATGTCTTATAAAAAAAATTGAATCAGTGAATACCTTAATTTTTTTCACTTCCAAGTCCACTTTTTTTTTTCATCCTTGCAGTAGGGCTTTATATTCGCCAGTGTTCTTTGTGCATTGGAATTCAAACATTCATGCAATCATGGTTTTTTTACCATTAGGATATGTTAGTATGCATCCAACAATTTCACCTTCAAGAGACTTGGATCCATCAAATAATAAATTCCACGTGTTAGGATCTTTTTTCAATTTTTTTATGGGCTTATGATTTTCTTTATCTTATGAATTAATGGGGTTAGTGAAGTTAGCAAAAACCTCTAATCTATCTCTAAATACTATGTTAGACTATACAAAATCATGGTTAGTTCTATATGATATGTTACAGTGGGGTTCAACAATCTAAGTGAAATGAAGCATTTTAGATTGTGTGTTTGATTCCACATAAGAGGAAATCTCAGTTGTGTAAGTTCCAAAGAATGAATCACAAGAACAATTTCCTAGAATTGAATGATTAAACATAATGGGTTCATTGGGGTCATTCAAGTTTGTTACCATGTGTTTCATGTATCTCTCTCTGTCAACTTTGATTTGGTTGGACTTTCTATTTTAAGGGAGCCATAAATGTGACCAATTAGTGGAAAAATATCCATTAAGAATAGTTGACCAATCTCTACTCAAGAGTATTCCATAAGTGTCAGGAATTTCTACCACAATGATGTCAATAGTTTGGTGTACTTTAGGTTTGGATGACATTCTTATCAAAAAAAAAAAAAAAATCACCAATCACTTTAACTTTGGTCATATCTATCTAAATGATTTGGATATCATACTCTTTAGGTTTGACATTGATTTTCTCACATACCTTGAGGGGCATAACATTCAAATAGGCACCTGAATCCACCATGCAATTATGGACATTTCTATTGAAAATTTCAAAAGTCAGTAAGAAAGGAGAAGTGGTAGATCTTGATCTTTGACTAGTCAGTGATGCATTGAAAAATGATTTTCTTTTAGGTGTAGTCTTATTAGTGTTTTGGTTATTTTTATTGTTCCCATTAGTTACCCCAACATTGGCTTCTTGGGTGTTTTTGGAATTGTTTCCCTATAGAGTTTTGATGAAATTTTCTTGAATATGAGGTAGCTTCATCAATTCAAAAAACAAAATATTTGTCTTAGTTCTTTTAATATCTTATAATAAATCAAAATCAAATATGGTGGGGGGAGTAGAGGGAGTACTATGTTTTCTAGCAGCAGCAAGGTTCTTCTAGGTATTTGGTGTGGTTTTTGTAGTGTTAGAGGATTCATAAGGGTTGGAAGTTGTGGCCTTACTTGAACTCCTCTTGGTAACTTCATGTTGGGACAAGGTATTTCCTTTACATCTTTTTATTCTACTGATCCAAAACAAATATCCCAAAAAGAATTAACTAGTTGTTCTCCAACTCCATCAGTTTCTTGAGATTCATCCTGCTATTCAGTTTCCCCTCCTTCATTGTCTTTAGATTAAACTTTATTTTCATTTCCCCATGATTGAATATCCTGGGAAATATCTTCCATGTTGATACCATGTGTGGTTGAGTAATTAGTCTTGTTTGAAGGAGGAGTAATCTTATCTTTCTTCGGTTGGAACTTGAAAATTTTCTTGGGATTAGAAGAGCCTTCTCCGGGCTTATTTTTTAGATCAATTATTTCATTAGAAAAAAAAATTATGATTTTTTGGAGGGATTACATGTCCATGGACTCGAAATATTTCTTCTCCTTTCAGGTTTTAGTTGCAATTTCTTTGGTTTTCAGATTATTTTTATCCTTTGAAGACTCAACTCCAGAGTTACCTTTTAGACTCAGCATGTTCTTTTCAACTTTAATATATTCTTTAAAATTTGTTTCTAGGGTCATTTTCTAAGCATTCTTAACAAACATTGTCATTGACATGATTAGAGAAGAGGTATAGAATTCAAAAGATACATCTACAATAGGTTTGGAAGATTGAAGGATTCTCTTCATTAATGTAAGAAACTGTTGATTAAAATATTTAATTTTTTCTTTAGGTTCCATTTTAATCCTTGAAAGCTCTAAGACTGATGTTGTTGGAGTCCTTTTTTCCCTAAATTTTCAATAAACATGGTCTCAAAAATCCTTTATCCAGGTGGATATTGGTGGCCACCCACCTATTCCAACTGGCTCATCTTGACAATTTTTAGTTCAACACATTCTTTTGTACTTATTTGTAATTGTGGGTTCTACACTTTTGAGGCTATCTAAATCCCTACACGTCTTCTATGTGGAGACTGGTGGCCTCCCACCTAGTCCAACTAGCTTAGTTTGGATGTTTTCACGTCAACACATCTTTTTGTACTTCTAGGGCCGTTTTGGGGCCCTAAATAGTGTTTTTTGTATTGTCACCTCCAAACTATAAAAAAATTCAAATTTTGATGGCGTATGTGTATTTCTCGAAAAGACCTTTCCAGCAGGCTATCACATGCCTAAAACGGAGGTCGTATTCAAAAGTTACAACCCTGGGAAGTTAAGGTACCAACTTACCCATCGGGTCCCACATAACTTTTGGCATTTCATCTCCTAGGGTTAGGTTTTTTGATGTATACGGTTTTGGAATTCATGAGTAATGTTAAAAATTCCTCTGGAATCTCATTGTAATGATTATTCTCAGATGGATGTGTGTGTAAGACACATCTCTTCTCAGAGATAGATGCCACCATTCGAGCAAGTTGTTTTAGTTATGTAGTTTTATAGTTTCAGCCTATTTCATTTATTCAATAGAAGATATTGTTCATTGGATATCTGTGATGTTCTTTGTATCTCTATGTTTATTGTATTCAGTCTATTAATCAATTTGTTCCGCTCCTAAATCTGGATCAATACTCCAGCTAGTGATTGAGGCTTCTTATAGAGAAAAGAACCATGTTGAGGATTTTTTATCAAAGGTATAAGGAAACAACCTACAAACAATGTCTTCATGTTGCACATTCATAAGATGTATTGTAAGCAATAGTTTCTTAATATGGTCTTCAACAGAATATTTTATATCCAGTTCGAACTTGGGTAGGAATTTCTCGGGATGTTTCGGCATATCATGAAGTGTCCCAAGTACTACAATAACATCAAGGACCAACCAAGGTTGATAAGGTGGTGGGTCCTGATTATTTCTAGCCATATTTTGAGGACTCCTAGGATTTTCTTCTCCCTATGATTTTTCGTCACAATCATGGGGAGATTTTGGAGGTAAAGGATGTTGCCCAACACCACCCGCAAGTAGGAAACTATCTAATTTGTAATCGGGAGATTTAGAAATGCCTTGCAACACTTGGGATAAACAATAGTCGAGCATCCTGACATTTGATTTTTCCTCGTAAGTGGAAGGGTTTTCAAATAATGGGTCATCCCTAGGGAGACTTTCTTGACCCTGGGGTACTAAATAGTCAATCAGGAGCTGATCGGTTTGCCTACTCCACTACTAATTCAATACATGGTCACGATATTCTTTTAATCATGTCAAGTTCAGGTATCATATATCTTCAAGGGCTCGCAGAAGAAAATATAGGTTTGGAGTGAGTGGGGATTATATGGGTAGAGACCTAATCTCGGGTATCCATTGATTGGAGTGCAGAGTGAGAATATCTTTTAGGCTCGTACGAGTGGGAATCACTAGGATGAGAAGGGTTTGTAAGAGGAATAGAAAATGTAGGGTTTTGTGTTTTTTTTACAACCATTAAGTTCTATGCCCCCCCTTCTAGCGCCATTTTTGTTGACATGTCCAAATAGCATGTCAAGAAATTAAGGGAGAATGCCCAATGGTAAGTCCCAATTAGACTCAATCTCATTTGGGATGGCATTTTCGACTAGTATGTGGGCTTGGTTGTCACTTTTAATTGTTATCTAAATATTAATCTGAGAACCAAAGGTTCTCAAATGAATTAAAATATGAAAATAAATTAAGTAATGATGGCTATTGTTATTCTAAGATGCAGTTCTAACTTAAGATAAACTATCATGATCAAGAGAAAACTACTAGAATGAGCACAGTAAAATGTAATACTCTTGTAAAATAATTTATTCATTAATACAACGAGTAAATTAAAGTGAAAATACAATAGGCAAGAAATAATTAATCATTTCGCCTACTTATTATATCATTGTTGTACTCACTAGGAAATTCAGGCAATATGAACATACAAAATATAGTAGAGAAGAAATTCATAAAGTTATAATCCACGTATTCATAAAATAAATACATACAACAAGAATAATCTCAATTGCATATATTAGTAACTAAAATTTCCATAGATGTGTCTTGTTCAATCCCTCATGTAGTAAAAGTATTGTTTTGATTTCATACAGATCCAAAATCCCTTTTCTAATCATAGTCAACTCTTTTTTAAGTAAGAAAATTTGTGCATTATGAAAATGCCTTCTGACAGGGGACAGCGAGGGCTTGTCTTTTCATATTCCCATTCGGATGAGAAAAGATATTGTAGAACACAAAACAGATCAGTTACAAAGTCATTATGATGAAGCTAATTGTTTTGCTTCTATATGATCTCGATAATCCTTCCAGAGTGTGTGTTCCTTCATGATTTCTTCTAACTTATTGGACTTCATTTTCTCCAAGTCTAATTCTGCATCCCAAATATTCATGGATACTTCCAGTTTTAGTTCATGTGTACTCCTTTTGATGAAATAGTGAGTCATTGTGATTAATTTCATGGGCTTCATAAAATATTCATCAAGAATACCTTGATTTTCTTCTATAAATTGATCAATAGTTACTTGATTGATTTCCATTTTCTCCTCTACTTCAACTATCCTCAATTTTGGTGGTGGTGCATCATCGATGGGAGGCATGAATTTCATTATGAATTATTCTAATAGATAATCTGAACTATTCCACAATATTTTGCAAGCCTTGGTAGCTCCCTCTTGGATGGTTCAGATGTCCTATTGTAAGGATTTTCATGTTTCAAAGAATACTTTACCCTTCAACTTTTGCTTGTTGGAATACATTGGGAGGGTGTCAGGTGGGTCTTTATACACTCCTTCCCAATCTAGGATTCTTCAAAAGAATTATTGGTTTTTTGGTGAATTTCTTTTATTTTATCCTTTTGATTATCCAACCTTATCTGATCATTTTTGTTTCTATGTATTTCATTCAATATGCAGAAACACTTATTTTGCTCTAACTTCATATTTTCATTTAGGTCCATGGTCTCTACTCTTATTACTTCCAAAGAAAAAGTATTTTCTTTGTTTTCTTCCAAGGCTTTTTCAAGTTTTTATTTTTCATGTTCTAGTCCCAGAATCTTATATTCATGTTTCTCAACAAACCTTTTGGATTCAGCTTGTTCTATTTGCAAATTGGTCAT
This sequence comes from Picea engelmannii, assembly GCA_009831015.1. Lineage (NCBI taxonomy): Eukaryota > Viridiplantae > Streptophyta > Pinopsida > Pinales > Pinaceae > Picea > Picea engelmannii. The sequence goes on along the minus strand of ML786364.1, from coordinate 206,052 downwards.
TTTCTAAGCATGGTCGGCTTTGATTTTTTCTATTTATTAAGAATATTTTTGTTTGATATTTTCCATATATTTTGTCTGTAGATATTGATAGTTTCTAGCTCTTCACCATATATCTTTCTCAACATAGATATTAGCATCCTTTATGGGCTTTTGAACTTGTAGGTAGGAATTGATCTTTTCCCTTGCTTGAAATTTCTTTCATCATCTAGCCAAAAATATTCCATTAATTGAGAAACATCCTTATTATTCTTGTTGAATCCCTTTAGGAATAAATCATTAAGGGAAATCATAGGTTGGAAGGTGGTATCTAGCGCCAATGTCCTCGGGTCTCAAGGACGTTATCTGACTTCCTGGTTTGTTGCATCATTGTAGGGGAATAGTATTGAATAAGAGGCCACATGGTGAATGCCACTCTTTTGTATGTTTGATACACTTTGAGGCTCTCACCATCCGAATAGAAATCCCCAATGTTGAAAATTTTGTGCATTTCATCGTACCTGGGGAAATAGTGTTCTTGAGTATGATGAGTAGTATATGTAACCAAGACCTCTCTTATATTAGTTGGAGTTTTAGGTGTGACATTTGGAGTAGGAGCTACAATATTCCTGGCCTTTCTGGAATTGGAATGCATCATAATGTATTCGTTGCATCCTGCAATTAGCATAAAGATACATTAATCCCTTGAACAAATGTAATAATATAATAACATAGAAAATTAAAAAAGTAGAATAAATGTGGTTCTCCAACTGTAAATGAAGGTTGTAGTATGTCCTTAGTCAGATAATGTAGAGTAGAGTGTTTTAACAAACTCACGGAGGAATATAATGTGTTAAGTAGGGTTTTGGAGTTATTATGTAGGTATTAAATTACCTTAACTCATGTAGTTAATGTTTTGTGCATGATAACCAATTCACAGGTCAAAACATCACCTCCTCATTAATTCAATTCAAGGGCACATATCACCCAAAATCCATGTATCAGATGCACGAGAACTAGCAGTCGGACTCGAAAATTCTTGAGAGTGTTATCATAGTTACCTTCATCAGAGAAGAAGTAGTTTCATGATGTATTTTGTCTTGGATGCAAAGGTATCAAAAAATATTCTCAGTTGTACATCAGGAAATGTGTCGAGACTACAATATAATGAATTGAGTTTTCTCATTCATTCATGAACTGTCGAAACATTTCCTGTCGAAGGGAAAAGGTATCAAGAGTTATTACAACTCCAATAGTGAGTTTTCTGATAGGAAAGTTCGAAGGGATTGGTCGTTACTATCCTTTTAATGCTCTGAGGGGAAAGGTATCGAGGAATATACCTTCCTCAATAAACTTGTCAAGAAAAAAGTTGTGTTTTTCAGAAAAATTAAAACCATATAAATAAGGAATCGAGAAGCCAATCAACGTTGAACATGTGCTAGGTTGATTCATGAAATAGACCCACACATGCATTGGACTCAAAATATTCAAATGACCAATAATTAGTTGCCACACAAGCCAACATGAGTACTTAGATATTCATCATAGATGTACGAAATAGGAGTGAGAAGGATTTCAGAGTGAGATTCATTGGAGTCAGATTTACCAGTGTGAAACAGTATTCTGATAGAATCGATTCTGATAAATCCCTTTCTGATATGGCGATCGGAAATGTTTTGTCGAAATATTAAAAAAATAACCTTATCTTTTATCCCAAAATGTTTCATTCAGATGGACAATCAGTCTCATGTTATTCAAAGATGTGAGGTTATTGAATAATTACCCCATGGTCGAGTGCAACAATTCATCTTGGTCCTCCAAAATAAGTTTGAATCAACAGTCAAGGCGAAAATTTATCATTTCAAGTTTGTATCAAAAAGTTGTAGTATGAATTGTCTTAGTAAAATGGTAACTTCATATATTAGTATCAAATCAATAAATAAGTGACATAGCATCTTGAAAACATTTCATAAAAGAGGGGGGGGGTACCCATTGAAATTCTCTTATTCGATAGACTTTTAATGGGTATTTGTAATAGCACAGTATGTCTTAAAAAGGGTGTTTCTCAACAATATTCGAAAGAATGTTTACCGATGGTATTCAGAAGGATTTTCCCTAACAATATTTGGAAGGATGTTTCCCAATGGTCTTCAGAAGGGTGTTTCCTAATGGTCTTCGAAAGGATTTTTTCTGAGAGTCTTTGGAAGGTTTTGTCGACAGGATTGTAGGAGGTTTGGTCGATGGATGATGGAGAAGATTAGTGGACGATGACATGGATAAATCAAATGATGAAACATGGAATCAATAGGCATGTTCCATTCCATGTCAACTGGATTCCCCAAGTGAGTGTGCAAGTCAAATTAGCAGACTGTTATAGAAATAAACCAGTGATTTTCCACAAAAATAAATAGTTTTTGAAGGTCATCAACTTGTGGGGCAATTTTGAGGGTCTATTGATGGCCAGAAATGACCATGATCAACATTGGGGAGATCACTCGATCAGGGTCCCAAGTAGACCCTTATATGTTTGGGATGGTGATTCTAACTGGGTTTATGGGTCCAGTTACCCTTATCTAAAACTAACTTAAGATAACCATTAATTTAACCTAAGATATCTTGTATGTACAATTGTTTATGTATAAGGCCTTCATCTTGTTATTGTATGATAGTAGATTATTATTATTAACAAATTTAAAGGAAAGGAATCACGTGTATGTTATTGCTTTGGAAAAGATGATCCCCTTAAAGTGACTGAAATTAAGGCTCAGTCTAGCCACAATGAGGCTTGCTCCTATGAAAGGAGACTTAAAGAATGAAAAGAATTTATTCTAAATGCAAATGCAAATTAATACTAAAATGAAAGTGAACAAAAAGAAAACATATCTTAACCAGGATAAGGATAGCCTTACTCCTATTAGACAAATAGGATCATGGAGGAATAAAATAAAACAAATGTGGAAAAAAAACACAGAAGATACACAATAAAATAGAGACACAGATATACGTGGTTCACCCAGTGTGGGCTACGTCCACTAGAGAAATTTCCATGTCCTTCCTTTATTATTATCCAGCAAATGAAGGGATACAACCTACAGCACACCCGCTATAACTTCTTCTTCTTTCTCTCACAGTCTCCTCACTCGGAATAAAATATTTTCCATGATATTGTTGGATTACTGAGAGGGGGGGTGAATCAGTAATAGAGCAATCTAATCCTTTTTAACCATATAATGCAAGTGTTATATCAATGTACCATTATCATCCAATATTTGTAAAGTAAATAAACAATGAACAAGTGAGCAATAATACACATACACAGTACACCAGTGTTTTTACGTGGAAACCCAAAGAGGGAGAAAACCACGGAATGTTTTTTTCTGATATGTCTTGAAGAATTACATTCATTGGAAACACCAACTTCCTTTGTTTTCCAGCTGCAATTGGAAGGAGGCTCCAACCCCTTAGTTTCTCAGGCTACAACTTCAGGGGAGATCCAACTCCCCAATTCTCTGGCTACAAACAGAAGGAGGCTACAACCCCCTAAGTTCTTCATCTACAACCAGAAGGTGGCTACAACCACATGTCCTTGCCCCATCCAACTTCCCTAAAGTATGTTAGATTTTTTATCTCGGGAGGTACTCCGCATGTTTTGTCTTATATGCGGATGTTACCTTAATATTTACACTACCAGGCACTGAACTTTGTAATAGGTTTTATAAAGTTGTTTTAAGTGGTTCTTTTATTAAAGTGACTTTTTTAATAAAGTGTACCTTATGTTTTTAAAGTGACTTTGTTTTCATAAAGCACTTATGTAATAAAGTGAAATTCACTTTAATTTTAAATGAGACATTTTGGAGGGAATGGATCATGACCCTTGATCTTGAAAAAGGCAAGATCTAATATTGGCTTTTGGATCTAGGGTTGAGGAAGGTGAAAAGACACTTTTGGGGGGGAAATGTCATTTTTAGATTATAAATGAATGCATTGGGTGGTGTGCAAGACATGTTGTGAAGACATCGGGAGGATGTTGAGAGAACATCGAGAGGAGAGTTAGAGATATTTTATGAGCATGCTTGAGAGAGGAAAGTGAGCAGCAAAGAGGGAACATTTTCCAAGGAAGGAGGGCACGAATCCCAAGAAACTTTTTTCCTGAGTTTTGGGCCTAAATATTTTTTTCTGCTGTGGGAGGCCATTTTGTATGGATCTGTACAGTCCATACGATTTCGTACAGTCGTACGGATTTGGCACAAAAATCAAGGCATTTCGAGCATGGATTTCGAGGCGGATTTCTATTTTTTGTTCGTTGTTTTTGGGTCGTAGGGAATAGTCCATAGCGTTGACTGTGGGCATGGAAAACGAGGTAGAAGGAGGTTGTACAGCAGTACGATTTTGGCACGGAAAATGAAGAAGATTTATGTGGGACAGATTTGGTGCTATGAGGTATTTTCCTTGGCTAGAAATGTGGGTTTGTTGTTGTTTTGTACTTTACTGAAGCATAATAATAAGATCTCTCTCTCTCTCATTGGGTTTCCCCACATTGGGGTTTTCCCTGGCATTTTCCTAAATTTCTGAGTGTTATTGGGTTGTTGTCCACTGTGTTTTTCCGCTGCATATTTTTTCTTAGCAATGTGTATTTCTTCTTATGGAAATTTCTAAATGTGGGCTTTTGCATTTATGAAGTTTATGAAGACAGTTATCTCTAGGTTGCTAAGTGTTTGATAGAATTTTAGTTTGTTGATTTTAGTCATTAAAGATCTACATGGTATCATAGATTGTGCTCTAAAGTTCAGTGGGCGGCATTTTGGCACTTGGGATAACAAGTGATTTGTTGTTGTATTTGCTTGAAGAAGGCAGAAGAGGTTCTTTGTCAAGTGGACAAAGATGACAAGAATGTTGCTCTTGTGGTAAAGGGAAATAAGAAGGACATGAGAAAGGTGAGATGCTTTGCATGTCACAAGACTAGCCACTACATTAGTCAATGTCCGAACAAGAAGGAGAAGAAGTTGGAACGAGAGGTGTCAGCATTAGCAGAGATTGCAGAGTTTGTTGAGAGACATGAGAGGGAGTGTTCTCTCATGATTGGTCCCCTGGGTAGTGGTTTCCTAGTGTTCGAGGAAATTGAAGTGTGGTTCGTGGACAGTGAAGCTTCTCATCATATGACAAGGATGAGGTTAGTGTTCTTGAGTCTTTTAGAAACAGACTCAGACTGTTGTGTGGGTGTTGGTAACGGCCCACAAATTGCAGTGAAGGGGGTTGGAAGTGTTAGATTCCAACTAGAGTTGGAAGGATTTTTGGAGGTTGACGGAGTATTGTATTTTCCAGAGATGATGGTTAACTTACTCTCAGTGTCATCTCTGGAGGATGATAGATTTGGAGTGATGTTCTATTATGGTCGGGTATGGGAGCTAATCCAAACACAATAGTGATGCTTGGTGTCAGGTATGAGAGGTTGTACAGGTTGTTGGGTAGACCGGTGTTGGGGTCCAGTGGATTTCTAGACCCAGATTTTGTGTCAGAGAGTTGACAAGTAGCACGGGAGAGAGAGTTGATACATGGCACTTAGTCTTCTTCTGGGACTCTCAAGGGACTCAGCAGGCATGAGTTGACATAGTTGGATGCTCAGGAGAGTGTGCAGTCTCCTAGGAGCATGTCTTCAGTTCGTGGTACAAAGAAGGTAGCAGCAAAGGCTTCCAGTGTAGTGGGAGAAGTGGCTTCATGTTCAGAGGGAGAAGAGACTTATAGTACAAAGGGAGAAGCTATGGCAGCTGATGAGATGGAGACAGATTATGGTGGTGATACTAGAAGTACCTCCCTCACTAAGAGGGAGTGTTAGATTTTTTGTCTCGGGAGGTACTCTACATGTTTTGTCTTGTATGCGGATGTTACCTTAATATTTACATTACCAGGCACTTAACTTTGTAATAGGTTTTATAAAGTTGTTTTAAGTGGTTCTTTTGTTAAAGTGACTTTTTTAATAAAGTGTACCTTCTATTTTTAAAGTGACTTTATTTTCATAAAGCACTTATGTAATAAAGTGAAATTCACTTTAATTTTAAATGAGACATTTTGGAGGGAATGGATCATGACCCTTGATCTTGAAAAAGGCAAGATCTAATCTTGGCCTTTGGATCTAGGGTTGAGGAAGGTGAAAAGACACTTTTGGGGGCAAAATGTCATTTTCAGATTATAAAAGAATGCATTAGGTAGTGTGCAAGAAATGTTGTGAAGACATCAGGAGGATGTTGAGAGCACATTGGGAGGAGAGTTAGAGAGATTTTATGAGCATGCTTGAGAGAGGAAAGTGAGCAGCAAAGAGGGCATGTTTTCCAAGGAAGGAGGGCACGAATCCCAAGAAAAAAAATATTCTGAGTTTTGGGCCAAAATATTTTTTCTACTGTGGGAAGTCATACTGTATGGATCCGTACAGTCCATACGATTCTGTATAGTCATACGGATTTGGCACGGAAATCAAGACATTTTGGGCACAGATTTCGAGGTAGATTTCTATTTTTTGTTCACTATTTTTTAGTCATACGGAATAGTCCGTACAAATGACTGTGGGCATGGAAAAAGAGGCAGAAGCAGGTCATACAGCAGTATAGTTTTGGCATGGAAAACGAGGTAGATTTATGTGGGACAGATTTGGTGCTGTGAGGTATTTTCCTTGGCTGGAAATGTGGGTTTGTTGTTGTTTTGTACTTTCCCAAAGCATAATAATAAGATCTCTCTCTCTCTCTCTCTCTCTCTCTCTCTCTCTCTCTCTCTCTCTCTCTCTCTCGTTGGATTTCCCCACATTGGGGTTTTCCCTGGAATTTGCCTAAATTTCTGAGTGTTATTGGGTTATTGTCCACTGTGTTTTTCTGCTACATATTTTTTCTTAGGAATGTGTATTTCTGCTTATGGAAATTTCTGAATGTGAGATTTTTCATTTATGAAGTTTATGAAGACAGTTATCTCTAGGTTGCTAAGTGCTTGACATAATTTCAGTTTGTTGATTTTAATCATTAAAAATCTACAAAGTATAAGTAGAATGATGGAACCACTATCACACTATCACTATGAGATATATTGTTGTAAATCTGTACCAATAAACCTGCACCAAAAAACCTGTACCAATAACCTGAGCCATGCATCAACCATGCATCAACCTATACCTCAACCTACAATCAACTTGTACCATAAACAAGTGCATCAACCATGCACCAACCTGTACCTCAACCTCAGCCAAAATACCTCATCAATTTCATCATCCAAATCTGATTTGTAACTCTATAATAGACCTGGTGTATATGATCACATACATGCAAACCTTCCTTAACTTTAACAACTAGAGACTATCATTTTCATCAAACTTTACTTTAGTCTCACATGACTAGTTTTGGATTAGTCAACAACCCTAACTTGAAATAATCATAACTATGTACATGTAATGAATAAATATCTGAAAATAGTACACAATGTTCTTTAGTGTGTTTTATGCAATTCCTCTAGGTGTCACTACTTGGAACCTCTCAGAAAAGGAGTTATAGGAAAAATGGCATACCTTGTTGAATTATGGCTTATTATAGAGAGCAAACTTGTAGCGTGTGCCCCGCACGAAATATTTGTTCTATGGATCTAAAAATTGTACATAGAATACTATAGACTGTACTCTAACCAACACATTTGGTCTTACTGAATTTTTATCTGTTATGAATAAGTTATGACATTTTACCTGAAACACTTGTTTTAGACTACTTTCAGGACTAGCCACAAACCCTATTTTCCACAGAGTGTAACTCAAAAAATACAATGACCCACAAGATGAAATTCTTACCATGGCTACTTGGATATGTTTTCTCAATTTCCTCCCAACTTCACGGTCTGAATCATTCTATAAAAATATTTATTGTGAAAATGGTGAGATGACCTATAAATAACATACCTTAGAAAACATCATCAAAAGAATTTATCCTCCCTTGAATTTTGGCCTTCTTTACTTCACCTTCCCTCTGAAATCCGGCTTAGATATCCTTTGGCTACCTCATTCACCTATATATATTCAATATTCTCAAGTGTGATTGAAATGAGAGAGCTTTGTCTCTTATTTATACTTTCATGTAGCTTCCTTAGAAGCATCTTCTAGAACACTTTGTCCACATAGTCACCTATGTCCAACTTTTCCCAATTTTCCACTTGTCCATATATACAATATCCACTTGACTACTTAACCCATTTTCCTCATTTTAGGGTTAACCTTCTTATAACCACTTTCCATAATTGGAAAGTTCTCCATTTACTTTATTATTTAAATAATCCTCCTTGACTTTGTCACTTCACTTTATTATTTAAATAATCCTCTTTGACTTTGTCACTTCACTTTATTATTTAAATGATTTCTTCTTTGCAAACACTTTGACTTATTTGACCTTGTGGCACTTCAAGCCAACATATGAGGGTCCTCCAACTTCGTAAGGCCATAAATCTCAAATCGTGAGGAGTTATGTGATGTTCCACATACCACCAGAAATGGCATGACATGTACTATCCATCTAGAATAGTCTTAACCTAAAATATATCAAAACGCATACCATTATACATCAAACAAACTTGGGTCCATTACCCAAACCTTTGTGCTACCGAAATTTCTTCAAGGGTTGGTATCAATGACAACCAACCCAATTAATCAACAATCTCCACCTTTGGCATTGATGGCAACACTATGATGCAATACTGAAATCATATCACCCATGCTCCCCATGGAACAATGCATGTATATTTGTGACCAACACTCCCCCTGGAACCATGCCTTTGTCCTTTGCATCTAATAAATCTCTCCCCTTTTGTCATCAATGTAAAATATATCTTTCCATTAGGGTATGCTCCCCCTAACTGACTCATCTGATCTCCCAACATGAACTATCATCTTTATGGTGCTTCCTTGTGTACATCTAAGACATATAAGATAAGAATTCAAAATCATTCCTTTTGGATTAGAAATAACTTTGAGTCTATGGCGAATATATTCAAAGGCTTCCCGTGGAAGCGGTTTTGTAAATATTTATGCCACTTGTTCCTTTGTTCCCACATATTCAACTCTGATGTTCTTTTCTGCAACCTGTTCCTGTAGAAAGTGATACTTGATTGGAATGTGCTTCATCTTGGAGTGAATCACTGGGTTCTTTGAGAAATTGATGTCTCTTGTATTATCACAAAAGATTGGAATGGGCTCATCATACTCAACCTGTATATCTGTCAGAGTTTGTTTCATCCATATAACCTGTGTACAACATGTTGCTACTGTAATATACTCTGCCTCGGCTATAGATAAGGATATTGATGATTTTTTCTTGCTTATCCATGATACTAAACACTCACCCAAGTAGAACGTTGCCCCACTGGTGCTTCATCGGTCATCAATGCAACCTACCCAATCTGCATCTGTGTAGGCAATAAGTGATAGATCCTTTCCATTTGGATACCATAATACAAACTCTTTTGTTCCTTTGAGATATCTGAAAATTATCTTCATTGTTAATACATGTGATTCCTTTGGTGCTTCTTGAAATCGTGCCACTTATCCAACTTCCTACATTACATCTAGTCTGGAAGTTGTCACATATAGTAGGCTACCAATCATTGACTCGTATTGCCTCTGATCTATAGACTTTGAATCATCGTCTTTGATCAACTTGCAACTGGTTTGCATGGGAGTGATAACTGGTTTGTAATATTCCATTTCGAACCTCTTTAGCATTTATCTGATATACTTGGTTTGAGAAATAAAAATTCCTTGGTTTCTTTGACGTATCTAAAGACCCAGAAAGAAGGATAGTTCTCCAAGTAATGACATTTCAAATTCATTATGCATGTCCTTTGCAAATTTCTAGCTTAACCTGTCATCAATACTTCCAAAAATAATATCATCAACATAAACTTCAATTAATAAAATGATATATTGAGTTACATTGATGTAGAGGTTGTTGTTTGCACTTCCTTGTCCGAACCCTTCTTGTTGTAGATATTTATCTAGTCTAGAGTAACATGCTCTAGGAGCCTATTTTAGACCATACAAGGCCTTCTTTAATTTACACACATAATATGCATTCTATGACAACTTAAATCCTTCTGGTTGTTCAATGTAGACTTATTCTTCAAGTTCCCCATTCAGAAAATTTGATTTTATGTCCATCTGATACACTTTAATATTTTTAGAGCATGCATAAGCTAAAATCAATCAGATTGCTTCCATTCTGGCAACCAGGGAAAATGTCTCTTCAAATTCGATTCCTTCAACCTGTGCATATTCTTTACATACCAAACTAGCTTTGTTCATTGTAACTTGTCCATCTTCATTCAATTTATTCTTGTATACCCACTTTGTGTCGATCACATTCTTATCCTTTGGTCTTGGAACCAATTCCCAAGTGTCATTTTTCTCTATTTGATCCAATTCTTCATCCATGGCCTTATTCCAA
>ML786364.1:172462-193889 GCA_009831015.1 Picea engelmannii | reverse complement strand
TGGTGCTCTTGTAGAGTTGTACTCTATTCAGTTGTTGTTGATAAACCCCAAGGATTATAGTCCGTAATAAAAAGAAAATTGTACATACATCTTGTGTTCTTTGTGTTCATTGTGGTGATGACTTGTTGATGATATATTGTTGATATGTGCACACATATAACTGGTTATAAATGACAACAATGGGTAATGAATAAATTTTGAATGCTAATTGATGAGTTTTTGTGCAAGAGGGAAGTTTTGGGAAAAAGAGCCCCACACTCATTCACCCCCCCTCTAAGTGTGGTAGGTGTGTCCAACATGTTGGCCTCTTCAAAATAGGTTGGTTCAATCGTAGATGAAAGTGCTAGGTGTGTTTGTTTTGGTGTAGGGATTCTTCTTCTAGTCTCAACTCATGCATCTTTGTTTCCGATAATTTGATCTGAATGATGATTCTTTTGTACTTGTCTGCTAGGTGTCTTTGGAGACACTTGCTAAGCTTGCTCTTCTGCTTCTGTCGGATCCTCTTCATCTTCCCCTTCTACTAATTTTTCGTCTTCTGCTTCTTCGTAAAGTTGTTCCATTGATTCATTTTCTTCTTCCTTTAATTCTTTTCTACCTATTTCATCAATTGTTACGTTGATGATTTCCACAACTTTGTTTAATCTCAGGTTGTAACACTTGTATGCTTTCCTTGTACTTGAGTAACCAACAAGTACTCCTTTGTCCACACGAGATTCAAAATTTCACATTCTGCCATATTCTCTTTTCATGTAGCATTTGCTTCCAAAAACTCTAAAGTGTTTCAAATTTGTTGGTCCTCCTTTCCATAGCTCATAGAGAGTTTTTTCAGTGTTGTTTCTAAGCATTACTATGTTTTGAATGTGAACTGTTGTATGCACTACATGTGTCCAAAATATAGCTGTCAATTTGGAATCCATTAGCATTGTTCGAGCCATTTCATGTACTGTCATGTTCTTTATTTAAACAACTCCATTATGTTGAGGTGTCCTAGCAACAAATAATTACCTTTTTATTCCATGCATGTTGTAGTAGTCCGTAAATTCATTTGAAGTGAACTCTCCTCCATTATCAGATCTCAAGCATTTGATTTTTGAATCCATTTCATTTTCAACCATTTCAATGTAGACCTTGAAGTTTTCAAAAGCTTCTAACTTATTCCTGAGAAAGAAGAATGCATTCATTCTTGTATAATCATCAAATAATAACATAAAGTATTTATCACCTTTTAAACCCTTTGTTGTAGTTGGTCCAACTAGATCAGTATGCACAATTTTTAGTGGTCGTGTCGTTGAATATTCTTTTGATTTAAACTTGGTCTTTGTTTTCTTTCCTTGTTGACAATGCTTGCATAAAGCATTGGTTAGTTTTGTGATCTGGGGAATTTCTCTAACTGCTTCCCTTTTGTTGACTTTGAGAAGGTTATAAAAATGTATGTGACCCATTCTTCTGTGCCATATCCAAGTTTCATCTTCCTTTTCTAGGCAACACTTTTCATTTCCAATTTCACTTAATACATATATTTTGTTTGAAGTTCTCACAGTTGTTGCAATCAATTTTTTTGAACCTTATTTCCTTATCTCGCACTTTTGTGAATCAAAAGTAACTTTATGACCTTGGTCACACATTTGACTCACACTTAGAATATTATGTTTCATATCTTCTACTAGTAGAACATTTTTTTCCTTGGTATTCTTGTCCCAATTATGAATGTGCCTTTTCCAATGATTTTAGATGAATCATCATTTCCGAAGGAGACTGGTCCATCTCTTTCCTTTCTTAATGTAAGAAACCTGTCTCTATCACCTGCATGTGTTTTGAACAGCCATTGTCAACATACCAACCACGTTTCTTCTTCTTATCTTGTAGATAGAGTGTGCATTCTTCATTGTTATAATGATTCTGCTTTCTTATCCATGTCCTTTTCCAAGGTTCCTGACTATGACTATTGTTGTTCTGTTTTGGTTCTCTATGAGGGACTGTCATTCTGCAATCTTTAGACATGTGTCCAAAGTTGTTACATTTGTAGCAGTCCACTTCAGTTCTCAAAGATTCAAACATGTTGTAACTTCTTCTCTATGTTTCACTAGGCCTTCTTGGATAACCCTTTTTTGTATGACTTTCAAAGTTGTGTATGTTCCTGTTGTTAGCTCTGCAATTCACATCTTTATGTCCAAAAATATTACATGCATAACATAAACCAAAAAAGATAGTTTGATACCTAGGAGTTGAAGATATTCTTAAAGGATGTACTCTTATGAATCCTTCTTCTTCAGGAGGCCTATATGTTTATGTCAGTCATTGATTCTGAAATCTGAATCTTCTCGGTGGAGGAGTGTCCCTATAATTTTCTTTGTAGACCTTCCTATCCCCTTTGATTGTTTCTGCATAGTTTTTGGATATGTTTCTTGTTTTGTTGTTTTGGAGCTTGATACCTTTTTTTTTTAATTGTATCCAAGTCTGAACTTGTCATGATAAGGTTTTTGACTGCTAATAATGTCATTCAAAACTTTTGAGTTGTTCTGCATATTTTTCTTTTGAAGATCCTTATGCTTCCAAATTTCCAATGATCATGTCTCTTCCTTCTAGTTGTTCTTTGAGTGCTTATTCAATTCTTTTATCTTCTTCAATTTGAACCTTCAAATTTGTGATCATTTGTTCTAATTCTTGAGTGACTTCTTTCTTGTCTAGTTTCGCTTGTATTTTCTTGTTTTTATTATTTTCTCTTCTGATAACTTCTATGGAACATAACAATTCTTCTTGGTATTCAACTTATGCCTCTTCATATTCTTCTTTGGCCTCTTCATATTCTTCTTCAAATTCTTCTACTTCCATGAATATAACTCTTTATGTCTCACTCTCACTGACTTTATCTTCATCTGATGATGAGATGTCTTCTTTGGTGCATAAGCTTTTCTTGAAAACTTTCTTTGTGGTTATTTTTCCTTTATATGTTTGTTTGATATTTGAGTAACCTTCATCATTTCTCTTTTTCTTATGAGAAAATTTGTTAGCAAAATGACCAATGCCATCACAATTAAAACAAATCGAAGGAAGCTTACCTCTATACATGTCTTTGGTTCCCTTGTTCAATCTATTGACAAAGTTGGCCGCTTCTTCATCATATTTTGAGACATCAATGTTGTTGCTATGTTATTTTTATTTTTGTTTTCCCTTTTGCTTTGACCTTTTGGATTCTTTGAAGGCTGGTTCTTTTATATCTGGATTTTTCTATTCAGTTCTCATTTCATACGCTGTGAAGATTCCATGTAGTTCATCCATTCTTATTGAGGTTAGATATGTTATTTCTTCTAGTGTTGATATCTTAGGGTCAAATATCATAGGAAGAGATCTTGGTACCTTTTGAACAATTACAGATTCTTTGATTTCTTCTCCCAATCCCTTGCATTATATCATTAAAAATGATTAGATTTCTCTATTACTGATTCACCCCCCCTCTCAGTAATCCAACAATTGGTATCAGAGAAGGTTCCTTCAGAAATCAGTTTAACCATTGAAATGTAGATAATGGAGAGAAACAACATATATAAAAATGGAATACCACAGTTTCATGGACAAAAGTATGCATTTTGGAGCATAAGGATGAAGACACATATACAAGCACAAGGATTTGAAATTTGGAAATCAATCGTATATGGATACACAACACCAGCAGTTCCATCGAAAAATGACAAAGCAGTGAAACTCGGCCAAAATAATTCCAAAGCCACAAATGCACTTCTGAATGGTCTTGGAGAATCGATATTCACCAAAGTTTCACATTGTAAATCCGCTAAAGAGATTTGGGACAAACTTCGAAATATTTATGAAGGATATTCAAAAGTCAAATCAACAAAGCTTCAAACTTACATATGTTATTTCAAACAACTAAAGATGCAGGAACATGAAAATATTGCAGCATTATCATCTAATATTTGCAGAGTAACTAAACAATGAACAAATGAAAAATCATACACATACACAGTACACCAGTGTTTTTACGTGGAAACCCAAAGAGGGAGAAAACCACATAATGTTTTTTCTTATATGTCTTGAAAATTTACATTAATTGGAAGCACCAACTTCCTTTGTTTTCCATCTACCACTGGAAGGAGACTCCAACCCCCAATTTTCTCAGGCTACAACCTGAGGGAATCTCCAACTCCCCAATTCTCTAGCTACAACCAGAAGGATGCTACAATCCCTTATGTTCTCCGTCTACAACCGGAAGGTGGCTACAACAACTTGTCCTTGCCCTGTCCAACCGCCCTGACATATAAGTAGAATGATGGAACCATGGTCACACTATCACTATGAGATATACTGTTGTAAATACGTACCAATCAACCTGCACCAAAAAACTTGTACCAATAACTTGAACCATGCATCAACCATGCATCAACCTGTACCTTTGTTGGGTTACGAAAAAGGTATAAATATCTTCCTTTTTCCCACAATTCATGATATGATTTTAATTGATTCTTCAGATAGCTAGGGATAAATAGGAAAGAACATGATTAATATGTCTCTTAGGGTTGTTATTGAAGTTTTATTAAATAGATTCTAAATTATGATTGGAATGGTTTGATTTTGTTGAAAAATTGAATAAATAACTATCAAAGATAACCAAAGAGATCTTGGCTATGCACAAGCTATTGGAGGTTGAAGACTTTTTAGGCACAAAGCAGTTTTGAAGATAATGCATTTCCTATATTGTAACTTTATAATAGTAAAGAAATCCTGAGGATCTTTCGATCCTTAGGATAGCTTGATTTACCCAGATTATTGTAATATATAAGAGGGTAATAGATCCAAAGAAAATGAGAGAAAAAAACACATTCAAGTATTTAGATTCAGAATTAGCCTGCGCAAGTAGTTTTTGTAAATGTTTCACCGGCTATGGAATCAATGAAAGTTTTGAGTGTTTCTACCATTTCTGTGTTTTGAGTTTCTCGTAGAAGTACTTCTAAAGACCGAGGGCCCAGTCTGAAGGAGATACTGCCTCATTATATAATTGTATTAGTTCAAAGTTTGATTTCTATTTTGTGATTCAGATATCTTTTACAATACCAAGGATAAATGCATAAGTGTGTTAATGATTTTATGATTGTTTGAATATAGAAGACCGACATTTCCCTCAAGTATTAATGATTGTCGTTAAGATTTCCATTTCTGAATATTGTTGCTTGACATTTCCTCACATTTTCATCCGCATTGTTCCTTTTCCTTAGATTTACGATTGTTGTTCCTTTCGGTTAAAGTTACAATAGTTGTTCCTTTCGGTAAAAGTTACGATAGTTGTTCCTTTCGGTAAAAGTTACATTAGTTGTCCCTTCCGACTAGATTACAATTGTTGTTTCCTTCTATAGATAGACTAATTCGTTATTTCCTTTCCAGTAATTAGAATTCATAATTGATAGTTAATTCTGCAAGTTCTTACTTAGATTCAATCACTGCTTTTTAGTTAAGAGAATTCAATAGATTGATTAGTTCCTTTCCACTTTATAGCATCTTAGTAATTAGATTTCAATTCCATTAGTTCTTAGAATCTTTGGTGAACGTTTGAGGAACTTGAATGTTGATGAACTCAGATTTGGTTTAGCTACATGATTTTAGGCTACCTGCATAGACTTTGTTGATATTCTTGAGATAAAAGATGAATCTCCGAGTTGATAAATTAATGTTAAACTAAGGTTTTTTTTAGGAAATCTTTAGACACCAGCTTTTTGGTGTCGTTTTTGGGGAGAATGTCAAAGGTAGCATAGGTTATGTCTCTGGAGGACCAAGTATTGAAGACGGAAGGTAAGAACCTACGCAGGTAATAGGTAAAATGCTTATGCCAATGCTTACCTCTAGTTGACACTTAAGAGGCTTCGTAGGTGTTTTCTTTTGTTGAAATTTATTTTGTTTTTGTGTGAAGTCTGTATGAATAGAAATAAGGATCTTGAAAAAACAAAACCTCCACCAAAAATTACCAAAACCCAGGGTTCGGTGATCCCTGGAAGAAGCACTTTCATAGACGAAATCATCAAAAAGGGTGAATCTCAAGCTTCGGTTGGACCTAGGAAAGGACCCACCCGAATCCCTTAGGCAGTAGTTTCACCAACTGTGGCCCATGCTAAGATTCATAGAAAAACTGAAGGGACTGAGCAGAGCTTTCAGAATACATATCTCCCACTGCTCAACCCCTTAGAAGAGGGAAGCTCTAATAATCTGGAGGAGGGAATAGAAGAAACTAGTGGGGTCACCAAGGCATACCCACCATCACCACCTGACCCTAAGTCTCCTGCAAAAGAAGAAGGCATATCTGAAATCCCAGATAAAGGGAGTGCAATCAAATTCCCTAGAGGACCAAATAATCAACAATTTCAAATAGAATACCCGAATCAAGAACCTCCTAAAAAATTTTGGCACATTTTCAATCAAATGGCACAACCAAATCAACAACAACCCCAGACCTCCACACTAGAGTATCCAATAGTTGACCCAATTGCCAATGCCCCCATGAAATCAATCTCCTTACAAAACCTGCCAACCTTCCATGGATTGCTTTCAGAAGACCCAGATGCATTCCTATTTGAATTTGATGTCCTATGTAGAGGGTATGATTACACCTCTAAACCCCAAAAATTAAAACTATTCCTCTCTATATTGAAGGGAGATGCCCTACACTGGTTCATGGGATTGGGAGGTGGAACCATCAATTCATGGGACCAGATGAAACAAATCTTCTTGTTAAAATATCAGGATTATTGCAGAACCAAAGACCTAAAAGATGAAATCTTTCAAATGACTACAAAATAAAATGAATCATTAGAAGAATATGTCGAAAGATTTCAGTATAATTTGCAAAGATCACCCTATGGTACATTACCAGGTGAAGTACTCAAAGAAACTATGATCAAAGGCATGAAAGATGAATGGGTAGAAACATTGAATTTAATGGGGAAAGGTGACATTTATCAGGAAACTTATGAAGATATTGTTCTATTGTGTATCAGGTGCTCACGAGGAAGTACACGGACCAGGTCAGGAATGTGGATGTCCCTCACAAGAAAAAACAATATCTCCAGCGGGGGTGTTACACGAGCTGAAGTTGGTAATCTCCTAGAAAAGTTTAAAAAATATATTTTGAGCACTCTGACTACACAATTGGATGTATTGCAGGCCAAACAAAAAAAGGTAGAAGCAGAGCAGACCTTGGCTATATTTTTCCACAGGTGCAAAAAGAAACATGGTCCAAGGGAATGCCCCTTGGATATAATTCGAGTTTGCGCTATTTGCACCAAGGATCACGACACAGATGAATGCCCATCACTCCCTGGATTAAAAGTTGTATTCAAAGAAGCAGAAGAGGAAACAGAACCATTATATCTGATGGCTCAGCGCTGTTAGTGGTAGTCCCGACCTCAAAATACATTTTAGGACCCTTCCTCTTTCTTTCATGGACAGTATAATCAATAGAAAAATTTTGGCAGCATGTGGAAAGGTCAGCCATTTACTAATCAGAACTGGCAGCCCCAGCAGTACCCACCTGCAATTTGTACCTAGCCAAACCAGCCCGCCACAAACCCCAACTAGCAAAATAAACCAACTACAAGTTCCAATTGGCCCAATTTGCAATACCCCACCTCATCCAAGCAAAACTTGAATAATACCTACCCTTCACAATGGCCTAACTCGACTGCCCAAAACCCAAATTGGAACTAGAAATGGCAGTGCCCCATGGGGATGAATAACCAACCTATGGGGATGACCTCTCAAACCCAACCCTCGTTACAAACTCCACTCCCATTTCCCCAATCACAATTGCGCCCTCAATTACCTACCCAACCCCACCCAAATCCCAATAACAAACCAGCTCAACTCATCTAGATTATGGAAAGTGGAGAAGGGGAAATCAATCCAGTAGGGTGCAATGAACTTCAGTTAATATCGGAGCGCATAATCTCCCCTGAACAAAATGGCGTTCCCCAAGAACAGGGGAATGAAAAACAACCAGCAATAACACCCTCAACTGTGGTAATAACAGAAGAAATCAAGCAAGGGAGGAACACAGTCAAATCACAAGACTCTGATAAGGATGCAATTCCCTCCCCTCTGTTCCCCAAAAGACTGATGATAGCGAAACCCATCGTATATACTGACTTCGACATTGTAGGGGAACTCAAGAATTTATATATCAAAATTCCACTCTTGCAAGCCCTGCAAGACATACCGATCTATGCAAAGACAATCAAGGAGATATGTGGGAGGAAGCCCATCAGAAAAATCAAAAATTCATCATCAACAGTTCATGTAGTGTGAGCCTTATCTGATCTAATTTTGGGTAGAGAAACACCAGTCAAATATGAAAATCCAGGGAACCCCATAGTAACAGTTCAGATTTAGGGTTGTTCATTTCCAAATACCCTAGTTGATTTGGGGGCAGCCATCAATATTCTAACTATGGAAACCTGCAATGCCCTAGGTCTTGACTCTTTCAACCCAACCCCGATTTTGTTGCAATTGGTCGATCGATCAGTGGTCAAACCACTCGGCACACTACATGATATAGCCATTTCAGTTGATTCTTGGGAATATCCCATAGATTTTCTCATCATCAACCCAAGAAGTGGACTTGAAGGGAATCCATTGATATTGGGAAAACCATGGCTCACGAAAGCTGATGCGTACATAGGCTTCCGATTGGGTACAATGACAATTGATAGAGGAGGGGTTATAAGGAATCTCATCTTATATCCTCTAGCCAAACCTAGTCCAATGATCGTACACCCGCAATTGCCACCACCACGATATCTAGAGAAGGATCTGCGTGCCCCACTCACAATGGAAGAATCCATCAAGCTCAAGAATCAGCTAGAGGATGATGTAATCAGTGGGTTTATTAACAACCCAACCGTTGTAAGTAACCCAACATGCCAGATGCTCCAAGTTGTTCTAGACTGTGAAGCACAGGGAGACCCACTGGAAGATTTAATGGAACAACAAATTCTAACTACCATTGTTCACAATAGCAAATCCATTGAGATCGCACTAGGGAAGTCTCTGAACATTAATGCCAACCTAAAAGAGCAACAACAACAAAAGCTAATCCAAACCCTCTTTAAATACCAGCAAGCTTTTGCCTGGGAGTACTCTGATATGAAAGGTATTGATCCACAACTCTGCACACACCACATTTATATTGACAAAGATGCCCGACCTATCCGACAACCGCAAAGAAGATTGAACCCCCACCTTATAGATATTGTTAAAGAAGATCTACAAAATTTGTTGGATGCAGATTTTATATACCCTATCTCAGACAATCAATGGGTTTCCCCATTAGTCATCGTCCGAAAGAAAAATTGAAAGTGGTGAATATGTGTTGATTATAGGGAACTAAAAAAAGATACTCAAAAAGACCATTTTCCATTAAATTTCATCGATCAAGTCTTGGATACCTTGGCAGGGAAGAAATTCTTCTCTTTCCTAGATGGTTTCAGTGGCTACAATCAGATCCAGATTACCCCAGAAGATTAGGATAAAATGACATTCACATGTCCCTGGGATACCTTTGCCTACAAAGTATTGCCCTTCGAACTTTGTAACACTCTAACTACATTCCAAAGGGCCATTCTGAGCATATTCAATGATCTGATTAGAGAAGGGCTTGAAGTCTACATGGATGATTTCACCTCGTACGGTGACGAATTTGATCAAGCCTTGCATAATCTGGAGAAGGTATTGGAATGGTGCATCGCTACCAGGTTATGTTTAAGTCACAAAAAATGTCACATGATGATGACAAAAGGTGTGGTATTAGGGTATTACATTTATGCAGATGGAATTAGAGTAGACCCAGCAAAAATTGAGGTAATTCTTAATCTACCTACTCCACACACATAAACTGAGGTACGTAGTTTCCTTGGTGCTTCAGGATACTATCGTAGATTTATGCCAAATTTTTCAAAAACCGTTGTGCCTTTACATGCTTTGACAGGTAATGTATAATTTCAATGGTCTGACAAATGTGATGTGGCTTTTGCAGGACTCAAGAAACTGATCTCAACAGCGCCAGTGTTGAGAGGACCTAATTGGAAAATACAATTTCAAATTTCCACCGACGCCTCAGGCATTGCCATAGGCGTTGTTCTTGGACAAGAAGAAGAAAAGAAACCCTACGCCATTTATTTCATTAGCAAGAATCTAACTCTAGATGAACTTAATTATATAGTAACAGAGAAAGAGTTCTTAGTTGTTATACATGCCATCAATAAATTTTGTCACATTATAACAGGCTATCCAGTTATCATGTATACTGATCATTCTACCATTAGATATCTAGCTAATAAACCAATTACTAATGGATGGGTCACTCGATGGTTATTATTATTGCAGGAATTTTATATCACCATCAAAGATCGACCTGGGAGAGAAAATCATGTCGTAGACTTCCTGTCCCGCATCCCAAAAACAGACGACTCATTAACAATTGAGGACCAATTCCGAGATGAGAATTTATTTGATGTCGACACAAAACCACCTTGGTACGCTGATGTAGCAAATTATCTAGTAGCGGGAAGATTACCGACACATTTATCATCAAAGGAAAGATGATTGATCATCCATCGTAGCGCACGATTCACTTGGATCAGTGTATATATTTTCCACACAGGAGCTAATCTCCAGATCCGGCGATGCGTACGAGAGGACAAAATCTATGGCATACTGAAAGTAGGACATGACAAGCCCTATGGGGGGAATTTTGTAGACCGTAGGACTGGACACAAAATATTACAGATGGGCTATTATTGGCCCTCAATATTCAGAGATGCCAAGAAATATTTTCAAACATGCACCAGTTGTCAGCGAATGGGGAAACCAAGTCAGGCTAATGAAATTTCATTGAAAACACAAGTAGTCATAGAACCATTTGAAATATGGGTGTTGGACTTCGATGGCCCTTTTAATCCAAAGTCAAATCAAAAGGCCTATATTCTCATTGCAATGGACTACATGACCAAATGGGTAGAGGCGGAAGCTTTACCAAATGCAACAGAATAAGTAGTCATCAAATTCCTTTTCAAATTGTTTGTACGGTATGGACTACCCAGAGAAATAATTACTGATGGAGGGTCACAATTTACAGGCCATATAATCACCACCACCATGGATAGCTATCACATTAAGCACAAAGTTACTTCTCCATACCACCCACAGGAAAACGGGCAAGTAGAAACCACCAATAAGGTCCTAGAGGCAATCCTGACAAAGACTGTCTCAACAAACTGACAAAATTGGACTACTGAGCTCCCAAATTCCTTATGGGTTTATCGTACAACATGGCATAGCACCACTAGATACTCCCCTTACCATCCAGTCTATGGTAAAGAACCCATCTTCCCAATCGAATTCAAGATCAAGACCCTAAGAATGGCCCAAGAAATTGGACTAAATCTTACAGAAGCACATAAACGACGCCTTCAGCAACTCAATGAATTGGATGAAGCACGATTGTCTGCTATGGAGTGCACAGTTGTTATCCAGTGACAGAGAGCAACCTAGCATGACAATCATATCAAGAAGAAATCATTCAAGAAAGGCGACTGGGCGCTCCTCTATGATTCCAGATTTCAGGACTTTCCTGGGAAATTACAGACACGATGGCTAGGGATGTATGAAATTAACAGAGTCCATGATAATGGCACGGTTACTTTGAGCACCATCGATGGGTCTGGATCACCCTTTTTGTTCAATGGACACTGGCTATGACTTTACCACTAGCCACCTTCAAAATATTCTTTCTAGTAAGAAGTAAGTAAAGACCCTACGGTGCAAATTTTAGCTGGCTGGGAAGGTAACCCAGCCACCCCAACTCCATAAATGATGTATTATGTTTATACTATACATAATTTTCCAACTGAGCAGTTAGTTTTTCTTTGTATTATAAAAAGTCATCTAGGAAACAAGAATCAAGATAGATAACTACAATTAGTACCTTTTTCTGTTCCATATTCTCGTTTTGTCTTATCACATGGACTATGTCTTTTACATGTTCATGACGATTCTTTTCCTTTCTCGTGTGCCTGCTATTCCTTTTTGAACGGAACAACTATTGTTCCTTTTTCGCACGCCTATTGTTCCTTTTTGAACGGAACAACTATTGTTCCCTTTCATGCGCTTCCTGCTCCTTTTGAACAAAACAACTGTTGTTCCTTTTTCATGTGCCTGTTGTTCCTTTTTGAATGGAACAACTGTTGTTCCCTTTCGCGCATCTGCTGCTCCTTTCGAACGGAACAACTGTTGTTCCTTTTTCATGCACCTGTTGTTCCTTTTTTTTTAACGAAACAACTGTTGTTCCCTTTCGCACGCCTATTTCTCCTTTCGAACGGAACAAATGTTGTTCCTTTTTCATGCACCTATTGTTCCTTTTTTGAAAGGAACAATTGTTGTTCCTTTTTGTGCGATTGTCGTTCCCTTCTTTATTATTCAAACGCTGGCCATTCCTCCGTAAGTGCGGATTTCGTGAAATAATTTTCACCGGCATTGTTTTTAATCGTCATTACAACGATCTGTCATTATTATGTCAATGATCCCTCACACCTTATCAAAAAAAAAAATCATGGAATAATCTCTCTGAAATATCTTAAACCTCGTTCATAATCGATCACCACCATAAGTTGTTTCTTTCCCTTATATATACAAATAAACCTTAATGATATTTTGCCTCTATATTATAAGGAGTCTTCAACACACTTTTACTTGGCATCTTTACACTTCCTTATACCATCTCTTACTCTTAAGGAGTAGATGAGCATCCGTTAAAAAAAAAAAAAAATTATTAAAAAAAATAAATAAATAATAAATAATAATATATATATATATATAATAATAAAATTTTCCCATAAAGAACGGGGGGTCTCATCACGAGCCAACCTACCACTATCATAGGATACTAACTTAAGTGGCATTCCCACTATGGCTACCACACTAGGGTAATGGCCTTTGACATTTTCTTTTGTCAAAGGACAAGAAGTCTCATCACGAGTTGGCTTGTTCACTTAAGTTGCAATCTAGTGAGTGGCAATATCATCATCTGGCTACCAAACCAGGATAATGGTCTTCTTGAGAAAAGACAATTCAAATATTTATGAAGAAAAGATCCAAACAAATAAATATACACAATAAAAACCTTTTTTCATAAAGAACAGGGGGTCTCATCACGAGCCAACCTACCACAATCATAGGATACTAACGTAAGTGACATTCCCACTATGGCTACCACACCAAGGCAATGGCCTTTGACATTTTCTTTTGTCAAAGGACAAGAGGTATCACCACGATCTGGCTTGTTCACTTAAGTTATAATCTAGTGAGTGGCATTATCATCATCTGGCTACCAAACCAGGATAATGGTCTTTTTGGACAAAGATGATTTGCATGTGTATTAAGGATACAGGCTCATATGAGGGTTAAAAGGAAACCCTGCCAAGGCTATGGATGTCTGAAGGCAGCAGCGGCTCTGCCTGTGGTATGGAAGATTATCTCAAAATACCAAGTTTTTGCATGTATCTAGATCTCCTTTACTTAAATAATGAGGCTATCATATCAGTTATACTCAATCACCCAAAAAAGTAACAATATTATGCTATGTGGAATATTAAAAAAAAAATGAACAGATTTAATTTATTTTTTATTGATTTATCCATAAATCATTTTTTTGAACATAGGTGTAATAAATTTACAAATTCCACACATCAAACAGACTATCGTTTAAATGATTTTTGGTGGCATGTGTTTTTTTGAAAATTATATATGATTAGTCCCTATCGGTGGCAGCAACGCAATCATTACCTCTCACCAGAAATACCTGTACGCATTACTTCTGCCTACACTGACGGTCGAGAACGACATCTACATTAATGAGGGGGGATGCTCGGCACACTTCCCAACTAGATGTAATGATTGTAGTAAATACAAAACCCACTTCTTTATATATTTGTTATCGCTGATATTTTATATTTTTGGTATCTGCTTCTCCAAAGCTGGTCTAACCAAATTTGTAAACAGGAACGATAGTCATTCTTTCTTTTTCACAGAAATATGGGTGGTAGAAGTGTGCGTAGAGAGTTGACATTACTCTGGGTTACAGAACAGGCAAGAAAAATCCTACATCACCTGGGGTGGACCGAGTACTTCAGCCGCTTGCAAGGATATGACACAAACATCATGCTTGAATTCTTTCAAAACCTGCAAGGAGAAATCTCTACGATGCAAGGCATACAAATCTCAATTACCTCGGAAATCATAGAAGAAGTCATAGGCCTCCCTAACACAGGAATTCAATGGACAGGGAAATACACGAAGCTGAGGGAAGCTGTGGAATCTTTCACAAAACCTGGGGAATAATTGGATAAAAAAGGAAAGGGACTTAATCCCAGTACCCTCAGTAAACCATGGAAGGAATTGGTGAGGATAGTTCAGTGGTACATCACCTACGATGGATGATACGATGTAATTCGACCTTGCCATCTCAAATTGTTGGCGGCCTTGAAGTAACGGTTAGTACTTAATCTACCTTTCTTCATGAATACCATACTACATTAAGTTGCCTTAAGAACACAAAATTCCAAGGATCCGGTTATTGTCATCAGCCACCATAGATTAGTTAAACTAATAGTGGATAAAGCATTGAGTCAAACTCAGTTGAATTGGGAGAATCTGATTGAGGCCAATAGACCTCCACAACTAGAGCAGGTGACTACCACCCAAAGAGAAATTCCACCGCTTCAAACCAAAGTTGAAGCAGACCCTTCTCAAATCACTGAGGCCTAGACCTCACAGACACAAGAATTAACAAAAGGAAGAAGAGAATAATGGCTGCTCCTAGATCCCCCCCTAGGAAAAGGAAGATAAGCAGACAAACTCAGGAAACAACTGAAGCAATGCGGGATGCAACAGAACACCCTAAAGAACTTCAGGATTTCATAGAACAGCCTCTACAAGAAAATGTTCAAGCAATTGAGCAAGCAAAGCAAACAGTACAAAAGGATGATCAGGGAGACACCCAACCTGCAGTAGAGCACCTGACAAGACACTTTTTGAAGATCTATGAGATAGAAATAGCTCAGGTTTTTGGGAACTTAGGAACCTTAACTGACAGATATGAAAATAATGTGGAAAAAGACCCTGAACCAGCCTCTTCTTCAAAACCAGCTGAAGACTTTCCTGATATTGAAATGTCTTTTCCAGATGACACAACATAGGAGGAATTTATTTTTGAAATAAGAGACCCTCTTGGACAACCAGAGCACTTGGAAGGAACAGAGGGACAACCATTTGCTGGCCGGAATGAAGAAGACCTCGAGATCCCTCATAAATAGAAATCAGCCAAAATCCAGAAGCAAATTAGGAAATTAAAGAAAGAAAACAAATTGTTGAAGAAAAAGACTAAGAGGGTTGTGGTATTAAATCAGAAGGTGGGAAAACTCAAAGAGATTATCAAGGAATTGAGGAAACGGTTAGAATTAGCAGACAAGATCCACAGAAGAAAGAAAAACAAAAGGGGCAAAATGCAAGGAAGAAACCCTCTTCCTAAGAAAGCAGTTAGTACAAATTCTGTAGGGATACAAACAGACCCTAAGGAATTAGTGGTAAAAGAGGAAGTAGTTCAGGATGAAGATGTAATTCCTATAGAAACACAAGAGATGGTTGATGCTGAGATACAAACAGACACTTCGATTTTAGAGGAAACAGCTCAACTCTTCGAGCAGAATGCTACTATTAGGAGACTGGAGGAAGACCTACTGCAGTCTCAACAAACCCTGATTCAAAACAGAGTACTATCATGAATAGACTGAAATAAGAGCTTGCACAAGCCCAGCAAGAATTAACTCAATCCAGGGAAGAGATGAGCACTATGGAAGAATACCAGGCATCTCAATCTCAAGCACAAAGTGTCACCATCGATAGACTAAAAGAAGAACTTACACAAGCCCAGCAAGCATTGGTCCAACACCAACATGGAATGGTAACTAGGACTGAATATCAAAGGATTGTTAAAGAATTGAAGGATATGACAGCAACAGAGGGTGAGACCTATGTTGCACTCACCAAAGCCCAAGAGAAGATCAAAAAGGTGCAAACCCAATTGGAAAACACTTTGGAGAAAATCCAACACATATGTGATGTCTACTCTGATGCCATCAATTGCAGAGCCCCTGCCACTAATTATGTTTTATTCTTGTTGGAATGGTATCTATTGTTGAGAGTGAATACCATCAGAGCAGGTAAACCCATTTCATTTTCCACTATATCAGCATTTATTTCATGTTTCAGAGATCAGGAAGAGAAGCTACAATACCTTCTGTGTGAATTATATTTCCACATTTTCATTTTGGAATAAGAGAGAGGAGATAACCTTGGTCCCTTCATAGGGGACATATAGTTCCAGGCATTCTTTTCCTTTACTAGGAACCAAGTCAGATAGGGTAAGGCTCACAAAATGTTCATAAAGAGGGAAACTGGTTTAGATATTTGGATTAGAGGAGAGCCTAGTCCAAAGGGTGGGGGTCATGGACTCATTGGCTCCTATCCATTTACAGGTCATCCGTTCAGGTATCACATATTTTAGAGAACTCAAGGAAGAATCTCTTGCTGCTTCCCAGCTAAGATGGGATGAATCCTCCAATGAGGTTAAAAGTAGAGAGCCCTTTGAATTTAGGAACTTCTTTGCAGCAACCTTCAGAGTGGAAAGGTATTCTAGACTACTCCATGAGGAAGGGAATGTTTGGATGGGATGCAGGTATAACCCCCCCCCTCCTCTGGTTTCCTCCAGAAACTTACCAGAGGGATTATCAAATTAATAAAAAGAGACAGGACACTGCTTTTGACGAAATCAAAAGAAACAATGGTTTCAGGAGACCTGGTGAACCCACTTTTCCTCCCTACAGTATAACTGCTTTACATGTAAGATTTCAGCTTGCATGAGGACATGCAAGAAGGTAAGATGGGGGGTATGTTGGGTTACGAAAAAGGTATAAATATCTTCCATTTTCCCACAGTTCATGATATGATTTTAATTGATTCTTCAGATAGTTAGGGATAAATAGGAAAGAACATGATTAATATGTCTCTTAGGGTTGTTATTTAAGTTTTATTAAATAGATTCTAAATTATGATTGGAATGGTTTGATTTTTTTGCAGAATTGGATAAATAACTATCAAAGATAACCAAATAGATCTTGGTTATGCGCAAGCTATTGGAGGTTGAAGAATTTTTAGGTGCAAAGCATTTTTGAAGATAATGCATTTTCTATATTGTAACTTTATAATAGTAAAAAAATCCTAAGGATCTTTCGATCCTCGGGATAGCTTGATTTACCCAGATTATTGTAATATATAAGAGGGTAATAGATCCAGAGAAAAGGAGAGAAAAAAACACATTCAAGTATTTAGATTTAGAATTACTCTGCGCAAGCAGTTTTTGTAAATGTTTCACCAGCTATGGAATCAATGAAAGTTTTGAGTGTTTCTACCATTTATGTGTTTTGAGTTTCTCGTAGCAGTACTTTTGAAGATCGAGGGCCCAGTCTGAAGGAGCTATTGTCTAGTTCTGTAATTGTATTAGTTCAAAGTTTGATTTGTATTTTGTGATTCAGATCTCTTTTACAATAGCCAAGAATAAATGCATAAGTGTGTTAATGATTTTATGATTGTTTGCATATAGAAGACAGACATTTCCCTCAAGTATTAATGATTGTCGTTAAGATTTCCATTTCTGAAGATTGTTTCTTGACAATTCCTCACATTTTCATCCACGTTGGTCCTTTTCCTTAGATTTACGATTGTTGTTCCTTTCGGTTAAAGTTACAATAGTTGTTCCTTTCAGTAAAAGTTACGATAGTTGTTCCTTTCGGTAAAAGTTACATTAGTTGTCCCTTCCGACTAGATTACAATTGTTGTTTTTTTTTCTGTAGATAGAGTAATTTGTTATTTACTCTCCAATAATCAGAATTCATAATTGATAGTTAATTCTGCAAGTTCTTACTTAGATTCAATTACTGCTTTTTAGTTAAGAGAATTCAATAGATTGATTAGTTCCTTTCCACTTTATAGCATCTTAGTAATCAGATTTCAATTCCATTAGTTCTTAGAATCTTTGGTGAACGTTTGAGGAACTGATTGTTGATGAACTCAGATTTGGTTTAGCTACACGATTTTAGGCTACCTGCATAGACTTTGCTAATATTCTTGAGATAAAAGATGAATCTCTGGGTTGATAAAATAATGTTAAACTAAGGTTGTTTTTACGACATCTTTAGACACCAACAACCTCAACCTGTAATCAACCTATACCATAAACAAGTGCATCAACCATGCACCAACTTGTACCTCAACCTAAACCAAAATCCCTCATCAATTTCATCATCCAAATCTGATTTGTAACTCTGTAATAGACTTGGTGATATGATCACATACCTGCAAACCTTCCTTAACTTTAACAACAAGAGACTAGCATTTTCATCAAACTTTACTTTAGTCTCACATGACTAGTTTTGGATTAGTCAACAACCCTAACTTGAAATAATCATAACTATGTACTTGTAATGAATAAAGATCTGGAAATAGTACATAATGTTCTTTAGTGTGTTTTATGAAATTCCTCCATGTTTCACTACTTGGAACCTCTCAGAAAAGAAGTTGTAGCAAAAATGGCATACCTTATTGAATTCTGGATTATTCTAGAGAGCGAACTTATAGAGCATGCCCTGCATGTAATATTTGTTGTATGTATCTAAAAAATTTACATAAATTACTATAGACTATACTCTAACCAACACATTTGGTCTTACTAAATTTTGATCTGTTATAAAGAAGTTATGAAGTTTTTACCTGAAACACATGTTTTAGACTAGTTTGAGGACTAGCCACAAAACCTATTTTCCACGCAGTGTAACTTTAAAAAACAATGACCCACAAGTTGAAATTCGTACCACAGCTACTTGGATATGTTTCCTCAATGGCCTCCCAATTTCACAGTCTGAATCATTCTAGAAAAAAAATATTGTGAAAATGGTGAGATGACCTGTAAATAACATACTTTAGAAAGCACCATCAAAAGAATTTATCCTCCCTTGAATTTCGGCCTTCTTTACTTCACCTTCCCTCTAAAAAGCAGCTTATATATCCTTTTCTTACCTCATTCACCTGTAGATATTCGATATGCTCAAGTGTGATTTAAATGAGAGAGCATTGCCTCTTATTTATACTTTCATGTAACTTCCTTAGAATCATCTTCTAGACCACTTTGTCCACATAGCCACCTATGTCCAACTTTGTCCAATTTGCCACTTGTTCATATATCCAATAGCCACTTGAATACTTAACCCATTTTCCTCATTTTAAGGTTAACCTTCTTATAACCACTTTCCATAATTAGAAAGTTCTCCATTTACTTTATTATTTAAATAATCCTCCTTGACTTTGTCACTTCACTTTATTATTTAAATAATCTTCTTTGACTTTGTCACTTCACTTTATTATTTAAAAATAATCCTCTTTGACTTTGTCACTTCACTTTATTATTTAAATAATCCTCTTTGACTTTGTCACTTCACTTTATTATTTAAATAATTTCTTCTTTGCAAGCACTTTGACTTCTTTGACCTTTTGGGTTTTCAAGCCAACATATGAGGGTCATCCAACTTTGTAAGGCCATAACTCTCAAACCGTGAGGAGTTATGTGATGTTTCTCATACCACCAAACATGGAATGACATGTACTATCCATATATAATAGTCTTACCTTAAAATATATAAAAATATATATATCGTTCTACATCAAACAAACTTGAGTCCATTACCCAAACCTTTGTGCTACCAGAATTTGCTACCAGACTTTCTTCAAGGGTTGACATCAATGACAACCAACCCAATTAATAAAAATATACATAGTCGCAATAAATTTACCTCATAAAATAGGGTTTCCTTCTAGGGAAAAAAACCCTAACATAACTTCTACCATCATATATGTGACCTTATAATGAACGGTCCAAGTTTACAATGAAATTACAATATAAATTTACAACTCAATTTTTTCTTTGGGGGCTTCGCCCCCGAACCCTATAGAGGGGGTGAACCCCCTCTTCACCCATCCACATGGAGGAGAGTACATTATTATGGGGTGTAAATTCTTCATGGGGTATAATTTTGGATGAAAACAAAGACCTATGAATCAGGAAGATAATCAGGCTCCACAACCAACAATATCTCACTTGGAGACTGATCTCAACAACTCCACCGTTGTTGTATATGTTGGACTATGATCCTTCTTGGACATAGAAAATTTCTCATCTTCATCTTCATGCTTGAAGACCAACTGAAACTGAGCAGGAAATCATTTTATTCCTAGTTACTCCCTTAGTTAAAATGTCTGCAAGATTTTGGCTAGTGTGTATCTTTTCCAACTTCAAATGTCCAGCTTCCAAGATGAATCGTATAAAATGGTACCTGAGATGTATATGATTATTTTTTGAATGGAAGGCTGAGTTCTTTGCAAGATGAATGGTTCTCCCACTTCACAGTACAACATGCTATTCTCCTGCTTCTTTCCCAATTCCGCCATAAACCTTTGTAACCAAATCATTTCTTTATTAGCCTTTGTAGCAGCAACATACTCTGCCTTTGTTGTTGAAAGTGCAACAACCTTTTGTAGTTTCAAAATCCAACTTACTATTTTTCCACCTACAGTAAAAACATACCATGTGGTGCTCATCTTGCTATCTTTATCACCTGTCATATCTAAATCAACATATCCCTATAGAACAGTGTCTGAACCTTCAAAACATAATGCATGAGTATTTGTACCTATCAAATACCTTAGAATCCACTTTAATTCCTCCCGATGTTCTTTACCTGGATTGTTCATATACCTGCTGACAACTCCCACTGCATGTGCAATATCTGGTATGTGCAAACCAGCACATACATCAAGTTTCCAACTATTAATGAAAAAGGGACCCTAGACATGTATTCTATCTCCTCCTGTGTCTTGGGACACATTTCCTTAGTTAATTTGAAATGCTTGGCCAAAGGTGTACTAACTGGTTTTACATTCTACATTCTAAACCTCTCCAACACCTTCTCTATGTACTCACCTTGAGACAATGTCAATTTGTGATTTTTCCTGTCTCTTGTTATTCTCATACCAAGGATTTTCTTTGCAACATTGTTGGGCCCCAACAACTCCCCTTATACAAAATTTAAAGGGCCCCTATTAAAATCTTGATAATTATAATGAGATACAGAATCAACCTTTTCAAATAGTTCCATTTCTTGGCTTGCTTTGAGACAAACTTAAGACATTCTCTTTAGTATGAGTCATTTATTACTAGAGTATATGTCAAAAGTTAAAAAAGAGCATAAAAATCTCAATTTAAACAAAA
>ML786364.1:135144-171378 GCA_009831015.1 Picea engelmannii | reverse complement strand
ATATATATATATATATATATATATATATATATATATATATATATATATATCGGGAAACGTGTCACATATTTAGGTGGTTTTTTGGCACATGGTTTTTTGTTGATGGTTTTCTATTTCCGGTTAAGGAATTAGGGTTGTGGAATAATATAGGTTATTGGGTTAGGTTTTTGGATGTCTATGGATCCTATATGTATATTGTATTGTAAACAATATATCACTATGAATGAATATAGAATATGTTGGTTTTCCCGGTTTGGGTTTCTAGAGGAAAAATCTTTGTGTAATGTTTATATTTTCCATTGTATATTTTATGTTCTTTTACTGAATATCTATTTGCAGTAGATATTGTACAAGGTTAAAATCTACAAAAACCAGCATGAAACTTCATACTTCTTGCATGCTCCATGATTTTCATGTTCATCATTTCTGACACACCATTTTCTTGTGGCGTTCCTAGAAATGTTTTATCTCTACAAATCCCTTGGTATGAACAGTAATCATCAAACTCCTTACTACAATATTCACCTCCATTGT
The DNA here is from genome assembly GCA_009831015.1 of Picea engelmannii. NCBI lineage: Eukaryota > Viridiplantae > Streptophyta > Pinopsida > Pinales > Pinaceae > Picea > Picea engelmannii. The sequence goes on along the minus strand of ML786364.1, from coordinate 170,844 downwards.
CTGATCTGAGGCACTTCAACCTTTTTCCTGTCTCATTCTCAACCAAATATTTCCATTTCTTAAAAGCATCAAAAACATTAATTTTTTGTCGAATGCAATAAACCCAAGTTTTTCTAGTTGCATTATCAATAAAAGTAACATAATAACGAGAGACACCAAGAGATGATACCTAAGTTGATCCCCATACATATGTATGCACAAGATCTAACCTTTCACTCTTCTTTTCTTTTCTGACTCTGAGAAATTTGACCCTCTTTTGTTTTCCATAAACACAATGCTCACAGAAATAATAATCAATTTGTTTAAGATCTAGCAGCAAATTTCTTTTGTGAAGTATTTGCATCCCCTTCTCACTCATGTGTCCAAGCCTATGAGGCCACATTGTTGTATCCACTCATTTAGAAGCTAAATAGATAGAAGAGTCAGTATTACCAGTACATAAATACAATGTACCTACCTTCTCTCCTTTTTCTATCACCAATGATCCTTTGGTGACCTTCCACACCTTATCTGTAAATATGGATATACAACCTTCACTTTCCAACTTCCCTGTTGAAATTAGATTTTTCCTTAAATATGGAACATGTCTTACCTCTTTCAACAACCATTGGTTTCCATTGTGTTTCTTTATTTTTACCTTTCCCATTCCAACAATTGTGCATGGTGCATCATCACCCAAATGAACCTGTCCAAAATCACCTTGAACATAATGTAGAAAATGTTTCCTATGGGGTGTGGCATGAAATGAAGCCTCTGAATATACTACCCAAGACTCAAAAATATTATCTACTAAAAGAATCAAAGCATCTTGTAACACATCACCTGCTACATTTGCTTCTCGGTTTCTCTCCTACTATCCATCTCTTTGTTTCTTTGGATCTCTGCACTCTTACAGCCATGACCAAGCCATTCAATCTTTCTGGAAATGAGCACAAGATTAGAAGATCCTTCACCTCAACATCAAAGTCCACTTTTACAGAACTTAGTTGATTAGTAACCGTATTAAAATCATTTAAATGATCTGCAACAGACCCACCTTCTGACATCTTCATATTAAATAATCTCTTCATTATAAATACCTTATTGGACACTGAGGGTTTTTCATACAATTTATCCAATGCGTCCATCAAAGCCTTCATTGTCTTTTCTTTCGAAATATTGAAAGCCATCGATGCTGCCAGGCTCAACTGCATCGTTCCTAGAGCCTTTCTATCAAGAATATCCCATTCTTCATCCTTCATAGCCGTCGTCTTCTTTGCTACTCCGCCCAATGGTAGGAATAGATCCTTATGATATAAATAATTTTCCATATGCATCTTCCATAACTGGTAGTTTTGACCGTTAAATTTTTCAACCCTAAACTTTCCATCTTCTGCCATTGCTCCCACTCGAAATAGGAACCCTCCTTTCCTGCAAGTTACCTTTCACTCTGATACCAATTGTTAGAAAACCAGGACCATGGAGAAATAAAATAAAACAAATGTAGAAATAAAATACAGAAGATACACAATACAATAGAGACACAGATATACATGGTTCACCCAGTGTGGGCTACATCCACCAGAGAAATTGGTAGGCCCTTCCTTTATTATTATCCAGCAAATGAAGGGATACAACCTACAACAAACTTGTTGTAACTTCCTCTTCTTTCTTTCACAGTCTCCTATCTCAAAATACAATATTCGCTATAATGCATAGCTGCAATACATTTCCCTCATAACGGAGGGTTTCCTTCTAGGGAAAAAAACCCTAACATAATTTCTACCGTTAGATATTTGACCTTATAATAAATGGTCTAGATTTACAATGAAATTACAATATACATTTACAAGGAAATTTTTCCTTCGGGGGCTTCACCCCCGAACCCCCCAGTCGGGGGAATATCCCCCCCATACCCCGCAGAGCGGGTAACCCCCCTCTACACTCCCCCATGTGGAAGAGTGTACATTCTTCTGGGGTGTAAAGTCTTCATGGAGTATAAACACAACTGAAAACAAAGACCTCTGAATCTAGAAGATAATCAGGTTCCACAACCAACATTGTATGGAATACAAACATAGATGATAGTAGCAGGGTGAGTGCATAGGAGGATATAGTTGCTCATATAGGATACAGTGTAATTCAGAGGGAGCCAACAGTTGGTGATTGTGTGCAGTGGCATATAACAGGACCCGGTAGCACAGTGGAAGGGGGTCAGTTCAGTGCCTTATATTTTTCAAAGAGTGTTGTTGGGGATTCCAGGGTTGACACTAGTAGTGAGGGACATGAGGTAGCACCTCAATAGGACTGTGATAAAGAGTCTTGATACTTGGCAGGACAATTGAGAGTCAGTGAGGACATGATCATGGAATCCACTAAGTGCATTGATGACACACATGCATTGGTGGAAGATTATTGTTGGAGGGAATTGATGGAACATGATAGTTCAGATGGGGGATTTGTCATGGATGACTTTCATACTCTTGGGAGGATGACTATGATGAGTTTCGATTACCAGCAGTTGTTTATGGACAGAGACTATCTATTGGGGGTTGGAGAGATGTATCACAGGTCCCTGAGGGAGTAGGAGTTGGAGGTGGACAGACTCACTAATGAGTTCGAGAGAACGCGAGGATTCTTGAAAGGCACACAGACATCCCTTCAAGAATCAGAGTCCAAATCAAAGAATCTTCTTGAGGAGATTAGACATAAATCCACTACATTTATCTTAGTAGAGAGTCGTATATATCCTTCAATCACATTTCTATAGGATGTTGGTGGTTTAGTAGAGGAGCACCAATTGATGGAGGAGCATGAAGAGTACCCAGGATCACTGATGAGTATGGAAAGTTATGATCTGTAGGTACAAGAGCTACCCTCCACAAGGATATTTGAGATAGTTGAGCACTCACATACGCATGGGGACTCCAGAGCCAGGGGCAGTTATGAGGACACTTCCGTTTGTGTCCCAGGAGTGGTTGACCTTCATGTAGAGGTTGACCCAGTAATACACCCAGGACCCATGATGTTGCAGGAGATTACATGAGCATGTAGGAGAATAAAGTGGTGAGTGATAGTACACATAGACATGTAGAGGTGTACAGTGGGATTCAAAGGGATGTATTGGATTGCAGGGAGGAGACACACTTAGTGGAGCACAAAGATGCCTATCCTTTGCAGTAGCACATATTTCTGAGAGATCACCTTCATAGTATCATAAGTTGCATGAGAGATGAGGGATGGAGAGTGGTTGACTAGTAGTTGGAGGAGTTACCCATGGTTGTACCTGATGATTGGTGTTCAGTGATGACTACGGGCGAGTATTCACCATGGGTACTGGTGGATAAGATTTTGGTTGAATCCTTGGGATTGACCAAAGAATATGATACTTTCCAATCCTACAGTCATCTACAAATATTTTTGTTATCCTTTCCTGACACTTTCAGCATTGACAGCATCATGGGGGGAGATAGACAATGGCAGAGGACATGGAGAGTTTTTAGGTTGAGACCACCTAACAGGAGTGCTTTTACGGCATACAGCTGGATAGGGGTGGATCATCATAGGAAGACAGTTGATACTTTGTGTGTGATGGTGAGAATCTTAGGCCTTGGGATAGCATACATCTCAGAGGGAGACACAGATACAAATTATCATGGAGATGAGCATGGAGGGCTTCCGATAGTGATCTGTATGACACAGGAATAGTTAGTGGGGATTGGAAGTGATAAACTTCCAAGTTTTCCATGGGATATGGGATTCCATTTTGTTAGTAGGTTGTTTCACCTTATGATGACCCAGGTTGAGATAGAGAGATACATGCTTCACTTTGGGTTGGTTTTGAGTGGGTTTGCAGGGGCTTGTCCTATGGAGCGAGATAGTTTCTCCCTTCTAATACACATGATCGAGTATGGAGATGGTTGGGAAGATATTAATTCCACAGAGGTAATTTTACCGATGCATCTTCTGGATAGCAGGTCCAGTTTCCACAGGTATTCCAGCATGAGGATCCAAGAGTGGGGGATCCAGTATGTACACGGTGAGAGGACAGTCATGATCAAAGTAGTGCATCACCAGCATGGTGATTGTTGGTTACTAATTACTAGTTCTACTCTATCATCTGAGTTATTGACCCAGGGTTCATGTCTTTCGAGTTTCCAACAAAAGCCTCTAAAATTATCAACCGCCCTAGTAAACCAAAAGGAAACACATCACACAGAATGCACTACGAAGTCTCACCCGAGATAGATTTAAATGGGTGGCTATAAGAATCATGTGTTTACAGCCTAGGATTGAGCGCAAGATATAGGATCTATATTCTTGACCATTTATTATAAATTGTGATTGTAACCTACTGTTATTCACGACTTATTCCCTCAATATTGCAACAGTATTTAAACAAGCAATGTAACAACTCATTCATTCATTAAGCATAACAAATAACTACTGAAAAGATGGTAAAGATATGCATGCATTCATCCCATTACACAGATGTTACCATGGTTCACCCCCTTTCAGTCTATGTCCACAAATATTTGGCTCTTAGCTCTTTTATTATGGTAGTTTTGCATATCCAACATCGCGTGCTTACAATTCTCCTCAGATGGGTAAGATCTATATGAGGCAAACTAGATCGCACTAGGATCCTCAACCTGCAATATAATCCTCAAATCTCCCTTCTCTCCTCTCCTTTATCTCAACAACTTACAAAATAGTTCATAACCACATTACATATCGCATCAACTCGTACATATCTATGATGTAACAATCCAAAACCAAACTAACAAGAAGGAACCCCCTATGATACCTACGTATCTATATTTATATATTTTGGGCTCTTCATCCATTTACAATATATTACCAAAACCCTAACCCTACCGATGTTAGATCTTCCTCCCATGCACACATGTTCTTCTTCCTATGAGCTATCTCTTTCCTTGTGCACACCTTCTTGCATGCGCGCTTGTTGTGTTTTCCTCCAGCTGTTACATCAGTTTTTGCACACTTTCTTTCCCCACGATCATCCTTCTTTCCACTTCGGCCTGCTACCAACAGGCCCCCAACACTGACATGTGGCTCGTACCTAGCCACCTAATCCTTCTGAGGTTCCTCTATCTCCTTGGTGATCATCTAGAATTTTTCCTTCAGCTCTGTTGTTTGTGTCAGTGCCTACGCGGTCTTATCCTTGATTGTGTCCACTACCTAGACTGACACTTCATCGCTCAAAAATCCTACACATTATGCCTGGGTCTGTGCTATCTGTGTCTTAGCTTCCTCTTCATGTGCCAGTACTTCTTCTACCTGATCTTGTAATGGTTCCACTTGAGCCTAACTCTCTTGTTTCTAGGTTTGCACAGAGATTAGCTCTACCTGCAATTTCTTAATCTCCTACATCCCTTTGACACGTTCTGGGATTGGTATGGTCTTATGCCTCTGCTTGAGCTCTTGGATCGTTGCATTGATCCTTTCCTCTTCCTTGTCCCACTATTGTAACTGTGAATCTTCCTCCAACCTTATCCAAAGTTGTTTTGCTTTATCGAACAAGTCAATTGTTGTGATAACATGTTGCTCTATCTTCTGCAGCTGCATTGTTTCTTCCTACTTCCTTTTCTCCTTGACTTCTGGTGGAGTGGTGGGTATGATCTATTCTCGGAGATTCTCGATCTCCTTCTGATATTTCTCGATGGCCTATGCAATCTGATCAATATTTTTTTCTACTGGAAGTTCATTCCCTTTCGCAGTGTTTGGAATTTTCTAAAAAATTCCTCCAACTCTTTGTTCCAGTTTGTTCCTGCGTTCTTTTTCCTCCTAAGTTTCGAACTTGGCCTACTCACAAACTTTTTCCAGCACCTCTCGCTTCTTTGTTGCTTGTTGTAACTTGACTAAGTTTCTATGTCCATGAGAATGTACCTCGTGGTCAAAGCTAACCTGCAACTTGTGTAGTGCCCTTGATGGCATCTGCGGAAAGACCAATTAGATGTCGCTTAAATCCTTCAAGGGTGTCTCCCCATGATTTCATCCATGCATAGCATGCTAGGTGTGATGTAGAACATTGCATTTGCATGTGGTAATGAGTGGACTATATCTCGTTCTTCTTCCTCCACTCTTTCATCGGTCTGTGGTGTTGATGGATCAATGCTCCTACTGCTACTTTTTATTTTTACTTCCCCGAACTTCTTAAGGAACTTTCCCATTTATGCCAATTCTTTTTGCAATTTGTCCCTATGATGTGATGCATGGTCAAAGTCCTCGGCTAGAAAATCCTATACCATTCCAGCGATCATTTCACCATCATCCTCCGTAATCGTGTATTCTAGATGTGCTCATTGTGCCTTTGACTTATTGTGTGTGCCTCCTCCCTGTGTGGTTGGTCTCTTATTTCCGCCTAGTTCCTGTGTGTTGGGATTTGAGGCAGTCTCATGTGATCCCTCAGTCTGTTTTTGTTGTTCCTTGGTCGGTTGTATATTCTCCTTCTTCCCCTTCTAGGTTCTTATCTTATTTGGTCCTTTGTCTATATGTTTTGGCTTACCTTGGCCCGTTCTTGGTCACTTGGGCACTTGGATTTATGGAGATTGTGTTTCCCCCTGCTCTGCCTCTCCTTTTGTTGTTCTTTCCGATACTTCCTAGGTGATGGATGGAATATTCCATTCATCGGTCCATTAGTTGATGACCATATCGATATCACCCCATGTGATGCAGTAGCACATCTATAGCCATTGTTTAGCCAAATCCTACATTACCTGCATCCACATTGCTTGTCATGTGGCTTGGAAATTGGCGATGTCTGCATATCTCACAACAGACTTTCGTGTTATTCTCCATGATTGGATGATGGATTCCTATATGTGTCATAGTTATGCTTCAAATATTATCACATTCTCCCTCTTGTAATTGGCGTTTGGCCCTACTTTCAATAATAGATACCTCGCTCCCACTGGTTGTGGTCTGGTACAAAAAACTACATATCCTGGTTCTCGCCATCCCATGAAGGCTATTAAAGTAATCATCCATGAGTAGTGGAACTTTGTGCCTAGGTATTGCACATCCTTTCATTCCTCTAGGAATAAGTTCAATAAGTATGGTGCCCAGCTCATTGAGGTGCCTTCTGTGCACTGGGCTGCAACTGCAATGACTCCAGCTGGTACTTCCTCCCTGTGGCATTTTCTTAGCAACTTGCAGAATAATATTTTTGCGCACAATTGTGTGGCTACATTGTTGATCTGTTTGATGATGATGCCTCTCGTCCCCCTAGCGGTGCCATACTTCTTCTTCATTTCTTCCACTAGCGCCTTCTCCTTGGATTTTTCATCCAAAACCAACGCGGGATCCATACCCTGAATTGGTAAGCCTGTTATTTGTGCAATAATCTCAACATTTATGGGGACGGGTTTTCCCAGCCATATGTCCCCTCTGTGTGTGACTGCTAATAGCTACTTGACGCATGTTGTTGCATTTTGACCTCTGCCAAAATGTAGTAGGTTCAGCAGACCTAATATTCTTGTTTTCTCCAGCCCAGTTTCCCACTGGTATGGTTGGTTAATCATTTCTCCAACCTGAGTTGTGCCTGTGGTCTGTATAAATACCCTCTACACAAGTTTCAAGAACTTGGATTCATCTGCTACATCATGGTCTGAGTATTTGAGCTTCCCGATGTGACACAGTAGTTCTGGTCCTACCTGTACCCCAGCTGGTATGCGTGGTAGAACAATTTCTACTACAAGTCTCTTACGGGGTGAACTTGGTATTTGTATATTATCCTTCTATTACGGTGGTTGGCTTGAAGTTCCAACAAATTCTGATTGTCCCTCTATACGCCATTCTGGCCCAGCCGAGACATCATTTGTGGTCTCCCCTATTGGGTGTTCTGAGATGGTCATTTGGGACTCATCTGGCTCCACTGTTGCTGTCAGATTCGGCATCATGCCATTAGCTTTCGGAGTTGCTTCTATATTCTCTAGTTGCAGCTCCTTTCGGGTTTATGCTTCCTAGTTCTGCAGTTCCTGCGTCGTTGCGGCCGTATCTACATTGGTGGCCTCCATTGTTGGCTGCTGGATTTATTCCAGTATCGGTGTGGGTTGTACGGTATCCTCTCTAGGGATGGGATTTTGTCGATATTGACGACCTCCAGCAACTTTTGTTCACCTTCTTCGTCATGTCCTCGTGACCTAGTTTAAACTCTAGTTTGTCTGGCGGTCTAGCTCACTTCTTCTTTCTTAAGCGGTGTCATCGTGGTGAGTATCAAATGGCTGCTAGACTTGAATGGTCTCTATGGTCTTCGTGAACTCTCTCTATTTTCTTTCACCTCTATCCTTCTCTGTCTTCTCTATCTTCGTGAATAGACAATGGGCTCCCATGTCCGTGCGTTGTATGGCTTTCCCATGAAGCTTGTCGAGTACGCTTTCTTGGTTATGGGTTAAATTCACTTTAATAGCGGATTTAATGAATCTTCGGCAATTTTGTACTTACCATTACTCCTTTTTTCATGTGTTTTGATGGTGTGATTAATGTGGCGTCCCATCAATCCTTGCCTCTCTTTAATTTCGCCTAGTGTCGTCTTGTCATGCTACTTTTGTCACCTTTTTTTTTCCCACTTGTTTCCCTTTGTATGTAACCGTTGTCCTTTCCTTTTCCGAATTCATGTTTCTAACTTCATGTGGCCTTTCTATCTCTGGTGTACTGCGCCCTTTTTAGTTTTGTTTCCTTTTTTATTTTTTTATTTTTTAACTGCGTGATGGGTGGTCGACTATCCTTGTACAGCTTCAGTCAGCTCCCATTGATCTTTCCTCTAAGTTCTGCACCTGTTAAATCTCTTAATTGTATATCACCTCCATCTATGACAGATATTACTTCGTATGGTCCTAACCAATGCATTCTAATCTTTCCTGGGTGTTGTAACGATTTGTTGTCATACATTAATACTAGATCTCCTTCCTTGAACATTTTCTTCTTGATGCGTCTATCGTGCCAAGATTTGTCTCTTGCTTTTTGCACTTGTTGATGGAATATTGCCAAGATTCGGTCTTCCTCCATGGTCAATAACTAATTTAGTCTCTCATGTATTGTGCCTCATTCTGTCATTTGTGTGATAGTTGCTACGTGCATGCTGGGTACTAAAAATTCTAATGGCACTACTACTTCTTGGCCATAAACCAGTTTAAATGGCGTGTTCCATGTCAAATTTTTGAATGTAGTCATGTATGCCCACAATATTGTTGGTACTTTGAGGTCCCAATCGTCTCTATTGACGTTACAAATCTTTGTCAGTGCGTTCTCCAGAATCTTGGTGAAGGCTTCCACTGTGCCATTTGCATGTGGATGATACGGTGTGCTCTTTTGATGATGGACTTAAAACTCTTCAGTCATCGTGCGGATGGTGTTGTTTATGAAGTGTGTTCCTTGGTCACTCATCAAAACTCTTGGGCACTCGAATCGAGATATTACTTGTTCAAACAAAAAGTGCACTGATGTTTATGCGTTGCAATCTTTTACTGGTGTGGCTTTCACCCATCTTGTTAAATATTTCGTCATAGTGATAATGTACCTAGCCCCTGTTCTTTTTGTCAGTGGGTTGATTGGTCCCACAAATTCTATTGCCCACTTGTCAAATGCATGTAATGTTACTTGTGGTCGTAATGGCACCTCATCCCTTTTGTTTGGTTTTCCTACCCTTTGACAGACATCGCATATTTAACAGTACTCCTTCGAGTTTCTGTGAATCGTTGGCCAACATAGTCTTGTGCGCAATACCTTATGCACGGTAGATTTACTCGCATAATTCCCTCTTGCTATTCCCTCATGGGATTTTTCTATGACTCTTGCTATTTCATGCTCTAATGTGTATCTTCGCAAGATGTTATTTGTGCCCATTTTATATAACTGTCTGGCAATCAGTTGATAGTCAGGAGCACGAACTACCAGGTTTTTATTATGTGTGGTGCTATAGTCTTGCAACGCAGTACTTGTACTCAAGTACTGAATGATATATGTGAAGTATTCATCAGCAATCTGTACTGAGAATAACTGTGCATCTGGAAAGTTATCTTCTAAATTCGTAGGTTCTTCTCCATTTGTGACCCTCGACAGGTGGTCAGGTCCTACATTCAATTTCCCTGGTTTAACTATTACTTCAAAGTTGAATTCTTGGAATATTAGTAACCATCGACAGATTCTCCCCCCAACACTGGCTTGTTAACAAGGTATTTCAGGGCTAAGTGATCTATGAACATTTTAAAGTGCTTTCCCAGTAAGTAATGTTTGAATTTCTGTAGTGCATAAACCATGGCTAGGCCTTCTCTTTCTGTTGTGTTATAGTTATGTTCTGAGTCTGAAAAATTTCTGCTTATGAATGCTATTGGGTGATCCAAGTCTCTTGTTCCTGGTTGTGCCAAGATAGCTCTGAGTGTTATTATTGATGCATCTACATGCACATGGAATGTATTTTCCCAGTCTAGAAATACTAATATCGGCACGGTAATCATCTTTTCCTTCAAGGTATCCAAACCATGTTGACACTCATCATTCCACTAAAAATTCATATCCTTCCTTAACAACTTTTCCATTGGTGTTGTGATCTATGCATATGCTTTGATGAATTTCCTATAATATCATGTGTGTCCTAATGTTGCCTTAGCTGATGGACTATTTTTTGTACTGGCAAGTTAACAATGACTGCGATCTTTGTCAGATCTACTAATAAACCTTGTTTGCATACTATGTGGCCCAATAGTATCCCAAACGGTGTTCCAAATATGAATTTATTGATATTCAATGATATCTGGCACTGTCTGTATCTTTCTAATATCAGTTGTAAAACATCCACATGGATTTTCAACAAGCTGTAGACTTTCCAATCATCCAGGTATACTTCAAGAAATTGATGGATGAATTTCTTAAATGCAGCAATGACTACTCTAGAGAATATTGTTGGTGCATTCTTCAGACCAAACGGCATGACTGTGTATTGATAAGATCCCCATTCTTTCGCAAAGGTGGTCTTGTGTATGTACTCCTGTGTTATCTTAATCTGATGGTAGCCCGAGAATCTATCAATGAATGAGTAAGCTTCATGTCCTCCCATGTTCTCTAACACTTCATCTATGAATGGTGTAGGGAAGGGGTCATGTAGTCATGCATCGTTCAACTTCCTCAAGTTGACGCATATCATGATCCCTCTTCCTTATTTCATGTCCTATACTACCATCGAGCTTATCCATTCTGACTCCTCCACTGGTTCTATGATGTCGGCTTCGAGCATCTTGTCGATCTCATCTTTAACTTTCTATTTATATATTGGGTTCAGTCTGTAGGGTCATTGTCTAATAGGTCTCGCTTCAGGTCTAAGTGGTATCTTCATTTCTCCCAGTTCTCTGGCTATTCCCTTCATCTCTGTGAATGTTGTAGGAAGGAGGTCATTGTATTCACGTAACAACTATTTGATACTGTCAATTGTTTGCTCATCCTAGTAATCTCCAATGTTGGCCATTTTGGGTTGCTTAGTTGTCCTGATGTTAACTTTATTTACCTTGATTGGTGTGGAAATGAATTATGATTCGATGGTTGGGCCCTCCACATATCTTTCACCTTCTACTTCTTCGATTTGAATATCACGTGGATCATCTTCATATAGTGATTCTTCCTGTACATGGTAACATGACAACAGTTCCTTGACTGTCTTTTTATTTCGTTGTTTCTCTTATGTGATAAATTATATTTTTGGTTCTTTGAGGCATATTACTCCTCTGATTCATTTAAGGGTTGCATATATGTTTGGGTTCTCATGCTCAAATGAGAAAGTGACTGTGAAATTATGTCACTATGTCGTCCATGTCGTAGTTCCTTTGCGCAATTCCTACTCTGTATACCAATTTGCTGGTATGCCCTCTAGAGTATGTATGAAGTGATGAGGCCATTCCTCTGGTGGTTTCATTTTCCACATCGTTCTACATGCCTCCAAGTGTTCCGCTGGTGCTTCATGTCCTTCATATTTTTGTTGTTTGTTTTTTTTTGGTTCTGCATAGAACCTTATGCGTAGTAACCACTTACATTGGTACCAGTCTGTGATTGTCTCTTTGTGTGTGCTCCACCATCTTGTCGGTGTGGCCTTTAGTGCTAGGTCTAGTGCTAACAGCCTCTATTTCTCTAACACTATGTCTTCATACTGTGTCAATAATGTTTCCAAATCATTTATTATGTGGAAGCTGGGTGGTTCTCTGATTATTATGCCTATCCATCTTACTACACAGCCTATTCTTGAACATCTTCACATGGATACTTTATGTAGCCTCTGCTGCCAGTTCTCTAAACCGGTGTCTGAGTCTGTTGTGCATGAAGTAATGATCTGCCAACTGAGTACCTCGTCTGTAGTTGGGTTTACGTAATCCTCATCGCGTGCAGTTGAAGTGTGTGCCTTGGTCACTCATCAAAACTCTTTGGCACCCGAATCAAGTGATTACTTCTTCAAAAAAAAAGTGCGTTGATGTTTATGTGTTGTAATCTTTTACTGGTGCAGCTTCCACCCATCTTGTTAAATATTTTTTCGTAGTGATAATGTACCTAGCCCCTCTTCTTTTTTTCAGTGGGTTGATTGGTCCCACAAAGTCTATTTCCCACATGTCAAATGCATGTAATTTTACTTGTGGTCGTAATGGAATATTATCCCTTCTGTTGGGTTTTCCTACCCTTTGACAGACATCACATCTTTAAGAGTACTCCTTCGAGTCTCTGTGAATCGTTGGCCACCATAGTCCTGTGCACAATTCCTTTTGCGCAATAGTTTTACCCACATAATTCCCTCCTACTATTCCCTCGTGGGATTCTGCTAAGACTCTTAGTATTTCTTGCTCTAACATATATCTTCGCAAGATGTTATTTGTGCCCATTTTATATAACTATCTAGAAATCAGTTGATAGTTGGCAGCGTGGACTACCAGGTTTTTCTTCTGTGCGGTGTTATAGTTTTGCAGTGCAGTACCTATACTCAAGTACTGAATGATATCTATGAAGTATTCATCATCAATCTGTACTAAGAATAATTGTGCATCTAGAAATTTGTCTTCTAAATTCGTAGGTTCTCCATTTGTGACCCTCGACGGGTGGTCAGGTCCTACATTCAATTTCTCTGGTTTAACTATTACTTCAAAGTCAAATTCTTGGAATAATAGTAACCATCGACAGATTATCCCCTGCAACATTGGCTTGTTGACAATGTATTTCAGGGCTGAGTGATCTGTGAACATTTAAAAGTGTTTTCCCAATAAGTAATGTCTGAATTTTTGTAGTGCATAGACCATGTCTAGGCCTTCTCTTTCTGTCGTGTTATAGTTATGTTCTGAGTCTGATAACTTTCTTCTTGAGAATGCTATTGGGTGATCCAAGTCTCCTATTCCTGGTTGTGCCAAGATAGCTTTGAGTGTTACCATTGATGAATCTACATGCACATGGAATGTATTTTCCCAGTCTAGAAATACTAATATCGGCACGGTAATCATCTTTTCCTTCAAGGTATCCAGACCGTGTTGACACTCATCTTTCCACTGAAACTTTGTATCCTTCCTTAACAAATTTTCCATTGGTGTTGTGATCTATGCATATGCTTTGATGAATTTCCTATAATATCATGTGTGTCCTAGCATTTCCCTTAGCTGAAAGACTATTTTTGGTGATGGCAAGTTAACAATGACCACGGTCTTTGTCAGATCTACTAATAAACCTTGTTTGCATACTATGTCGCCCAATAGTATCCCAAATGGTGTTCCAAATATAAATTTATTGATATTCAATGATATATGGCACTATCTGCATATTTATAACATCAACTGTAAAACTTCCACATGGTTTTTCAACAAGCTATAGACTGTCCAATTATCCAGGTATACTTCAAGAAATTGATGGATGAATTATTTAAACACAACAATGACTACTCTGGAGAATATTGTTGGTGCATTCTTCAGACCAAATGGCATGACTGTGTACTGATAAGATCCCAATTCTGTCGCAAATGTGGTCTTGTGTCTGTCCTCCTGTGTTATCTTATGATGATGGTAGCTTGAGAATCCATCAGTGAATGAATAAGCTTCATGTCCTCCCACGTTCTCTAACACTTCATCTTTGAATGGTGTAGGGAACAGGTCATGTAGGCATGGATCATTCAACTTCCTCAAGTCGATGCATATCCTGATCTCTCTTCCTTGTTTTGTGTCCTATACTACCATTGGGCTTATCCATTCTGAATCCTCCATTGGTTCTATGATGTCAGCTTTGAGCATCCTATCGATCTCATCTTTAACTTTCTATTTATATATGGGGTCCAGTCCGTAGGGTCATTGTCTAATAGCTCTCGCTTTAGGTCTGAGTGGTATCTTCATTTATCCCAATTCTCTAGCTATACCCTTCATCTCTGTGAATGTTGTGGGAAAGAGGTCATTGTATTTGTGTAACAACTCTGTGGTATTGTCAATTGTTTGCTCATAACGGTAATCTCCAATGTTGGCCATTTTGGGTTGCTCAGTTGTCCCAGTTCTAAATTTATTTACCTTGATTGGCATGGAATGACTTATGATTTGATGGTTGGGCCCTCCACATCTCTTTCTCCTTCTACTTCTTCGATTTGAATATCGCGTGGATCATCTTCGTCTAGTTCTTCCTCCTGTACATGGTAACATGACAACACTTCCTTGACTGTTTGTTTATTTTGTTGTTGCTCTTATGTGATAAATTGTATTTCTGCTTCTTTGAGGAATATTACTCTAATTCGTTTAAGGGTTGCATATATGTTGGGGTTCTCACGCTCAAATGAGAAAGTGACTGTGAAATTATGTCGCAATGTTGTCCACGTCGTAGTTCCTTTGCGAAATTCCTGGTCTATTTACCAATTTGCTGGTATGCCCTCTAGAGTATGTATGAAGTTATGAGGCCATTCCTCTGGTGATGTCACTTTCCACAGTATTCTACACGCCTCCAAGTGTTTCGTTGGTGCTTCATGTCCTTCATATTTTTGTTGTTTGTTGTTTTTATGTTCTACGTTGAACCTTATGTGTAGTAACCGCTTACATTGGTACCAGTCTATGATTGTCTCTTTGTGTACGCTCCACCATCTTGTCGGTGTGGCCTTTAGTGCTAATTCAAGTGCTAACAGTCTCTAGTTCTCTAACACTATGTCTTCATACTGTGTCAAGAATGTTTCCAAATCATTTATTATGTGGAAGTTGGGTGGTTCTCTGATTTGTGTGTCTATCCATCTTACTGCGCAGTCTATTCTTGAACATCTTCACATGAATACTTTGTGTATCCTCTACTGTTAGTTCTCTAAACCGGTGTCTGAGTCCGTTGCACATGAAGTAATTCTCTGCCAACTGAGTACCTCGTCTGTAATTGGGTTTACGTAATCCTCATCGTGCGCAGTTGTTCTATACAATTGGTCGATTTCCTCTAAGTCTAATAAAGTAGGTTCTACAAACCTCTCCCCTTATGATGGGTCTAATGGTGCGATGACCCTATATTATTCGGACTCAAATGTCATTTTCCTGGTCTTCAAATTGATTATGGCCTGGTTGTCAAACGCCCAATCCATAACAAGCAATTTCGGGTAAGGTGTTGTGTCGTCCACTATTTCAATGACTTTGAAATCTGCTTTAGTGTGCACTCCATCAAGATCTATTGTCACTCCTTTTAGTCTACCTATTGGTAGGACTCTGTGTTGGTTTGTTAGTTTCAATTGAACAGGTGAGTATCCTAATGTGGGCTCTCCCATGCATTGCCATGTATTCTTTGGTAATACATTCACTTCGAATCCTAGATCCAGTATAATGTCTCCCATATTGAAATCTCGAATGTTAGCATTGAGTCTAAATAACCTACTTGTTCTTCTTTTTGTGTGTAGGTGATTAACTGTTTTAGGTTCTAGCTTTCCTTCCATCTCCCTGCTACACTTTTCTTGGATGTTTTGAAATATTTTCACAGATGGTGGATCACTTAATACTTTTACACATGATTGCAAAAATCCTTTGATTGTACTTACTTGTCACACAGGCTACATTTCATTGGTATGATCCAAGGATGGAGGCATATCATATTATGGTGCTTCCTTGTGTGGTTGCGTAGTTGAAGTCGATGGTGTGTCCTCCTTCTGAAATTCATGTATGGCCTCCTTAAAGGTCTCCTTTTCCTTTTGTGCATCAAACTTATTTCTTGGTTCAATGTTCTTTACCCATTGGCTCTGTGTTGGTTCCTGTCAAACTGCGTCAGTGCCTGTTTTAGATCCTTCATGGGTAACTATGTTGATATTCTGTCTTTCATCCCTTGCTTCGGCTAAAATCCACTAAAAATTTTGATTTTTCTAGTTCCTCTTTTTATGAATCTTCACTAGTAGTGTCAGACATTCCTCTGTATCGTGGTCCAATGCATGACAATACATACAATTTGCTGGTGGAAGTGGGCATTCCCTTGCATAATGTCTCGGTTGTTGACAATTGTGGCATTTGATTAGTCCTCTACCTCATCTAAAACCTCCTCTAGCTCGTCCTCCTCCTCTGTAGCCTACACAATCACCTCTCGCAGTGTTATACTGAGGTGCCTGATTATACTACACGGTATTGTATTGAGCCTATGTTGGGTTGTACTGCAGTTGTGTGTTATTGTGCGTTATTGTGCGTTATTGTACTACGGTTGTGCATTATTGTATGGTTCCTGTGCAGTATTATACTGTTGTTGCGCAGTGTTGTATGGAGATGGGGCTTGATTGAACTGTGGCGTTGCTTGCCCAGTCATCATTTCGGCCTGTACCCTATACGCATCTAATGTCCTTTCTCACATCAGCTTCATAGTTCTGCAATATTTATCGTCGTGGCCCACTGACTTGCAAAAGGTGCAATATGAACTCTTTGGGACTGTCTGGTATTTTTGCATCATCATGCAGAGATAGGGTTCGTGACCTAGTTTCTTGCATATTTCGCACCATAATCCTCTTATTGGTAATGGATTCATCATTCCTGCTGCCATATACTGCACAAACGTTGGACATTCGTTCTTTTGGTTTCCTTTCATCTTGCACGTGGTACACCAAACGGATTCTCATTTGTCCTTGTTCTTATTCTAGTTCAGCTAGAATGTGATGTTCTTCAAATCCTCATTTAGTTCTTCGATAGTTGGGTCTGTATGTTGGTACCGGTTTTATTCTAGTTGCAAAGATGCCTACAGAGCCTTTGCTTGTGTTTGAAATTTTTGTTGCCATAAAGGGTATTATAAGTGTGGGAGTAGTGAATTTAAAAACAGGTGTCGATGTTGCATATCGTTCATGAGGTATTTTAACTTTCCCTTCAGTTACTTGAATCTCTAGTCAATCTCCCATACAGACTCTCTTGGTTTCTATCTTATTTCGATCATCTCGTTCATGTACTGATCTTATGAACTCGGATTTTGGAACTCATTAATCAGTAGCTTCTTAATGTTTGTCAGTGTCTTGGTCGTCCCAGGGGCACTGTTTATGTCTAGACTCATGTACCAGTCTAGTGCGTGGTCTCTTAGCGTAATAGCTAGTTGCGTGAGTTTGGTATCTTCATCAGTGATCTGTTTTTCTTCCCATATCTTTGCGCAAATGAACAAGTGCTTCTTAGGGTCTTTGTTGCTTCTCCCCGAAATTCTAGTAACATGATGGTAGGATCGTGTCCTTCCATTATGAATAATGAACTACTACCTCCTCCTCGTGGTGTAGATACTTGACTAGTGTTGCCTGAACTGGCTCCTCCAGTTGTTGTTCCTTGTGTAGATGTACTTCCTACTATCAGACTTCCTTTGAACTGTGATTGTCTAAATGGTGGTGTTCTCTTTGGTGTATTAGTCACACATGGGTTTATGGGTTCCACACTAACATTAATATGGATAGGATGGTTGCCTTCTCCTCTAGTTCTTGGACCTCTCTTTTTCCTCTCATATGTTGCACACAGGATTTCCTCAATCTGCTCCACAGCCCAAAGATCCTCTACCTCTTCCTCATCACTCGCCAAGCCTTCCCTCACGGTTTTAGCTCTCTTCTTGGTATTTACCTTGTATTGGTAGGGTGCTATGCTACGCGTCTTTCCCGTTGATGCCAAGATCCACTTGATCTGGTCATTGTCCATCATGATCGGGTCCAAGGGTTCCTCCTCCTTCTTGCCTTTATCCTTACCTCCTTCCATTTATCCTCACTCTGTCAATGCTTCCCCCCTTCCCCCATGCACGCAGGGAAGTCTAGATGTATGATTCCATTGTCATTACCCATTTTTTATATAAAAGTATCTTAATAGAAGTATACAGTGATTGAATGCACCTTCCTCGAGGTCCGCGTAGAAATTCCTACTCTGTTGCACTGTATGACTTCACTGTGTCCACTGCAAACTCTGTTATGAATCCTACCACAATACTATCAAACCAAAAGTCTATTGCGTGGGTGAATTTGTTGTTCACCTATTGTAACTGCTCAATCTATACTGGGGTCCACTCTAACTATCGAATCCGGTTCGTTGTGTGTTTATCCTTCAACCTTAGTATCCACTCCTGCAATAGATGCACAAAATCATAGAAAAATACTTTGTGAAAATCAGTAAACATGTATTTGTCCAGATATTTGCAAGGTGTGATTATAGGGTTTCTATTGTATTTCTGTGAAAACTCTAGCTCTTTTGTTCTCAACCAAGTTTTGATTTCTTCTTTTGTGGGGTTCCACGATCTCAAAATCCCCTTCTAATGGTTCATTTCTCTCTTTTTTTCTTTGCTCATTTCCCGCTCCTCCTATATCATCTACTCAATCCTCCTATGTTCCTTCCAATGGAAACGAAACCATTTGTTGCTTACTAATTACTGGTTCTACTCTATCATCTGAGTTATTGACCCAGGGTTCATGTCTTTTGGGCTTCCAAAAAAATCCTCTAAAACTATCATCCCTCCTGGTAAACCAAAAGGAAACACAACACACAGAATGTGTTGCGCAGTCTCACCCGAGATAGCTTTAAATGGGTGGTTGTAAGACTCATGTGTTTAAAACCTAGGATTGAGTGCAAGATATAGGATCTGTATTCTGGACCATTTATTATAACTTGTGATTGCAACCTACTATTATTCACGACTTATTCCCTCAATATTGCAACAGTATTTAAACAAGCAATGTAACAACTCAATCATTCATTAAGCATAACAAATAACTACTGAAAAGACAGTAAATATATGCATGCATTCATCCCATTACACATATGTTACTGTGGTTCACCCCCTCTCGGGATACCTCCACAAATATTTGGCTCTTGGCTCTTTTATTATGGTAGTTATGCATATTCGGCACCACGCGCTTACAATTCTCCTCCGATGGGTAAGATCTATATGAGGAGAACTAGATCACACTAGGATCCTCAGCCTGCGATCTAATCCTCAGATATTCCTTCTCTCCTCTCCTATAGCTCAACAACTTACAAAATAGTTCATAACCACCTTACATATCTCATCAACTCATACATATCTATGATGTAACAATACAAAACCAAACTAACAAGAAGGATCCCCCTATAATACCTACGTATCTATATTTATATATTTCAGGCTCTTCATCCCTTTACAATATATTACCAAAACCCTAACCCTATCGACGTTAGGTCTTCCTCCCATGCGCGCGTGTTGTTATTCCTTCCATATGTCACTTTCCTTGTGCACGCCTTCTTGCATGCGCATGTGTTGTGTTTTCCTCCAGTTGTTACTTCAATTTTTGCAAGCTTTCTTTTCCCACAATCATATTTTTTTCCACTTCGGCCTACTGCCAAAAGTGATGTTTGGTAGAGACTAGTATCGGACCCAGGAATTGCATGGTTGAGAATTTCATTGACTAATGGAGGCGAGTGGACCCTTGCAGGGGAAATTTATTTTGACTTTCCATTGAGATTCAGTATTGAGGAGAGCACGTCACTTGAGGGTGATTCATTGAGGTCTTACAGTACATCACTAGGGAAACAACATGTGCAGTTGGTGGAGACTATGTTGGTCTTGGTATGTACTTGGAGGATGGGCTCATTTTGGGTTGAGGCCATGTGTCATTTGCAGGAGACTCATGGTGTTGATGTGTTTCAGGATTATGCTTCACAGGGTATTGCAGTTCATGTCCTGATATGGGACCCAGGGGATGGAGTGTGTGATAGTTCAACTTTGGATGGAGCCTATTGTGTGTCTCACAGGTGGACATGGGACCCTGGTATTATATGGATTGATTCATTTATTGCATGAGGACAAGAAATATTCTAGCAGGGAGGATTGTAATGTCCCCACTTTGGGACATCATTATATTACAGAGTCTTATGATGATCACAGTAGCCAATTGGAGGTTATAGAGAGTACAGAGGCTATTCAGGGGTTTTTTTGGGTCTGTCTTGCATCGCTCATCTTATTTCATCATCATGATCCATTTCTCACAGCTTGGCTTTGGTTTTGTTGCATTCCGACGATTTCCATAATTTTGAGTTATTTTGGGCTATATGTTAATTAAATTCACTAAGGAGTTCATATTGGGAATAATACTTGGAGGAAACTCTTAGTGTAATAGCTCATTGGAATCGGGAGGAATAGAACTATAGGATAAGATGATGAGAAGTGGTCAAGGAAGCCACAAGGAGGGATAAACTACTTTTTAGAGGAAAAATGGTTAATTAATTAATTAAAGTGATTTAATTAATTAATAATTAAATAAAGTAAAAGTGACTTGGAGAGACAAGGTGAGAAGGGAGGATAAAAGAGAGACAGGATCCTCTATTCACTCATTATGTTGATTATCATTTGATATCTGGCTTCTTTCTAGTGAGCCCATGCACTTGGGGATTTTGAGGGTTTTGACTTAACAAACCCTAAAGATCAACTCGGTGGTGAAATATCCCACCTATCTTGATCCAAGATTGGTCACGGAGGTGAAATATTCCTCCCTCATCATTCTACATCAGATCTAGTCAGTTACGGAGGGATTCTAGATCATCCATAGGTTCAGATAGAAAGAGGGCCACAACATTGAGGGTTTCCAGCAAGGGGGGTGCACTTGTGGAGCTAGTTCAGTGATAGCCAGTAAATTATGGCTTCTTTGGCTTATAATCCCCTTCCTTTGCATGACCACCAGTGGTGACCAAGCGCTTATTCAAAAAGGCACTTCTCGATTTCTATCTAGTGAGTGCTACCTCCATTTCACGATGTGACCTTGGGCTATGAGCTTCATATGACCACGCGATTGTGAGCGGGTCCGTAGGTGGTTTGAGGGAAACCCACTTTTCACCCCACAATTCATTACAAGCCTCCACACGTCCTTTCTCCAAAACCATGGTTTTAATTGCAGCCCGCTCATGAAAAATTAAGGCATGAGCATGTTCTATCCCCGCAATGGACCATGACCGTTGATCTCATGATATTGACGGTGCTATTGAACGGATGGTTCATATCTGTCCTCTCAATTTTGCGGACCATATCTCTCCTTCCTCCATCAACGACTGAGGTTTCCTTCATGATCCAGGCTTCGAAAGTTTCAACTCTCAAACCTTGTTGTTATTGACTGGATATCTTCTGGAATGGAAGATCTGCTGACATTTGTCCTCTTCAATCGATGGCTCTGTATTCTTTCCTTTATCCACACGCAATCATTGGTCTCAATGATAAGATGACATGTGTCCCTCCAAACCAATGGATGAGATCGTTTTCTCCTTTCAGGCTTCGGGAGTTTTGATTCTCAAAATCTACTTGCTCCCAGAGCATTTCACCTAGAGTCCACGATCCAACAATGTGTGTCCCTCTCAGATCAATGGTTGAGATGTCCTTCAGGTCTTCGGAATTCAGAGATTTCAACTCTCAACCTCCGCTTGCTCAGAACACTTTTAGCAGGACTCCACAGATTCCTTCCATGTTTCCTCCTCGAATCAACGATCCTCGTTCAGTTCAGGACTTCATCACTTCGACAATCTCAAACATTTCTCCTTCACGTTTTCCCGTAGATTAAAATATACTGACATGTGTCCTCTTTAATCTAGTAGCTATCCTCCACTCTAGGACTTCAACCTTCCGAAATCTCAAATTTTTCTCCTTCGCGTTCTCCCAAAGAAGTTTCTCCTGGAGTTCAGGATCCGTTGACACGTATCCTGCTACACAATCAATGATCGAGAATACACCCGAAGTGATCTTCAGATTGGATGATTGATATCCACTTCAAGTATTTTCCATTCAAGACTTTGGGTCTTTGCGCGAGTACTGGTGGTAAAACTCCCGAAGCAAAACTCTCGAAGTGACATAACTCTTTCATCACTCGATGATGTGTCATGAGTCGAGCAGCTTCCACGTGTCACTCGGATTTGTGATTGACACGTACCTGAAATGTTGAATCAACTTGACACTTGTCATTGTCGGATTGTGCCATGTGTCCTTGTTGACATGGTGTCTCATGTGTCCTTACTAACGCGGTCTACCACGTGTCCTTGTTGACGTGGTCTGTCACATGTCCTTGAGGAAGAGATTTGATGACGTAGATCTCCCTGATCTAACAGTCAATGTCTGATATCTAGATCCGACGGCTGATGGAACTTCGCATTCTGGGGATTTCAAATATCAAACTTTCAGGAGTGTAATTTCCTTGCATCTCTATATCTAAAGTGAATGTTGTTTGTTCGATCAGGATCTTGGATCAACGGCTCGATCTTTTTGTGATGCAACTTTTCTATCTTATCCTATCCTTCCACTCGAAATTGATCCGACGGCTGACGGAACTTATCATTCTGGAGATTTCAAATCTCAAACTTTCCTGAGTGTAAAATCCTCGCATATTTAGACCCGAACTAATTGTTTTCCATCGATCATGTTCTCTTATCGACGACTCGATCTTTCTGCGCGCTCCTCCTATCTAGACACTGATCCGACAATGATTGTCACTCTTCCTCCTGAGCTTTATGATCTCTCTGACTTAGAATATTTTCTAAGTGTTCAAATTTCTCAACCTTTGCTCCTCCTATGAGTCCTTCTCTTGGACCTCGAATACACGTCTGGAGAGCACAAAGCACTATCTCTTCTAAGATTTGATCTCTGCATATTGTTCGCTCTTCCTCCTAATCTTATGCTTTCCCTGTTTGCCATCATTGTTTCTTTCCTTGCCTGTAAACATACCATTGTCAGTGTTGTTCTTTCCATCAATGACAAGCACATTATTCTTGTAAACATTCCAACAATCTCCCCCTTTGGCATTGATGGAAACCCTGAAGGATGCGCTATTCTCCAACTATAGCATCTGAACCACTCCTTTTCTCCCCCTTTGACATCAATGTCAAAGAAAACATGTTCCCCATGAGTTCTTGTAGTATTTTTAGGAGGTATCAGATATTAAACCAATACATAATCCCCCTGACAGGATGGACTCTCTTAGGATGATAGTGGGGTCATGCCCAAATTCTGGCATAGATACTCAAACTGAGCTTGTGCAAGCGGTTTAGTGAAGATATTAGCAATTTGATCTTTGGATGGAATATAATGAAAAGAAACCATAGAGTTGGTTACCTGTTCCCTCAAGAAGTGATACTTGATGGGTATATGCTTGGTATTGGAGTGAAAGACATGATTCTTTGACACACTAACTACACTGGTATTATCACAATGGATTGGGATCGGTGTAGTATAATTTACCTCCAAGTCTGCAAGTGTCTGAATCATCCACAACACTTGGGTATAGTAGGTGGAAACTGCAATGTATTTAGCTTCTGTAGTTGATAAGTAAATGGAACCTTGTTTCTTTCTCAACCATGATATAAGGGAATCTCCTAAGAAGAATGCACCACCACTCATGATTTTACTTTCATCCACGCAGTTACCCCAATCAGCATCTGAATAGACTGATAGTTGAAAATTTGGATTCCTAGAATACCATAGGCTATAGTCGATTGTTCCTTTAAAATATCTGAATATTCTTTTGAAAACTAACAAATGACCATGTTTAGGTGTAGCCTGATACCTTCCTACCATTCCAACAGCATGCATTATGTTTGGACAGGATGTTGTGATATACAATAGGTTGCCTATCATAGACCTATATGAAATCTGATCAACAGCAAGTGAATCATCATCCTTGCTTAACTTACATCTAGTGACCATAGGTGTGCTCATAGGTTTAGAATCTTCTAATTCATATGCTCTTTAAACCTTTTCAACATTTCTCTTAGATATTTTTCTTGAGAAAGAAATATTCCTTCAAACCTCTGAGTAATTTGAAGGCCAAGAAAAAATGGCAGTTCTCCTATCATAGACATTTCAAATTCAGATTGCATGGTAGAAGAAAACCATTGTACCAATGAAGCATTATTACTACCGAAGATGATGTCATCTACATAGACCAACACAATGAGCAGATCATTACCCTATGTTTTGATATATAGATTGTTGTCAATTGTTCCTCTCTTGAACCCTTTGTCTTGTAGATACATATCCAATCTGTGATCCCAAGCACGAAGAGCTTGTTTCAACCCATATAAGACTTTCTTTAGCTTGCATAAAAAGTCAGTTTTATCTGGTAGATGGAAACCTTTTGGTTGTTCCATATAGACTTCTTCTTTTAGATATCCATTTAGAAAAGCTAACTTGACATCCATTTGATAGACTTTAAACTTCTTATGACAAGCATAGGCAAGAAACATTCTAATAGCTTCTAATCTTGCTACAAGCGCAAATGTTTCATCAAAGTCTAGTCCTTCTATTTGAGCATATCCTTTGCAGACCAATCTAGCCTTATTTCTTACAATATTTCCTTACTCGTTCATCTTATTTTTGTAGACCCATTTGGATCCTATTACATTTTTATTTGTTGGCCTAGGAACAAGTTCCCAAGTGTCATTCTTTTCAATCTAGTCAAGTTCCTCATTCATTGATTTTAACCAGTTTACATCTTCACTAGCTTCATTGAAGTTCTTGGGTTCCACCATGGTTATGAAGGCTATATGTGATTTCTCGGTGTTTTTGATTATCCTTCTCCTAGTTTGTACACCTTTGTATTTCTCACCAATTATCTGACTTGAAGGATGATTCTTTTGAGTAATTCGGGAGAAAGAATTTGATGTTGTATGTTGATTTGAGTCTACCTGAGTATTTCCATCTTCATCTGACTCAAAGTATTCTTGTTCTGATTCTCAGACCTGTTCAGCTTCAAATTCACCTATATCCTATGTTCTTGATTCAGTATTGTTCACCTCTCTTACCGGGACTCCTTCATCAAATTTTATTTCAATACAATCAACCAATTTATGCAACCTCTTATTATAGCAAATGTATCCTTTATTGTTTGTAGCATACCCTAAGAAGATGCCTTCATCAGCCCTGTCATCATATTTGCAAAGATTCTCATTATTATTCTTTATGTAGCACTTACTCCCAAAGACTTTGAAGGGTTTGATTGTAGTAGGTCTTCCATGCCATAGTTCATAAGGTGTCTTGTCACTGTGTGGTCTGAGATGAGATTTATTAAGAATATGGATTGTTGTGTGTATTTATTCTACCCAGTAGGTTTGACCAATGTTCTTCTCACTCATCATTGACCTAGCCATTTGCTGAATTGTTCTCTTTTGCCTCTCAACTACTCTATTTTGTTGTGGGGTTCCTGGGATTCTGTATTCTCTTTTGATCCCATTTTTATCACAGAACTCCTTGAAATCACTTGACATAAATTCTCCTCCTCTTTCTGATCTCGCAACCTTTAATCTGTTGCCTATTTCATTCTCAGTTAAAGCCTTAAATATTTTAAATTTCTCAAATGATTCAACTTTTTCTTTGAGGAAAGAAACCCAAGTGAGTATGGAGTAATCATCAATGATCAGTATGAAGAAGTTTTCCTTCCCTGTGCCTTCATGTATTAATGGTCCACATAGATCCATATGAACTAATTGGAGTGTTTTCTCTGTTGAAGTGGAGTTCTTGGATTTAAACTGTGTCCTAGTTAGCTTTCCTACTTGACAGCGTTTACACACATAATCTTGTGGATTTGATATTCTTGGAAGATCTTTTACTGCCTCAAGAATTTTGAGCTTGATCAAGTGGTCAAAGTTTAGATGTCCAAGTCTCCTATGCCATAACCCTCTCTCATCATGTTTTCTTAGATGACACTCTTCTCTATCTTCTTTCAGCACATATACATTATTATTTGTCCTTATGCATTTAGCCACCACTTGTCCTGAATTTACAAACTTTATATTACAATCTTTGGAAGTGAACACCACTTCACATCCTCTGTCACACATTTGACTTACACTGAGTAAATTATGTTTCAGCCCATCCACAAGCAAGACATCTTGGGCTTTTCCTTTGCCATTACTTAAACTCACCATCCCTTTACCCTTGATTTTACCTGGTTCATCATTTCCAAAGGTTGTGTTTCATGTTTTTCCTTTACTTATTGACAGAAACTTATCCTTGTCTCCATGCATGTGCTTGGAACATCCATTGTCTATATACCAGGGGTCTTTTTGTTTTTGAGCTAAAAGTACTAGACCATAGTTTTCACTATCTTTCTTTTTCCATGTGCTGACATTTTTAGCTAAGGGTTTTATCTTTGTATTTGTTTTGTAATTCTTCAGATGCAAGTTTGTAGCTTTGTGGTTGAAGTTATGACATTTATAACATTCAAGCTCATTGTTCAGTAGGTCAAAGTGATTGGTGCTACGTTTTCTATTCATTGGTTGCTTAGTTCTATGTTGTAAAGATTGTTTATTTCTTGACCTCCTCAATTGCATGTCTCTAAACTTAATTTGAAAATTTGCAATATTATGACCAAAATTAGAACAGTAAAAGCAGTAACCATAGAAGAAATTTTGGTACCTAAAGGGTGGCCTTCTTCTTGGAAATTTTTGCTCCATCTTCTGACCTCTTTGTTTTTTATCAGGGATCATGTTGTCTTTATTAGCTTTTGGTGACAGAGAACTCTCATGGTCTGATTGTTTGCTGACTTGGAACTTGATCATATTTACTGGCTCTTTGTTGCTTGAACCACATACATAGCCTAAACCAGTCTTCAACAAAGGAGATCTATGTTTGTTCAGAATGTCATTTAGTTTTGTTGAGGCTTTAATGCTTGGAAGATTTTGGAGATACAATGCTTTAAACTTCTCCAACTCTTTTCTGGTTTTTACTACCTCTTCTTCCAAGGCTTCACATCTTGCCTTCTTTTCTAATAACTATTGTTTTAGGATGTTTTGTATCTTCTTTGCCTCTTCTAACTCCACATTTAGCAGGGAAAAGTCTTCATCGGGTTTTTTAGCATTCTTTTCAAACCGCATCAACAATTGTTTTTGTTTTCTCTTCTCGACTTTCAGTCTGTCAATCTCTTCTAAGGCACTGATTAGTTCACCTTTCATATCGACCACAGCTTCTTCATCATTAACATCACTTCATTTGTTTTGGTTATCATAATAATCTTTGGCCATAAGCACAAATTCATTAACCTTATCTTCACAGGAAGATTCACTATTTGTGTCTTCTGAAGACACATCATTGTTTGCACATAAACTTTTATTTTTACCAAATATCATGGGTTTGTACTTCTTTTCAACTTCAGAATTATGATCATGCTTCTTGTGTGGACACTTAGATGAAAAGTGACCTATATTTCCACAGTCAAAACACTTGAAGGGAAACTTTCCTTGATACTTGCCTAATCCTTTCTTTAGTCTTCTCACAAATTTGTCTTCAATTTCATCAAGCTCAGATTCCTCATTCTTATCTTTTTTAAAAGAATCTTCTCTAGTGTTGGATTTATCTTTGCCTATCCTCATTTCATATGCAGTCAAAGTTCCTAGAAGTTGAACAAAAGCCAAATATTTTAGATCATTAATTTATTCTATAGCAGAGACCTTTGGGTTGAACCTATCTGGCAGAGATCTCAAAATTTTCTGAACTAAAGAGGCTTTATCAATTTTTTCACCAAGATATTTCATTGCATTTACTAGTTCTTCAACTCTCAGAAAGTACTTCCCAATAGTTTCATATTATTTCATCTGTATCTGTTCAAGTTGTACTATGTAGGTTTGAAGCTTGGCATCCTTTTCCTTCTCATTACCTTCATAACTGCTAATGAGTTTGTCCCACATGTCTTTTGCAGTTTCTAAGTGCATAAATTTTACAACTTATGCTTTTGCAAGCCCACTCAGAATAGCATTCATATCCTTAGCGTTGAAGCTGAATTCTAGCTTGTCATCCTTATTAGCTAGTACAATTGGCTTTACATAACTAGCCTCTACCACATCCCAGACATATGCACCTAAATCCATTATCTAGGTTCTCATCCTAACTTTCCAGAAGGAAAAGTTTCTTCCATTGAACAGAGGGGCCTTATTGGTTGAAGTTCCTTCATGGCTTGACATGTTTAAGATTATTGGTCTACCTTTAAATAAAAGGAACTGGCTCTGATACCAATTGTTGGACAACTAAGAGGGGGAGTGAATCAGTTGTTATTGTGCTTAAACAATTATGCCCATTTTAAACTCTTTACAGAACACTCAATGATGATCACAATAATGCAGATATTTCATGAATAAGCAATAGAATATTCAACAACAATCACACACATGAAATATATAGAGACATATATTTCCTGAGGAAACCCATAAATGGAAACATCTCTTCTTCTTAATATGATAAGTAATCTTTGTTTTCTATACATTTTCATTCTTATGAGCTCCAACTCCTATTGAGGCTACAAACTCTGTTTTATAAGCTAAAACTTGTTGAGAGCACCAACTCTCTGGTTTCTCTAGAACCCACTAGAAGGAATCACCAACTCCCTATTTTCTCTAGCACCCACTAGAAGGAAGAACCAACTCCATAAGTGTTCCAACACCAACTGGATGGAAGCACCAAATTCCAGTCACACAGGCACCAACATGTATAACAGAGAACAATAGTTCTCCCTTGCACCACCCTGCCACCTAGTTTTTCCGGTTGCAACCAGATGGAAGCTACAACTCCATGTGTTCAAGTAACCACTTGAAACTCTGAGGAAAACAGTACTCCCTCGCACCTCCCTACCACCCTGGAATATAAATATTTTCTTGCTAAAACTTTATCACAGTGATACACCATTTACCTATGCCTTACCAGTCTCATCATTGTTCTGCTACACTGCTTTTCTCTTCCTACATCAGTGTCTCTCTCCTCGAGTCTGTTTCACTTTCTGTTCTTCTCTCAGATATGCATTTTTGTTCCTTGCTTCTTCTATACTTCATCTCCTACACACCGAATGCTTCTACCCATATGAACCACACTCAACAGCCATGCAATCTCTTCTTTGTTCTACTTTTTATACTCTCTGTGCACCTTGTCCATACTTCATGCCTTGCCTCTACATTATTTTCACGGTATCTCTTCCTCACAACTGCATACCTAACTCATGGATTTTCTTCACTTCTCTATTCTACATGTCTTTGTCACGTCAACTCCTCTGCCTTATCATCATCACAACTCTACATCTTCTCTGGCAGTTATGCACAGTGCACTCATCATCAGTGGATGTTATGCTGAGATTCCTTAGCTTCTCTGGCAATCGAAACTCTTTGTCTTCTATGTCAGTGATAGCTAGTCAATTATGGATTATTTGGCTTCTAATCCCCTTCCTTTGCATGACCACCGATAGTGACCAAGCGCTTATTCAAAAAGGTTCTTCCTGATTTCTGTCTAGTGAGCTCTACCTTCATTACATGATATGACCTTGGGCTATGAGCTTCATATGACCATGCAATTGTGGGTGCATCCGTAGGTGGTTTGAGGGAAACCCTCTTTTCACTCCGCAATTCATTACAAGCCTCCATGCGTCCTTTCTCCAAAACCATGGTTTCAATTACGGCTCACTCATGAAAAATTAAGGCTCGAGCATGTTCTGGCCCCACAATGGAGCATGACCATCGATCTCACGATATTGACAGTTCTCTTGAATGGATGGTTCAAATATTTCCTCTCAAGTCTGCAGACCAGATCTCTCCTTCCTCCATCAACGGTTGAGGTTTCCTTAGGGATTCGGGCTCTGAAAGTTTCAACTCACAAACCCTGTTTCTCCTGACTGGATATCTTCTGAAATGGAAGATATGCTAACATATATCCTCTTCAATCGATAGCTCTGTCTTCTTTCCTTTTTCCACACACAATTCTTGGTCTCAATGATCAGATAAATTGTGTCCCTCCAAACCAACGGATGAGATCGATCTCGCCTTTCGTGATTGAGGAGTTTTGATTCTCAAACTCCGCTTGCTCCCAGAGAATTTCACCTGAAGTCCATGATCCAATGACACGTTTCCCTCTCGGATCAATGGTCGAGATATCCTTTGGGTCTCTAGACTTCAGATATTTCAATTCTCAACCTCTTCTTGCTCAAAATTCTTTTGGTCAAAGTCCACAGATTTCTGCCACGTGTCCTCCTCGAATCAACAGTCCTCATTCACTTTGGGACTTCGGCACTTTGGAAATCTCAAACCTTTCTCCTTTGCATTTTCCCGGAGATGAAAATCTATTGATGTGTGTCCTATTTAATCTAATGGCTATCCTCCACTCTGGGACTTCGGCCTTTGGCAATATCAAATTTGTCTCCTTCGAGTTCTCCCGGAGAAGTTTTGCTCGGATTTCACAATCTGTTGACACATATCCTACTACACGATCAACGATCGAGAATACACCTGAAGGGATCTTCAGATCGGACGACTCGTATCCACTTCGGGTCTTTGGCATTTGGGACTTCGGGTCTTTGCATAAGTACTGGTGGTAAAATTCCCAAAGCAAAACTCTCACAGTGACGTCACTCTTACGTCACTCAATAATGTTTCATGAGCCAAGCATTTTCCACGTGTCACTCAAATTTGTGATTTACATGTACCTGAAATGTTGAATAAACTTGACACTTGTCATTGTCTGATTGTGCCACATGTCCTTTTTGACATGGTCTCCCACGTGTCCTTGCTGACATGGTCTACCATGTTTCCTTGATGACGTGGTATACCACATGTCCTTGAGGAAGAGATTTGATGACGTATATCTCCCTGATCTAACAGTCAATGTCTAATATCCAGATACGACGGTTGACGAAACTTCACATTCCAGGGATTTCAAATCTCAAACTTTCAAGAGCGTAACCTCCTCGCATATCTATATCCGAAGTAAAATTTGTTCATTCGATCAGGATCTTGGATCGATGGCTCGATCTTTCTGTGATGCAAATTTTCTATATTATCATGTCCTTCCACTCGAAATTGATACGATGGCTGATGAAACTTCGCATTCCGGAGATTTCAAATCTCAAACTTTCCTGAGTGTAAACTCCTCGCATCTTTAGACCCAGACTAATCGTTGTTCATCGATCATGTTCTCAGATCGATGGCTCGATATTTCTGCACGCTCCTCCTGTCTAGACATTGATCCAACAGCCACTCTCTCTCTTCCTCCTGGGCTTTCTAATCTCTCTAACTTAGAAGGTTTTCTAAGTGTTCAAAGGTCTCAACCTTTGCTTTTCTTGTGAGTCCTTCTCTTGGACCTCGTCTACACTTTTGGAGAGTGCAAAGTGATATCTCTTATGAGCTTTGATCTCTGCACATTGTTCGCTCATCCTCATGAACTTATGCTTTCCCTATTTTCCACCATTGTTGCTTTCCTTGCCTGTAAACATACCATCATTGTTGTTGTTCTTGCCATCAATGACAAGCACATTCTTCCTGTAAACATGCCAAAACATGCACCTTCAATCCCCGAAATGTTGTGGGACCGTCAATCTCCTGATCTTGACGGTACCTCTGGATTGACGGTTCATATCTGCCCTCTCCAAATCTACAGACTAGATCTCTTCATGATTTCGGACTTTAGGTATTTGAAACCTCAACTTCGCTTTATTTCTTACTTCAATCTTCCAGACTTAATGATCTATTGGCACATGTCCTACTGAATCGACGGCACTTCTTCTACCTCAGATGTTTGACCTCTCAACTCGGATCTATGGTCCTGCGACCTCCTTCTCGATAAATGGTTGAGATCCTCCTTCGGGTCGTCAGACCTTTCCTCCTTCACTTTTCTCCGGAGTCCTAGATTTGACACCACATGTCCACCTTCGCATCAACAACTCTCATCATTTTCGGGACTTCAACCTTGGGCGATTTAAAATCTCAACAACCACAAACATCCAAAGTGAAATCTTTCGAAGTGTTGGATCCTCTGACACCTATCCTCTCTTGATCCAACAATTTTTCAATGGTTGGCTAACAAGGTGAATATCCATCCTCCACATGTCCCTTCGTAGATAAACAACCCGCATTCTTCCTTTGGGATCAATGGACCTTAATCATTTCGGCCTTCGACGCTTCGAAACTTTTCGAAACCTCTTTCCATAAAAAACCTGGAGTAAAATCCTCTGAATTCCATGATCTGGTGACACCTGTACTCTTCCAGATCGACAGCTATCATCTTCTTTGATTATTCAAGCTTCAGTGATTTCAAACCATTCTCCTTCGTGTTCTCCCAGAGTGATTTCACCCGAAGTTCACGATCTTTCACCATGTTCCCTCTCTGGATCTGATGGTCTAGATTCTCTTCGGGTCTTAGAATCTTCATCTCTCTAGCACTTCGGGCTTCAAGAGTCTCAAACTCCTATGCACTCATTTCTCCCAGAGTGCTTTCACTCAAAATTGATGGATTTCCACCACGCATCCTCCTAAATGATGGACGGTCCCAAATGACTTAGAGACTTCGGGACTTCGACAAGTCCACTCTCTTGTGTGTACACAAAGCGTTAAATCTTGTGCACTTATTCATGGATCCAACGATGGTTGATCCTCTATGCTCAGATCCAACGGATGATATTTGTTCTCTTCTCTTGCGCTATCCTTGTTCACTAGGCACTGATCCAGTGGACCATGCTCCTCCTTACAACCAATCTGATGGTTGTTGTTTCTCCTCCTCCTGAGCATTTGATTCCTCTGTGACTTAGAATATTTTCTAAGTGTTCAAAGGCTTTGACCTTTGTTCCTCTTACAAATCTGATTCTTGGATCTCATCTTTGCCCTTTGAAAGTGGTATCTCTTATGAGATTTAGGAATTATAATAAGTCTATCTCCTACACACTCTTTGTGTTATCTCTTCTGAGTTTTCCCATTCGAAGGTTATGATCTCCCATGCACACCTTGCGTTTCTGGGATTTCTTCAAACTCAAATACGAAGAATTTCTTGAAAATAAATTCTTCTCGCCCTCTTGGTGTTCTCCTTTCTTGATGCACACCTTGTAGATATCCTTCTTACAAAGTGTTCAGTAACTCTATCTCTTTATGAACTCGACACAGAGTTATTCTTGTGCACTCCTTGCACTTCAGCTAATGAATGTTCAACGGTATCTCTCCTGAGCTTTCCCTGAGGTTTTCTAACCTCTGTCAACGCACCCCTTGTGGACTATGTGCACTCCTTGCACTTGGAAATTCAAAATGAGAGAAACAATTGAAACTCATTCAATACTTCACCAGTTCATACATTCAAAACACGAATGACATATAAAATCATAAAAATAAACACAAATACATAAACACACCATATGCAGGAAAAATGGCTTTTCTATTATCTTTGTGTGTCTATACAGATGTTTTACAAAAAACAGACTGTAACGAAGTCCCAGTTCTCTCCTATTCTAACTCTATCCTGAGTTCTTCCTCTAAGACCCCTCTATCCGAGATCTCTCTCTCAAGTCTCCTAAATCTCCTCATGAAATCTGATGCTAGATCTCCTTACAAAAGAGAGCTCTACAATCTCTTCCTCTCTCACCTAACCTCATCTATTACATTGAAGTTTTCATAAATGGCCATCTAGTCTGAATTGCACCTAGAGCCATCAACCTGTCAGCCATTAATGGTGACCTTATCTTCTTTCTATTCAGAGATATGGCTTGTTTTTCACTCAATCTTACAACATGAATCCATATAGGATTATATTTCAAATTTTAAAATGAAAGGATTAATGCATCTCCCTCTCTGAAATGCACGCTAATGTGTTGGAATGTTGGTGTTGTTAATATTATGGTAGCTTCGGGAGGTATGAACCTCTATTATGACCTATGACGAGATTATAATCCTCCGAAAGGAAGCAAAGAATTGAAGGAAACCCTAGACAGGTTGTCGGCTGAACAAATATATTTATATTGAATTTATTGATGCCCAGAAGGAGAAGTCGACCCAGTTAGACTGGACAGGTCGGCCCCAGTTAGACTGGCCAGTCCACTATAAATACAGGGCACCAGTTTCATTATTTGTCATCTCAGCAGTTGCAGTGAGAGAAATATCTGCGCAGGCAGTTGCAAGCAGCAACAGTTTGGTGCGCAGGTTTTCTCGGAAAGCTGGGAGAGTGGTGCGCTAGCTTCTGGGTGGGATCATCTATTCAGTTTAGTTTCTATTCTTTTGCTTGGTGCATTTAGCCTCTCTTGGCTATAGATTGCATCCATAATTCTCTTCTCGATCAAGGTCAAGGTGCTCAGAGGGTGGCTTAAGGCATGTGGTTGGGTGACGAGGGTATCGTCAATGGTTAAACGAGCACAATCCTCTATATTCTAGCAGGTTATGGGCCCACACACCCTTCAGTCGGCCTAAAATGCTGGAAGGAAACATAACCGCTAGGTATTGAGCTCATTGAGGAACTGTCGCTAGGGTTACTAGCAGGAGCAGCTTCCAAAGAACTGCAACTAGGGTTACTAGCAGTAGCAGTTGCAGAAACCCTAATTCTCAGATCCGACACCTTGTGACAGAGAATCTTGCTCAAGGAGAAGATATCCAGATGCGCCCTAACTCAGTGCACCTATTGACTTTCTCAGAAGAGAGAAAAGACGCAGTTGAAGTTTTGGATCAAGGCATGACCAGTTATCAGTCAACCGAAGACATGTACAAAACAATCAGTCTCTTACATTACTCATCACTTACCAGGACAATTGAAGACGATATGTGGATAATTGACAGTGGAGATTCCAGGCACATGACGGGAGATCAAGCAAGACTCTCATATCTAAATGAGAGAAAGACATCGTACAAGGTGGAGCTTGGAGACAAAAGCACCTACCCCGTCGAAGGATTTGGACAAGCCTCCATCAAACTGGAATCAGGTAATCATGTTCACTTAAGCAATGTTCTATATGTACCTGGTTTAGAAAAGAATCTTGTATCAATATCATGTTTAGAAGACAAAGGAAATAGAATAGCCTTCATAGATGAAAAGGTGTTATCATGGCATAAATATTCCAGCATAGAAGATGCTATGGTTATTGGAAGACATGAAGGGAATCTATATAGACTACTAGAATGAAATGAAGAATCCCTAGTACATGATGAAGTCAACCCTAATGAGATTTGGCATAGAAGGTATGCTCATATCAATTATCAAGCATTACCTTTCCTCAGAAATATCATTGAAGGGATACCAGAATTGAAGTCTTCACATGAAGGAGTTTGCAAGGGATGTGCCCTTGGGAAGAACATTAAGAAACCATTCCCAAGCAGCAACAACAGATCTAAGGAAACCCTAGATCTAATACACTCAGATGTTTGCGGTCCAATGCCAGTTAAATCTTTAGGAGGAGCTCTCTACTACTTAACATTCATAGATGACTATTCAAGGAAGACGTGGTTGTACCTACTGAAGTCAAAAGATGAAGTATTCAGCAAGTTCCAAGAATTCAAGGCAGAAATAGAGAACCTTATGAACAAGAAGATCAAGACATTA
>ML786364.1:113920-131385 GCA_009831015.1 Picea engelmannii | reverse complement strand
TAGCTAGGAGGGAGTGTTAATATTATGGTAGCTTCGGGAGGTATGAACCTCTATTATGACCTATGACGAGATTAGAATCCTCCGGAAGGAAGAAAAGAATTGAAGGAAACCCTAGACAGGTTGTCGGCTGAACAAATATATTTTTATTGAATTTATTGATGCCCAAAAGGAGAAGTCGGCTCAGTTAGACTGGCCAGGTCGGCCCCAGTTAGACTGGCTAGTCCACTATAAATATAGAGCGCTAGTTTCATTATTTGTCATCTCAGCAGTTGCAGTGAGAGAAATATCTGCGCAGGCAATTGCAGGAAGCAGCAGTTTGGTGCGCATGTTTTCTGGGAAAGCTGGGAGAGTGGTGCTCTAGCTTCTGGGTGGGATCATCTGTTCAGTTTAGTTTCTATTCTTTTGCTTGGTGCATTTAGCCTCTCTTGGCTATAGATTGCAGCCAGAATTCTCTTCTCAGTCAAGGTCAAGGTGCTCAGAGGGTGGCTTAAGGCCTGTGGTTGGGTGAAGAGGGTATCGTCAATGGTTAAACGAGCACAATCCTCTATATTCTAATAGGATTGTTGATGAGGTGGAGCGATGCTCCTACATCAGATTCTCCACTGCACTTAAAATTTTCAGCTACACCTTTTTCTCTTATCAATCTCGTTGAGAACTTATTTCAAAGTTGTTGGGACTAACTCCACCATAGAGAAACTCGCCTAACCCTAGTGCATATCATGAAACCCTAGCATTGACTTTTTAAGAAGGTTGAAATTTTGGTCCTAGGGTTTGTACCAACGAAAATGATTACCAGTATAAGAGTTGAAGATAGGCTAGATGGAGAAAACAATTTCATATCATGGAAGCATAGAGTACTTTTCATTCTAGAAGAGAATGAGCTCTTGGATCATGCCAAGATAGTTATTCCAGAACTAGAAGAAGAAGAAGCCAAATAAAAGTACCAGAAGAATGAGATCAAGACCAAGAGGATTTTGACAAATTCAATCAAGTATCACTTTATTCCCAATGTATTAGAATCGAAGACAACAAAGGAGGTGTTTGATGCCTTAACAATGCTATATGAAATAAAGAACACAAGCAAGAAGATAACCCTAAGGAATCAACTCAGAAACATGATGATGAACAAGTCTGATACATTTTCTACCTACTTCATGAGTATTTCTCAAATCAAGGATCAGTTAGCAGCTATTGGAGATTCATTTGATGATATAGAGCTTGTGACTATTTTTGATGATTGCAGCTACGTGAGACATTCTCCAGGACACAAACCTAAGAGAGAGACCCTGAGAGGAGTGTGTGGTTCCTATATGAGATAGAGTTGAAATGTAGATATGGCCTCCTCCTTACAGAGAGTTGAAAAGAACACTAGATGATTCTCCTTTGTAACGCAATGAGAAAGGATATCTGCAAAGTTGGACGTGCCTATGGTTGAGCACAAGGTGAACGTGTGAAATCCCAAAGTGCTAGCTGCATCATCATGAGAAAAAAATGAATATGATGTATTAGCCTCCTCTGAGCATAGAGTTAATGAGAAATTCCAGATGAATCTCTTGTGTAATGCAGTGGGAAAGAATATATGTTGAGTGTACGTGCCTATGGACAAGCACAGGTGAACGTGATCCTAGTGGTTGAGCACTAGTGAATAAGTGGTTCTTCTATGTAATGCAATGAGCCAGAGATATGGACATCCCTATGGATGTCACCCTAGTGGATGAGCACTAGTGGGTGTATGAGATCCCTTGCTATATTTTTCAAGAGTCAGACCTACCTATAACCCTAACTGTAATGTAAAGGGTACAAGTCAGCCCCACCTTAATGTAATTGATAATTAATGTAAAAGATAATTAATCTGGTTAATATTAATTATTATGATATAGAGAGGTTGGCCTTGTTGTGCCAATAGACACTTCTATTGATAGGTCAAGTCTAATATAAGTAAAGTTAAATTCCCCATTGAGGAATCATATCTTTTATGTGAATTTGGAAATTTCAGCAAGTACATCTACTTGGGAAAAGTATGCAGCTCTCTTGGGAACTAGTCTTATAGGGTTTGTGAGCACCCTTTTGTGTGCTAGGTTTTCTTGGAGTTGAAGGTATTTGTCTTCAAGAATATAGAAAAGGATTGGTTGGGTTTTCTTCCCTTGTTGAGAAGGGTTGCCCAGGATACTTCTTGTGTACTTGTGCATGGTGTTTCTTTTTGTTATATTGGTTGTTGCAACATAATTGGTTATGGTTTAAGTAAAATTCTAAAATGGAATGAACTTCATGCTTAATCCTATAATATTGAAAAATCAACATGGTATCATAGCATAGGTCTTGAAGAATCCATTGCACAAGCAATTTTCAGCCATCTTCTCTCTCCTGCAAAACCATATGGCCCTCCTAGGGTTTCTAGAAATTTTGTACAACCTACCTTTTTAAGAGGTTTCAACACTTGACACTTGGATTTTTGGGATATAAATACCATAGGAGTGTACTTCCTCCTTCAGCACACCTCCAACAAGCTTCATATTGAAATTTCAAGCATTTTGAAATTTTGGCCATAGGGTTTCTAAGGTTTCACTAATTTCTACAGAAATTTCAGTTTTAGGGTTTTTGCAACTCATTGAAGAAGCTCTTCAGCTCACCAGTGTTCTCATATATTTCAAATTCTTATTGTTGGTAGTCATAAGTCCAATAAAACCTAAAAGTGTTATCTTAGCCTAGCCATTAGGTTTTCTAGCCCAATTGCAAACAGTTGTGAAGAATCTAAAATTATGATGAACAAAACTATGATGGAAGATAAGCTTGATGGATCAAACAACTTCAAGTTCCTGGAAGAAAAGACTTCAAAGGAAGACTTATTGTGGGTGATACAAAAAGGTTTCATTGTGACATACCTCCTTCATGAAGATGTCAAAGGACATAGATCAACCATGAGCCATTGGAGAAATCATATCAGCACCCTCATGTATGCACTTGTATATATATTATATGTATCATTGTCATGAGGTTAATTGCAGGATGAAGGAACCTTTTGTTGAAGTCTTGGATCCAGAAGGATCTCAGTTCATTCAGAGGAACAACACACTAGAAGTGAAGACTCCAGGATTGATTGTTGTAATTTTCATTCCTCTAACCTATATTTATAAAGTTTGCTACATTACAAGTAGGTGTTGTAGTTGTGAAAACAATCCTTAAATTGTTTTGATTCTAGAGATGTACTCGTTATTCTCCTTTAGTAGATATTCTTGTTTTGGTTCCTCTTCTTTTTTTTTTGTTCCAAGCAGGTTAAGAACAAAGGAAGATGCTTATCCTTCAGAGGGATTCAAAACTATTTGAGAAAGAGGAAGAATAGAACCATCCTTGAGACAACCAATGCAATAATGCATGATCAGAATCTTTCTATGATTCCATGGGCAGAAGTATGCATGACATAGTATATGTTCAGAACAAGAGGCTTCACCAGACTTTGAAAAACACATAACTCCCAAACCTTCACCGGAGTGAAGACTGAGATTGAACACTTCAGGATATTTGGGTGCCCAGTGTATTTGCATGTACCCAAAGAGAGAATTCCAAGCTAGACCCTTCAGGGAGAAAGGATACATTTATGGGATAAATAGTGAATCATCGAAGACATTCCAGATCTACATCCCTGGTTAGAGAATATTGAGACAAGCATATATGTTTTCCTTGAAGAAGAGATAGCCTTTCAAAGATCCAAAGAATCTCAGATGGAGATTGACAGTGAGACAATACCTTCTCCCCCTTCAGCATTTTAGAGGGAGACAAAAATTATTCCAGCTGATCTAGTTGCTCCAGTTGATATGTCCAGAGATATTGTAGTAGGTCATAAAATTCCTGCCTAGGCTCACTCTGCAGGAGGTAGAGGAACATACAATTCCCTCAAAGAACTTCCTGAGAAAGAAAAAGATATTTTCGAGATATCCTTAAATCATGATCCACTTCATTTATTTTGAGTCTCCTTGGCTTGGAGAAGCAATAGGAGAATAGGTATGGCAAGATGCCATAACAAAATAATACCAGTATATCTTAAAAGAATGATGTTCAAGATATTGTTCAGAGACCAGAAGGGAATTTTGTGGTAACTTCCAAGTAAATCTATAAGATCAAACATGCAGCTGATGGAAGTGTCAAGAAATACAAAGCGAGATATATAGCCAAAGGATTCTCACAAATAGAGGGAGTTGTGTATGATCAGACACTTGATCAGGTAAGCCTGATACACTTCCATCCGTACTACCATACATGAATTGGAAACTATATCAGATGGATGGATTCTTGATGAGTTTGGGTTTTAGCAAGAGTATTGCTTATCCAAACCTATATTATTACAGTGTTGGTGATGAGAGCCTGATTTTGATGACTTATTCAGAAATCCTTTTTTTTTTATACAAGTAAGCTTTAACTTCTGATTTCGAGATGAAGTATATGAGTATGATGCACTACTTCTTGGGACACGAAGTATGATAGAGGACTGATGATATTTTCCTGATTCAAGGAAAATATACAGTGGGAATATTAAATAAGTTCAATATGACAGAATGCAAATCCATGGTGATGGATTTGAAGAAAATGAATGATGATGATTCAGACGAGATTGATCCACAGATGATTGGATCATTGATGCATCTAGTTAACACTAGACTGATTCATGCTATGCATTGAATGTACTTATTCATTCCATGAGTCAGTCGAGACAGACTCATTGAATAGCAGCGAAACATGTATTGAGATATCTACAAGGCATAGTTAGATATAGCATGTAATATGTCTCCAGTGTAGAATTGAGTTTGCAGGGATATGCAGAATGGACAGAAAGTACAGTGGACCGAAAGAGCACATCTAGTTGTTGTTTTACCATGAAGTTTCCTGGTCTAGTAGGAAACAAAGCCCTATTCCATTGAGTACCATAGAAGCAGAGTATGTAGCATCGAGTGTGCGAAGCAATATAACTTCACAAGCTTCTGACAGATTTACTTGATCATGATATGGATCCTATGATGATAACCAGAGTTGTGTAAAGCTCTTTGAGAACCCAGTGTTTCACTATAAGATCGAAACACGTTGAGATAAAATATCCTTATATCAGAGACATGTTGCAGAGGAAAATAGTACTTTTGCAGTACCTTCCTACACATGAGAAGATTGCAGACATATTCACCAAATTAGATTGGTGAAAGATACCTCCCTAGTTGAGAGGGAGTGTTGACAACTACATCCAAGAACCAAGTTCAAAATACATTCTGTGTGAGACTTGGCATGATTAATAATGCCTCCCTAGATGAGAGGGAATGTTGATGATTGTAGCTACGTGAGACATTCTCTAGGACACAAACCTGAGAGGGGTGTGTGGTTCCTATCTAAGATAGATTTGGAACGTAGATATGGCCTCCTCCTTACAGAGAGTTGAGAAGAACTCCAGATGATTCTCCGGTGTAACGCAGTGAGAAAGGAGATCTACAGAGTTGGAAGTGCATGTGGCTGAGCACAAGGTGAATGTGTGAAATCCCAAAGTGTTGGTTGCATCATCATGAAACAGAAATGAAGATGATGTATTAGCCTCCTTTGAGCAGAGAGTTGATGAGAAACTCCATATGACTCTCCTGTGTAATGCAGTGGGAAAGAATTTCTATTGAGTGGACGTGCATGTGGACAAGCACAGGTGAACATGATCCTAGTGGATGAGCACTAGTGAAGAAGTGGTTCTTCTGTGTAATGCAGTGAGCCAGAGATATGGACATCCCTGTGGATTTTCCCTTAGTGGCTGACCACGAGTGGGTGTATGAGATCCCTTGCTATATTGTTCAAGAGTCATACCTACCTGTAACCCTAATTGTAATGTAAAGGGTACAGGTCGGCCCCACCTTAATGTAATTGATCATTAATGTAAAATATAATTAATCTGGTTAATATTAATTATATTATGAGATAGAGAGATCGGCCCTATTGTGCCAATAGACACTTTTTTTGACAGGTCAATTCTAATATAAGTAAAGGTAAATTCCCCATTGAGGAATCATATATTTTCTGTGAGTTTGGAAATTTCAGCAAGTACATCTACTTGGGAAAAGTGTGCACCTCTCTTGGGCACTATTCTTATAGGGTTTGTGAGCACTCTTTTGTGTGCTAATTTTCTTGGTGGTGAAGGTCTTTCTATTGAAGAATATAGCAAAGGATTGGTTGGGTTTTCTTCCCTTGTTGAGAAGGGTTTCCCAGGATACTTCTTGTGTACTTGTGCATGGTCTTTCTTCTTGTGATCTTGGTTGTTGCAACATAATTGGTTATGGTTTAAGTAAAATGCTAAAATGGATTGAACTTCATGCTTAAGCCTAGATTATTGAAAAATAAACAACTACAACTCTAAATGGATTTCCTTCCTCTTGGGATGCATTTGTTCAGGGTATTTTTGAAAGAAGGAAATTTCCCAAATTTGACAAGCTATGGTTAGATTGTACCCAAGAAGAATCAATATTGATATCCAAGTCATAGAAGACCACTGATGAAGAGAATCAATCTCTTGTTTCTCAATGTGTGAAGAAAAGGAAAGAAAGAAGAAACAATAGTCCGAAGAAAAATAGAAGATCAATTTCAGATCACAAGAAGGATGTGATAAGATTAGATGTTTCAACTGTTAGAAGTTTGGACACTTTTCTTATGAATGTCCTCAAGGGAAAGGAAAAAGGAAACATCATGCAAATGCAGCAGATATGGAGGAGTCCACGTCTCAAAATAAGACAAAGGAATCAAGATATCAAGAGTATGTCTTTGTCTCAACCCTCACATGTACCATCACTCAAGGAAGTGATATTTGGTTGGTGGATAGATGTGCTTCCAATCACATGACTAGGTTTCGAATTTCTCTTAAAAAATTGACAGAAAAGAGTTCATCCCTTCAGGTGGAACTTGGGGATGATTCCATGCATGCAGTAAAAGGAGTAGGAGAAGCCTCATGCCAATTTGATTCAGGTTACTCTATTTCAATAAAGGATATATTTTTTGTACAAGGTTTAAAGAATAATCTTCTTTATATCTCTTATTTATAATATCGAGGCTTCAGAGTAGCTTTTTCTAATGGCCAAGTCCTTATATGGCCTAAGCGTTCAAGTATAGATTCATCTACTGTAATTGGTGTCCAAGAGAGAGGATTGTATAAATTGAAGGGACACCCAGAACAAGCTCTTGTACACAAAAATATTAACTCTAATGAGTTATGGAACTGAATACTTTCTCACATCAACTACAAAGCCTTACCAGTTTTGAGCAAGATGGTTACAGGTCTACCAGATATGCAGGTAGAGCATAATGGAGTATGCAAATGATGCGCACTTGACAAGAAATCCAAGGGAAGTTTTCCAAGAACTAAAAATAGATCCAAGGATATCATGGAAATCATACATTCAAATGTATGCGAACAAATGAAGATACCATCTCTAGGTAAATTTTTATATTATGTAATTTGTATTGATAATTTCTCACGTAAATCATGGATCTATTTCTTGAAAGAAAAAGATGAAGTTTTCAATAAGTTTCAAGAATTCAAGGCTTTAGTATAAATCTCTATGGAAGAAAGATTAAATTTTTGAGGTCATATAATGGAGGTGAATACACCTCAAATGAGTTCAAATATTTTTGTAGAGAAGCAATGATTAAGAGGGAGTTGACAACTCCCCACAACCCCTAGTAGAATGGGGTTGCAGAGAGAAAGAATAGATCAATTGTAGAAGCAACTAAATCAATGATCCATGACCAGAACTTGCCCATGCATCTATGGGAAGAAGCATCCAGTACAGTTTTAAATGTCCAGAACAAAATTCATCACAATATATTGGGGAACAAGACACCAGAAGAAGTATTCACCAAAAAGAAAATAGAAGTCAGCCACTTGAGGATATTTTGTTGCCCAATGTACATACATGTTCCCAAGGAAAAGAGAACGAAGTTAGAGCCTTCAAGAAACAAGGCAAACTTTGTTTGATACAGTGAAACTTCAAAGGATTATAGAATATACATCCCTAGACATAGACAGATTGATATTAGTGTTGAAATATTGTAACTGCAAAGAGTATTCTATTTATTATTGAGTCATTATTCAGTAGATCAATCCCCTTTTGTGGATTGACCATGTCAGGCATTATAAAAATCCCATTTTGTGGATTGGTTAAACCCTAATTGTTTATGCAAATTAAGAAGTTGTCCCCCGAGCCTAATTAAAGTGGTTTTAACCACTAAGAAGACAAGTCATCCCTGCCCAGTGAAGAGACACATTTCTAGCACCTTCCAGCTAGTATAAATAAAGGAATCCATTGCCTCATTATCGTACTTACTCATTCGCTCATCAAGTGTACAAGTTTGGTAGCTACATTTGGGAGAAGAAGAGAGAGGTGCATTTCTCAGCGCTGGATATTCTCTAGTGTTTTGGTTTATTGTCTTGGCATTGTATTGGCTATCTATATAAAGGAAGTTTTGTTGGGTTTTCTCCCTGAGGGTTTCCCATGATAAATGTTATGTATCTTTTGATTGTGTTTC
This sequence comes from Picea engelmannii, assembly GCA_009831015.1. Classification (NCBI taxonomy): domain Eukaryota; kingdom Viridiplantae; phylum Streptophyta; class Pinopsida; order Pinales; family Pinaceae; genus Picea; species Picea engelmannii. The sequence continues at coordinate 122,850 of ML786364.1, read as the reverse complement.
TCTCAGTGATCCTACCTATGTTATTTTTATCTAGTAAATTGAAACGAAACCTAATAATATCTCAAAACTTAACATGGTTTCAGAGCTAAGTTGAAGAGATCACCTTTCACTGGATAAGCAAAAATGTCACTATTGTCGTACAAGAAAATTAGGGATTTTATTGGAAAATATTTTTTGCCTAAAAACCATATAGAAAAGTGTGCCCTAGCCTAGGGAACTCTTTGGAACCTTGAGCGCACCTTTTCAGTAGTTACATACTCCAAAAATTCAAACCCTAGTTTTGATTGGTACCAAAAAACCAGGAAACTAGAACTAGTACCAGAAGTATCGGTCCATATTTTCGCAAGTCAAGTTTCAAGGGCCAAAACTTGCAATTTTTGAAATCTAATAGTTATGGCAATCTTGCCTCGGCCTAGCTCATCTAGTCCCTAGATCAGAATTTCAAAATTTGAAGTTTGAAAAATTAGGGTTTCCTCATAAAACCTTAAGTTGCAGTTGCAGTTGCAGTTGCAGTTTCAGAATGAGTTGCAGTATCAATTGCAGTTGCAGTATTAGTTGAAGTATCAGTTGCAGTACCAGTTGTAGTCACCCTTGAAGTTTTAAAAGGGTTGGTAATTATTATCGTTGCTACCAAATGGTGCCACTATCCCCAAATACTATCAGAGGTATGTACTCACATATGTTTAAATTGTTAAGATTTAAAGGGTATTTGTGGGAGAAGGGATCTATTACCATAGATCTAGAAATATATCAAGATCCAACACATTCAGAGGAATAATGCAACCCAGGTTTGATTATTTTGATATGCATCTATTTGTTATGACATTATTTTGATCTAGGTTGCATGTTGAAGCTACAACCATCATACTAACTTTTGGTCAAAAATTAAAGTCAAGGTATTAGATTGATTAAAGTTGAGATCATAGAGTTTATTCTCTAACCCAACCTTCTATCAAGATAGCATATTGTCTTATTACAGAAGAAAGGTTGAAGAAAGCACTTGTCATATTGAGTGAAGGAGACTTGGAAGAAAACAAACACACTCATTCTTGAGGACAATACTCCAGGTTCCAGGTTTGATTAATTAAGTTGATAAGATTCAAACTTGCACATGACAAGTTGATAACTACCCCTTTCCAAGTAAACACTATAGTTGAGGTAGCAGTCTTTGAAAATTATTATGCTTGGTAGCATGTGAGTATATTGAGACAAATGCTTAATGTAATCATTTACCAGATACAACTAACATCTCCTCTAGGTGAAACTTCTTATGTTGGTTCCAAGTTACCATGGATGAATGTTTGATCACAACACTAGAGGAGTGTTGATCTCATTTTTTATTGTATTTCTTACTTTTGATCCTTGTTTCAGATAGGTCATAAGTGAAATCTCTAAGGGAGCTATTGTGACGATTATTCGTGCTATTGTTTTATTTACTATTATAAAAAGAGTATTGTTCTTGCTTGTTGTTTTGTTGACCTTGTTTTAGGTCACAGGTGATAACCCTAAGGAAGATATATTGAAGGTTGCATAAGGCAACAAATTATATGATACATGAAGTAGGCTATGTACATAACCATACACATTCATGTAACAAAGAAGATGAAGAAGAATCTATATTTTGAGATCCAGAGCATCTCATATGGTGATTGATTGTAAGGATCAGAAGGCTCCAAAGATGACCAAACATTAAAACAAGAACTCACACAAGACTTGGTAAAAATATAATGAAGCCACCTTGATGGGAAGCAAAACTTGTTTGAAGTCTAACTCGGCTTTTCATATTCAGACTTGGTATTCAACACCAAGTATGTCCCATAAGAGATTATGAATTCCTTGTAGACTCAAAAGAAATCAAGAGTAATCTTGATCTCATAAAGGATCAGATGAAGAAACAACTTCCCGGATTGGCAGATAGATTCCATGAGAATACTATATCGTAGATTCAGAAACTTCTAGGAGATATGAAATCTCCTGGGAAGATTCCCTTGTTTCAGTGACAGAGAAGGAAGCTAGACAGAAAGACTAGGATATGGATTTTTCCATGAGACTAGAAGAGAAGTTAGTATTGACATCCAATATTGATCAAACAGATCAAGCATGTTGCAAATGTACAAAGCATGATGTGTGTCCAGAGGATTCTCCCAACAAAAGGGAGAAGACTATGATGAGACACTTACTCCAGTAATTAAAGAAATAGTTCCAATATTCATGAAGACAACCAGAACAACCATGATTCATATATAGTATGAGATGCAGGGGGAGAAATCCCCATATTTAAAATTGAGTGGCAATCGATGAAGTACATTAGTTGGATCATAGAGACATGACTACAATAAAAGATAGAGTTACCTCCATGAAATAATAAGAGCTACCTCCAGTATCAGTTATTGAGCAACTCTCAGTTTCAGATGAAGTTGTTACCATGATGGAGTAGAGAAGTTACTCTCGAATTTCAACAGTCACAGTGAATGGAGAAACCATTCTCAGCTTCAGAGAAACTGCAGGTGCAGATTCCCAGTTCCAGAAGGAACAGTTGTAGAAAGAGGAGAGGACATACTCTCAGGTAGTGAGACAGATAGTGCTTTGCAGAAAGCACATAGAGCTATCACACGACTCTACAGATTGAGTTGTGGCTAAGCAAGTGTACCAGATTGGTACAAAGTGATTTGATTTGAATTTGAAGATAGAAAGACTCATGTCTGCTAGATGAAGCAAGATCCTAGAGCTTGGTATGGAAGAGTTGACAGTTTCTTAACAAGATTGGGCTTTACCAAGAGTAAATTTGATTCTAGACTTTACCTCAAGGTTATGAATGATGAGCCAATGATGCTGCTACTATATGTATATGATGTATTCTTACCAAGATGAAGAAAATCTCATCACAGATTGCAAAAAAATCTCGCTACAGAGTTTGATGAAAGACCTAAAGAATTATTTCTTAGGTCTCGAAGTTTGGCAGGGCCCAGAGAAGACCTTCCTTAACCAAGGGAAGTATGCAGTTGAAATAATGAAGAGGTTTGACATGTTGAAATGTAAATCCATGTATACACCCATGGAAATGAAGTTGAAGCTCCTGGTAGATACCTCGTTAGAATTGGTTGATGCTACTTTGTACAGACAGATTATTGGTTCGGTGGTGTATCTAATGAACACCAAGCCACATATATGTTTTGTTGTGAACACCTTGACTCAATTTTTGGTAGAACCCAAACGTGTTCATTTTGTAGTTACAAAACATATGAGATACCTTAAGGGTACGTTGGATTTTTGTCTTTGTTATACTAGAGATCATGACTTCAAATTGTATGGATATATTGATTTGGATTGAGTTGGAAGTGTTTCTGATAAAAAGAGCACTTCAGGATCTTATTTCAGTCTGGGGCGACCATGACTTCATGGAAGAGTAGGAAGAAATCTAGTATTTCTCCCAGCATGGAAAAAGTGGAATACATTGTTGCATGTTCCAGCAGTTGTGAATCCATATGGCTTTGGATGTTGTTGACAGATCTATTTAATCTAGAGATGAAAGCCATTGTGATCCTATGTGATAACCATAGTTGTATAAAAACGATTTGTTCCATGATGATTTGAAGGACATAGAGATCCAGTATCACTTCATGATATGATGCAGAGAGGAGCTATAAAGCTCCATTATGTTGGCACATATGAACAGGTTGTAGGTGTGTTGACCAAGCCTATGTCTCATGTAAAGTTTGAGCACTTTCGAGATAAGCCCGGTATACTCCAAAAGGACCTCCCTTGAAATGGGAAGTAGGGTTGATGATACTATGGTATCCTAACCAAAAGCAGGTAGCTCAATTAGGATTTTATATTCTAGGAGACTGATCAAAGCTGGACAAATCCCAAAGGTCCGTAAGGATGGCTGTCAGAATACTTGTGCATGTATATGCTAGCTTTGGTCAGTAGTGAAAGATCCATTAGGATTTTATATCCTAGGGAATATTTTTATTTCTGGCAAGATCCTTTGGATCTGTCAGAGTTCCAAACTATGTTGATGCCAACCTCATGCTAAATATTTCCAGCTTCATGTTGATGTTGTTTTGATGCCATCCTAATGCTGAAGATTTCTTGCTTCGTGTTGATGTTTTTGTGATGCCATCTTCATGTTGAATATTTATAGCTTCATGTTGATTTTGTTGTGATGCCATATTCATTTTTATGTTGTTGATATGTCAGCTTTGTATTGAATGTTTCCAGCTTCGTGATGATGTTGTTGAGATGCCAGCTTCATGTTGAATATTTCTAGCTTCGTGTTGATGTTGATGAGATGTTATCTTCATACTGAATATTTTCATCTTAATGTTGATGTTGATGATGTTCCATCCTTCATGTTGTGATGTTTTTTTGTTGATGTTGTATCATCTTCGCATTGTTATTGATGATGATGATGTATTAGTTTTATACTAATCCATGTTGATGCAGATGATGATGATTCCATTCCAGCTCCTTGTTGTGGATGATGATATTGATGATGAGAAAAACTTCTGATGATTTATAGATATGCTAGCAAGTGTTCCATATGTTGTTGATGTTGTTGCCCTCTCTCTTTCCTAATGATGTTGTTGATGTTGTTGCCCTCTCTCTTTCCTAATGATGTTGTAGAATACCCTTCTTGTTAAGGGGGAGTGTTGAAATATTGTAACTGCAAAGAGTATTCTATTTATTATTGAGTCATTATTCATTAGATCAATCCCCTATTGTGGATTGATCATGTCGGTAATTGTAATTGACCAAATCCCATTTTGTGGATTGGTCAAACCCTAATTGTATTATGAAAATTAAGAAGTTGGCCCCCATGCCTAATTATAGTGGTTTTAACCACTAAGAAGACAAGTCGGCCCTGACCAATGAAGAGACACCTTTCCAGCACCTGCTAGCCACTATAAATAAAAGAAGCCAATGCCTCATTATCTTACTCAATCATTCACTCATCAAGTGCGCAAGTTTGGTAGGTGTAGTTGGGAAAAAAAGGAAGAGAGAGGTGCATTGCTCAGTGTTGGATATTCTCTAGTGTTTTGGTTTATTGCCTTGGCATTGTATTGGTTGTCTAGGTTTTCTCCCCCATGAGGGTTTCCCAGGATAAATTTTGTGTATCTTGTGATTGTGTTTATCTCAGTGATCCTACCTATGCTATTGTTATCTAGTAAATTTAAAAGAAACCAAATAATAGCTCAAAACTTAACAATTAGCATGGATGTTACCTTTGATGAAGAAGTAGCCTTCAGGAAATATAGAGAGTCTCACATGGATGAGGACATAGAGTAGCAAGAGGCTCCAAGGGATGTAGTAATGATTTTCTCTACTCTAGAAGAACATATTCTAGAAGATAAGAATGATACAACAGAGCCAGAGATACAGAGAAGTTATAGTTACCAAGAAGAGACTAGCATGGCTCCGGAACACTTTGCAGAAGGCATAAAAACATGCATCTCCCAGTGGATCTTCCAAAGAGAGCAAGAAACCATGCAAGTTTTCTAGCTATGTGGTGTTGATTAGTAATATCATTGATTCAGAACCTTCCACTTATGAGGAAGTTGTAAAGCAACAAGTGTGGAAGGATGCCATGATGGAAGAATACCAATCCATCATGAAGAATGATGTATGGGAAGTGGTTATGATACCAGAAGGGAAGTCAGTGGTGACTTCCAAGTGGATCTACAAGATCAAACATGTTGCAGATGGCAGCATAGAGAAGTACAAAGCTAGATTTGTGTCTAGAGTGTTCTCTCAGAAAGAGGGAGAAGATTATGACGAGACATTTGCTCCAGCAGCAAGGTACACTTCTATTAGATTTATTATTTCTATTGCTTCTTTTATGGGATGGAAATTACACCAGATGGATTTCAAGACTACACTCTTGAATGGTGTAATTGAAGAAGAAGAAGTGTACATAGAGAAGTCACAAGGTTTTGTGACCCATGGGAAGGAGTCCCATGTTTGTAAATCGAATAAATCTTTGTATGGGCTTAAGAAGGCACCCAGGGCATGGTATGCCAGAATAGACACTTATCTAATGAGCTTGGGGTTTACCAAAAGTGATTAAGATCCCAACCCTTACTACAAGGTTGAAGATGGTTTCCCATTGATATTGGCACTATATGTGGATGACATGTTTCTTACAGGGGATGAGAATCTCATAGATGAGTGCAAGAGGAAACTCACTTCATAGTTAAAAATGAATAATCTGGGTTTGATGCACTATTTATTGGGATTAGAGGTGTGGAAAAGACCAAATGAAATCCTCCTTACCCAAGGAAAATATACATTTGAGATACTATAGATATTTTGGATGATGGACTGGAAGTCCATGGCCACACCTATGGTTAGAATCTCTTGATTGATTCTTCTTCATATTTGGTTGATCCCACGATGTACAAATAGTTGATCGAATCCTTGATGCATCGGGTTAACACCAGGCTAGATATATGCTTTGTAGTGAACACATTGATTCAGTACATGGTTGATCCTAGACATGTACATTTGGTAGAAGCAAAACATGTGTTTAGGTACATGCATGGTACAGTTTGATATGGAATCATATATGTCTCGGATGGTAAGTTAAATATCCAAGGTTATACAGACTCTAACTGGGCAGGGAGTGCAGTGGATAGGAAAAGCACACTAGGATGTTGCTTCAATTTGGGACCAGGTATGATCTCATGGTTGAGCAAAAAAAATATGTCAATGGCACTTAGTACAACAGAGGAAAAATATATAGCAGAGAGTTAAGCAATGTGGCTTCAGAAGTTGCTTCCAGGGTTATTTGATTAGTTGGAACCAACTTTAATATATTGTGATAATCAAATTTGTCTAAATCTTTCAGAGAATCCATTCTTTCATGACAAGTCAAAGCATATAGAGATCAAATACCCTTTCATATGAGACATGGTGCAGAAAGGAGCGATGGATCTCTGGTACATATCCACAAATGAGAAGATAGAAGACATTCTCACCAAGCCTCTGTCTAGAGTGAAGTATGAGTACTTCATAGACAAGCTTGGTGTGATGTATAATGTCCACCCTTGTTGAGAGGGAGTTGTGATGTTTTTCCTATAGCGGGAAGATAATCTTCGTTTAGACAATAGTTTTCCATATCAGTCATGTGAAGTGACTGAGGGAGTAATGAGTAGTCTGGTACAAGTCTTTCCTACACCATGTGAAGTGGCTAGGTGTGATTGGGACGTGTAGTGTGGTATTTTCTACACCATGTGAAGTGGCTAGGTATGATTGGGACCATGGTGTATCCTTGCCTAACCCATGTGAAGTGGTTAGGTGTGAATTGGGCTATGGTAGTAGTCTTTCCTATACCATGTGAAGTGGATGGGTGTGATTGGGACTACTAGGAGAGGCGAAACATCATAGATACTTGCAGCATAGTCTTTTGACTATGGTGGTAGTCTTCCTCATGCCATGTGAAATGGATGGGTGTGATTGGGACTACTAGGAGAGGAGAAACATCATAGATACTTGTAACGTCATCTTGTAACTATGGTAGTAGTTGTTCACATGAAATGTGAAACAGATGGGTGTGATTGGGACTACTAGAATAGAACATCATAGAAGAATACCTCCCTAGCTAAGAGGGAGTGTTTATGTTTTGGTAGCAGCGGGAGGTATTCCCTCTTGGACAAATTTTCTTAGAGAAGAAGAAGACTCCAAGAGTCAAAGGAAGACCATTGAAAAATAGAAGAACACCCCAGAAAACAAGTCGGCCCATGGGAAAAGAATAAAGTGGAAATAGAATTTTCAGGAAGAGAAGTCAGCCCACAGGAAAACAACAAAGTAAAAATAGAATTCTAGGAAGAGAATTCAACCCCATTTAAGTGACTTGAATGTTAATATTTTGGTGTAACTACGGAAGATATTCTTGTATATTTTTTTTAGTCGAACCTTTAAAAGGTTATTATAATTATATTGTATGAGTCCACTCAACATAAATTATTATATTATTGGAATTTTACTTATAATTGTAAAAATCCTCATTGTGGCTAATTGACCCTATTTTATGGATTAGTTAGGTCAAGATTCATGTCTCTTCAAGAGACATTGTTGTGTATAAATAGAGGATAGGTTCCTCTCATTTGGACACACAATCACACACTTCTTGGATATTGGTTCTTTTGGTGTTTTGGTCTTGGTCTTTCTTGGAGAGCTACAGTGCATCATTGTACTAGTTGAAGGAATCTATATTGACCATTTTGGTTGTTGAGTTTTCTCCCCCACGAGGGTTACCCATGATAATATTTGTGTTATTGTATCTGTGATTGTCTATCTTTCAGTGATCCTACTACAATTTCTATTAGATTAAGTAATTGTAATTGTGTAAGTAGAAAATTTAAAATTCCAACATAGAATCAAAGCAGGCCTGAATAGAAGCCAGTTGCAGATCTAGAATCCTAAAAGGGAGTCATTTTCATTCTAGAGAGAGATTCCATAAAAACCAAGACCATCAGAAGGAATGATGACTACCGGAACAAAGATCGATGATAAGTTAGATAGAGTTGATAACTTCATGGCCTGGAAGTACAAAGTAACCCTCCATCTTGAAGAACATGAACTGGAAAAGTTCATTATAGAAGAGGTTCAAGAACCTCAAGGAGATGAAGATAAGGAAAAATATAAGAAGGACATGGTGAGAGCAAAAAGGATTATTGAAAACTCCATTAAGGACCACCTTATCCATCATATATCATCATTTCTTCTCCAAATAAAATGATGGACACCTTAACTTGTCTGTTTGAGGGAAGAAACATAAATATAAGAATGACTCTGAGATCTCAAATGAATAATGTGAAAATGCATAACTCAGAAACCATTCACTCCTACTTCTCAAGAGTGAATCAAATCAAGGAGAAGATAGAAGCCATTGGTGACTCAGTAGAAGGACAAGAGATGGTGATGACTAC
>ML786364.1:100034-113820 GCA_009831015.1 Picea engelmannii | reverse complement strand
TCAAGATCCAACACATTCAGAGGAATAATGCAACCCAGGTTTGATTATTTTGATATGCATCTATTTGTTATGACATTATTTTGATCTAGGTTGCATGTTGAAGCTACAACCATCATACTAACTTTTGGTCAAAAATTAAAGTCAAGGTATTAGATTGATTAAAGTTGAGATCATAGAGTTTATTCTCTAACCCAACCTTCTATCAAGATAGCATATTGTCTTATTACAGAAGAAAGGTTGAAGAAAGCACTTGTCATATTGAGTGAAGGAGACTTGGAAGAAAACAAACACACTCATTCTTGAGGACAATACTCCAGGTTCCAGGTTTGATTAATTAAGTTGATAAGATTCAAACTTGCACATGACAAGTTGATAACTACCCCTTTCCAAGTAAACACTATAGTTGAGGTAGCAGTCTTTGAAAATTATTATGCTTGGTAGCATGTGAGTATATTGAGACAAATGCTTAATGTAATCATTTACCAGATACAACTAACATCTCCTCTAGGTGAAACTTCTTATGTTGGTTCCAAGTTACCATGGATGAATGTTTGATCACAACACTAGAGGAGTGTTGATCTCATTTTTTATTGTATTTCTTACTTTTGATCCTTGTTTCAGATAGGTCATAAGTGAAATCTCTAAGGGAGCTATTGTGACGATTATTCGTGCTATTGTTTTATTTACTATTATAAAAAGAGTATTGTTCTTGCTTGTTGTTTTGTTGACCTTGTTTTAGGTCACAGGTGATAACCCTAAGGAAGATATATTGAAGGTTGCATAAGGCAACAAATTATATGATACATGAAGTAGGCTATGTACATAACCATACACATTCATGTAACAAAGAAGATGAAGAAGAATCTATATTTTGAGATCCAGAGCATCTCATATGGTGATTGATTGTAAGGATCAGAAGGCTCCAAAGATGACCAAACATTAAAACAAGAACTCACACAAGACTTGGTAAAAATATAATGAAGCCACCTTGATGGGAAGCAAAACTTGTTTGAAGTCTAACTCGGCTTTTCATATTCAGACTTGGTATTCAACACCAAGTATGTCCCATAAGAGATTATGAATTCCTTGTAGACTCAAAAGAAATCAAGAGTAATCTTGATCTCATAAAGGATCAGATGAAGAAACAACTTCCCGGATTGGCAGATAGATTCCATGAGAATACTATATCGTAGATTCAGAAACTTCTAGGAGATATGAAATCTCCTGGGAAGATTCCCTTGTTTCAGTGACAGAGAAGGAAGCTAGACAGAAAGACTAGGATATGGATTTTTCCATGAGACTAGAAGAGAAGTTAGTATTGACATCCAATATTGATCAAACAGATCAAGCATGTTGCAAATGTACAAAGCATGATGTGTGTCCAGAGGATTCTCCCAACAAAAGGGAGAAGACTATGATGAGACACTTACTCCAGTAATTAAAGAAATAGTTCCAATATTCATGAAGACAACCAGAACAACCATGATTCATATATAGTATGAGATGCAGGGGGAGAAATCCCCATATTTAAAATTGAGTGGCAATCGATGAAGTACATTAGTTGGATCATAGAGACATGACTACAATAAAAGATAGAGTTACCTCCATGAAATAATAAGAGCTACCTCCAGTATCAGTTATTGAGCAACTCTCAGTTTCAGATGAAGTTGTTACCATGATGGAGTAGAGAAGTTACTCTCGAATTTCAACAGTCACAGTGAATGGAGAAACCATTCTCAGCTTCAGAGAAACTGCAGGTGCAGATTCCCAGTTCCAGAAGGAACAGTTGTAGAAAGAGGAGAGGACATACTCTCAGGTAGTGAGACAGATAGTGCTTTGCAGAAAGCACATAGAGCTATCACACGACTCTACAGATTGAGTTGTGGCTAAGCAAGTGTACCAGATTGGTACAAAGTGATTTGATTTGAATTTGAAGATAGAAAGACTCATGTCTGCTAGATGAAGCAAGATCCTAGAGCTTGGTATGGAAGAGTTGACAGTTTCTTAACAAGATTGGGCTTTACCAAGAGTAAATTTGATTCTAGACTTTACCTCAAGGTTATGAATGATGAGCCAATGATGCTGCTACTATATGTATATGATGTATTCTTACCAAGATGAAGAAAATCTCATCACAGATTGCAAAAAAATCTCGCTACAGAGTTTGATGAAAGACCTAAAGAATTATTTCTTAGGTCTCGAAGTTTGGCAGGGCCCAGAGAAGACCTTCCTTAACCAAGGGAAGTATGCAGTTGAAATAATGAAGAGGTTTGACATGTTGAAATGTAAATCCATGTATACACCCATGGAAATGAAGTTGAAGCTCCTGGTAGATACCTCGTTAGAATTGGTTGATGCTACTTTGTACAGACAGATTATTGGTTCGGTGGTGTATCTAATGAACACCAAGCCACATATATGTTTTGTTGTGAACACCTTGACTCAATTTTTGGTAGAACCCAAACGTGTTCATTTTGTAGTTACAAAACATATGAGATACCTTAAGGGTACGTTGGATTTTTGTCTTTGTTATACTAGAGATCATGACTTCAAATTGTATGGATATATTGATTTGGATTGAGTTGGAAGTGTTTCTGATAAAAAGAGCACTTCAGGATCTTATTTCAGTCTGGGGCGACCATGACTTCATGGAAGAGTAGGAAGAAATCTAGTATTTCTCCCAGCATGGAAAAAGTGGAATACATTGTTGCATGTTCCAGCAGTTGTGAATCCATATGGCTTTGGATGTTGTTGACAGATCTATTTAATCTAGAGATGAAAGCCATTGTGATCCTATGTGATAACCATAGTTGTATAAAAACGATTTGTTCCATGATGATTTGAAGGACATAGAGATCCAGTATCACTTCATGATATGATGCAGAGAGGAGCTATAAAGCTCCATTATGTTGGCACATATGAACAGGTTGTAGGTGTGTTGACCAAGCCTATGTCTCATGTAAAGTTTGAGCACTTTCGAGATAAGCCCGGTATACTCCAAAAGGACCTCCCTTGAAATGGGAAGTAGGGTTGATGATACTATGGTATCCTAACCAAAAGCAGGTAGCTCAATTAGGATTTTATATTCTAGGAGACTGATCAAAGCTGGACAAATCCCAAAGGTCCGTAAGGATGGCTGTCAGAATACTTGTGCATGTATATGCTAGCTTTGGTCAGTAGTGAAAGATCCATTAGGATTTTATATCCTAGGGAATATTTTTATTTCTGGCAAGATCCTTTGGATCTGTCAGAGTTCCAAACTATGTTGATGCCAACCTCATGCTAAATATTTCCAGCTTCATGTTGATGTTGTTTTGATGCCATCCTAATGCTGAAGATTTCTTGCTTCGTGTTGATGTTTTTGTGATGCCATCTTCATGTTGAATATTTATAGCTTCATGTTGATTTTGTTGTGATGCCATATTCATTTTTATGTTGTTGATATGTCAGCTTTGTATTGAATGTTTCCAGCTTCGTGATGATGTTGTTGAGATGCCAGCTTCATGTTGAATATTTCTAGCTTCGTGTTGATGTTGATGAGATGTTATCTTCATACTGAATATTTTCATCTTAATGTTGATGTTGATGATGTTCCATCCTTCATGTTGTGATGTTTTTTTGTTGATGTTGTATCATCTTCGCATTGTTATTGATGATGATGATGTATTAGTTTTATACTAATCCATGTTGATGCAGATGATGATGATTCCATTCCAGCTCCTTGTTGTGGATGATGATATTGATGATGAGAAAAACTTCTGATGATTTATAGATATGCTAGCAAGTGTTCCATATGTTGTTGATGTTGTTGCCCTCTCTCTTTCCTAATGATGTTGTTGATGTTGTTGCCCTCTCTCTTTCCTAATGATGTTGTAGAATACCCTTCTTGTTAAGGGGGAGTGTTGAAATATTGTAACTGCAAAGAGTATTCTATTTATTATTGAGTCATTATTCATTAGATCAATCCCCTATTGTGGATTGATCATGTCGGTAATTGTAATTGACCAAATCCCATTTTGTGGATTGGTCAAACCCTAATTGTATTATGAAAATTAAGAAGTTGGCCCCCATGCCTAATTATAGTGGTTTTAACCACTAAGAAGACAAGTCGGCCCTGACCAATGAAGAGACACCTTTCCAGCACCTGCTAGCCACTATAAATAAAAGAAGCCAATGCCTCATTATCTTACTCAATCATTCACTCATCAAGTGCGCAAGTTTGGTAGGTGTAGTTGGGAAAAAAAGGAAGAGAGAGGTGCATTGCTCAGTGTTGGATATTCTCTAGTGTTTTGGTTTATTGCCTTGGCATTGTATTGGTTGTCTAGGTTTTCTCCCCCATGAGGGTTTCCCAGGATAAATTTTGTGTATCTTGTGATTGTGTTTATCTCAGTGATCCTACCTATGCTATTGTTATCTAGTAAATTTAAAAGAAACCAAATAATAGCTCAAAACTTAACAATTAGCATGGATGTTACCTTTGATGAAGAAGTAGCCTTCAGGAAATATAGAGAGTCTCACATGGATGAGGACATAGAGTAGCAAGAGGCTCCAAGGGATGTAGTAATGATTTTCTCTACTCTAGAAGAACATATTCTAGAAGATAAGAATGATACAACAGAGCCAGAGATACAGAGAAGTTATAGTTACCAAGAAGAGACTAGCATGGCTCCGGAACACTTTGCAGAAGGCATAAAAACATGCATCTCCCAGTGGATCTTCCAAAGAGAGCAAGAAACCATGCAAGTTTTCTAGCTATGTGGTGTTGATTAGTAATATCATTGATTCAGAACCTTCCACTTATGAGGAAGTTGTAAAGCAACAAGTGTGGAAGGATGCCATGATGGAAGAATACCAATCCATCATGAAGAATGATGTATGGGAAGTGGTTATGATACCAGAAGGGAAGTCAGTGGTGACTTCCAAGTGGATCTACAAGATCAAACATGTTGCAGATGGCAGCATAGAGAAGTACAAAGCTAGATTTGTGTCTAGAGTGTTCTCTCAGAAAGAGGGAGAAGATTATGACGAGACATTTGCTCCAGCAGCAAGGTACACTTCTATTAGATTTATTATTTCTATTGCTTCTTTTATGGGATGGAAATTACACCAGATGGATTTCAAGACTACACTCTTGAATGGTGTAATTGAAGAAGAAGAAGTGTACATAGAGAAGTCACAAGGTTTTGTGACCCATGGGAAGGAGTCCCATGTTTGTAAATCGAATAAATCTTTGTATGGGCTTAAGAAGGCACCCAGGGCATGGTATGCCAGAATAGACACTTATCTAATGAGCTTGGGGTTTACCAAAAGTGATTAAGATCCCAACCCTTACTACAAGGTTGAAGATGGTTTCCCATTGATATTGGCACTATATGTGGATGACATGTTTCTTACAGGGGATGAGAATCTCATAGATGAGTGCAAGAGGAAACTCACTTCATAGTTAAAAATGAATAATCTGGGTTTGATGCACTATTTATTGGGATTAGAGGTGTGGAAAAGACCAAATGAAATCCTCCTTACCCAAGGAAAATATACATTTGAGATACTATAGATATTTTGGATGATGGACTGGAAGTCCATGGCCACACCTATGGTTAGAATCTCTTGATTGATTCTTCTTCATATTTGGTTGATCCCACGATGTACAAATAGTTGATCGAATCCTTGATGCATCGGGTTAACACCAGGCTAGATATATGCTTTGTAGTGAACACATTGATTCAGTACATGGTTGATCCTAGACATGTACATTTGGTAGAAGCAAAACATGTGTTTAGGTACATGCATGGTACAGTTTGATATGGAATCATATATGTCTCGGATGGTAAGTTAAATATCCAAGGTTATACAGACTCTAACTGGGCAGGGAGTGCAGTGGATAGGAAAAGCACACTAGGATGTTGCTTCAATTTGGGACCAGGTATGATCTCATGGTTGAGCAAAAAAAATATGTCAATGGCACTTAGTACAACAGAGGAAAAATATATAGCAGAGAGTTAAGCAATGTGGCTTCAGAAGTTGCTTCCAGGGTTATTTGATTAGTTGGAACCAACTTTAATATATTGTGATAATCAAATTTGTCTAAATCTTTCAGAGAATCCATTCTTTCATGACAAGTCAAAGCATATAGAGATCAAATACCCTTTCATATGAGACATGGTGCAGAAAGGAGCGATGGATCTCTGGTACATATCCACAAATGAGAAGATAGAAGACATTCTCACCAAGCCTCTGTCTAGAGTGAAGTATGAGTACTTCATAGACAAGCTTGGTGTGATGTATAATGTCCACCCTTGTTGAGAGGGAGTTGTGATGTTTTTCCTATAGCGGGAAGATAATCTTCGTTTAGACAATAGTTTTCCATATCAGTCATGTGAAGTGACTGAGGGAGTAATGAGTAGTCTGGTACAAGTCTTTCCTACACCATGTGAAGTGGCTAGGTGTGATTGGGACGTGTAGTGTGGTATTTTCTACACCATGTGAAGTGGCTAGGTATGATTGGGACCATGGTGTATCCTTGCCTAACCCATGTGAAGTGGTTAGGTGTGAATTGGGCTATGGTAGTAGTCTTTCCTATACCATGTGAAGTGGATGGGTGTGATTGGGACTACTAGGAGAGGCGAAACATCATAGATACTTGCAGCATAGTCTTTTGACTATGGTGGTAGTCTTCCTCATGCCATGTGAAATGGATGGGTGTGATTGGGACTACTAGGAGAGGAGAAACATCATAGATACTTGTAACGTCATCTTGTAACTATGGTAGTAGTTGTTCACATGAAATGTGAAACAGATGGGTGTGATTGGGACTACTAGAATAGAACATCATAGAAGAATACCTCCCTAGCTAAGAGGGAGTGTTTATGTTTTGGTAGCAGCGGGAGGTATTCCCTCTTGGACAAATTTTCTTAGAGAAGAAGAAGACTCCAAGAGTCAAAGGAAGACCATTGAAAAATAGAAGAACACCCCAGAAAACAAGTCGGCCCATGGGAAAAGAATAAAGTGGAAATAGAATTTTCAGGAAGAGAAGTCAGCCCACAGGAAAACAACAAAGTAAAAATAGAATTCTAGGAAGAGAATTCAACCCCATTTAAGTGACTTGAATGTTAATATTTTGGTGTAACTACGGAAGATATTCTTGTATATTTTTTTTAGTCGAACCTTTAAAAGGTTATTATAATTATATTGTATGAGTCCACTCAACATAAATTATTATATTATTGGAATTTTACTTATAATTGTAAAAATCCTCATTGTGGCTAATTGACCCTATTTTATGGATTAGTTAGGTCAAGATTCATGTCTCTTCAAGAGACATTGTTGTGTATAAATAGAGGATAGGTTCCTCTCATTTGGACACACAATCACACACTTCTTGGATATTGGTTCTTTTGGTGTTTTGGTCTTGGTCTTTCTTGGAGAGCTACAGTGCATCATTGTACTAGTTGAAGGAATCTATATTGACCATTTTGGTTGTTGAGTTTTCTCCCCCACGAGGGTTACCCATGATAATATTTGTGTTATTGTATCTGTGATTGTCTATCTTTCAGTGATCCTACTACAATTTCTATTAGATTAAGTAATTGTAATTGTGTAAGTAGAAAATTTAAAATTCCAACATAGAATCAAAGCAGGCCTGAATAGAAGCCAGTTGCAGATCTAGAATCCTAAAAGGGAGTCATTTTCATTCTAGAGAGAGATTCCATAAAAACCAAGACCATCAGAAGGAATGATGACTACCGGAACAAAGATCGATGATAAGTTAGATAGAGTTGATAACTTCATGGCCTGGAAGTACAAAGTAACCCTCCATCTTGAAGAACATGAACTGGAAAAGTTCATTATAGAAGAGGTTCAAGAACCTCAAGGAGATGAAGATAAGGAAAAATATAAGAAGGACATGGTGAGAGCAAAAAGGATTATTGAAAACTCCATTAAGGACCACCTTATCCATCATATATCATCATTTCTTCTCCAAATAAAATGATGGACACCTTAACTTGTCTGTTTGAGGGAAGAAACATAAATATAAGAATGACTCTGAGATCTCAAATGAATAATGTGAAAATGCATAACTCAGAAACCATTCACTCCTACTTCTCAAGAGTGAATCAAATCAAGGAGAAGATAGAAGCCATTGGTGACTCAGTAGAAGGACAAGAGATGGTGATGACTACTGTGAATGGCCTCCCAAGATCATGGGATGCATTCATCCAAGGAATTTTTTCAAGAAATAATCTTCCCAAGTTTAGTAGGCTTTGGGAAGATTGTTTCCAAGAATAATCTAGGACGGTTGCAAGAGAAGAAAAGATGGAAGATAAAGATCAAGCCCTAGCCACCCACGCTAGGAAAGGAAAGAACAAGATGGAGCATTATTTACCTAAGAAGTTTAATATGGATCAAAGAGACAACTCAAATATCAGATGTTACTATTGTCAGAAATTGTGGCACTTTGTTAGGGATTTCCCCCTCATTATGGAAATTAAGAATAATAAAGGAAGTAAGAGGCATCAATCTCACACGGCTAAAGATGATGAGCCTCCCAAGAAGGTTGCAAAGCAAGATGAATCAAGTAATGAGGATTATGTTCTTATCTCAACCCTCACAGGTACTGTTACTCATGGAAGTGACACTTGGTTGATATACAGTGGTGCTTCCAAGGACGTGATAGGCTATGAAGACTCCTTATCTAAAATTATTCATAAAGATTCACCTCACAAGGTGAAATTGGGTGATGACTATCAGTATCCAATCAAAGGTGTTGGAGAAGCTTGCTACAAGTTAAACTCATGCAATCCAATGAAGTTGAAGGAAGTTCTCTCTGTTCCAGGTTTAACGAAGAAACTTATCTCAATTTTAGCATTGGATAAGAAAGGATTTAGAGTAGAATTTATTGATGGTCAAGTTTTCATGTGGCCAGAAGGGAAGACCCTTGATGATGCAGTAGTGATTGGAGTTGAAGAAGGAGGACTCTACAAATTAAAGGACATTCAGACTCCACAATGGTTCATGATATTGTGAATCCCAATGAACTATGGCATAGGATATTTGCTCACCTACACTACAAAGCTATTCCTCTTGTGAGAAAAATGGTGATAGGTCTTCCAGAAATCCGAGCAAATGCATATGGTGTGTGCAAAGGATGTGCACAAGGAAAGAATGTGAAGCACTCCTTTCCCAATAGCGATAGCAGAGCCAAAGGAGTTGTGGACATCGTGCATTCAGACGTATGTGGACCGATGTTGACAGCTTCACTAAGTGGGGTCTGAACCTTCTTCGTCATCAACCAGATTGTTTTGAAGAAGGTTCTGAACCTTTTCATCTTCTTTATTCCTATGATCTCTTTGAATAATTTGAGGTGCATTATTTTGTCTCCTGAAATTGTTCCTATTTCCAAAATCTTATGTATTTCTATTGGCTTGTCTCCCCTCAAGTTTCAGTTTTTCCATTTTTGTAGAAAGTGACTTGACTAACTTAGTCAATTCATCCACCTGAGGGTTAGTTACTAAAGTATCAAAATTGGAAGCTTCTTCTTTTTGTTTCCTCCTATCCCTATCAGATTTTCCTCTTAATTTATCTGCAGCCAATATGTTTGATTCCACTTCTAGGGAAGCATCTTCCATATGGGCTAGTGAAGTAGATATTCTCTCTCTTAACAGAAGACAAAACTCAGGGCAAAAGGCACTAGCATAGGTTATTTTGGAAGAAATTCCAGTAGGATTGATATCAGTAGGGATTTTATTATACATTTTTTTAAACCTTTTTGAAAAGTTTGATATTGATTCACCTTCTTTTCTTTTGAGAGCCCCAAATTCAACGATATAATAAAGAAAATCCTTATTGTCACCCTAATGCCTTAAAAAGGCATCATATAGGGATTCAATCCAAGCAATTAAACTCCTAAACCATTTTTTGGATTCACCATCAAGAATTTGTACAAAAACTCTCATCCAAACATCCTCATTTTCAATATTCAGATTATCAGCAAAGCTATAAAATGTTGCAAGGTGTTCTTCTGCAGTGATATCCTCTTCTCCTGTGAACTTGGGCATATACTTTAGGTAATCTCTTATTGGGAGAGAATTCATAGGTTGAGGAAGCACCAGAGGGGCATACCTAGTATCCATAATGGAATCCATTCTATTCTGAGGAGGATTAGCCCCTGCCATTTGATTAGGCAAAGGTGGATTCTGAATTCTAGGAGAAATAAGAGGTGATTTGACAGGAAAAGTTGCAATTTGTATATCAGGTATTTTTGGAAAAGGAAGAGTATAAGATGGAGGAGTTTTAGACTTAACAAAAATTGGTTGGGTCTTGGATGTGGATGGGGAAAACTCAAGAGGGACTGAGGTTCCTTCTTCTTTGGTACAACAAATTTGAAAGAATGGGGAGAAGGAGAACCTAAGAGAGGAAAATCTTTCAGACTCTCAAGCCTAAACCAATTTACAACTTCAGGGGATGCAAGAACATCAAATTTTTCAAGACTTTCTTCTTTCATCTTAGGATAAAAGGATAAATATTCTAGAGGGAAATCTCCTAGTTTAGACTTTACAGGATTTTTAGCAATAGGCAAATGAGAAAAATGAGAAACAACAACTGGAGTATGGAAAGCAAAGTCGGGTAAATTTCCAGAAGTACCTGAATATGTGGAAGAGAAAGCTCCTTGCAAAACTTTTCCCTTCTTTAAGATATTTTATGGATCAGGTTCAGGTGTAGCCAGAGGTGACTATGGATTCAACCTCGTGTGTCTGCATTTGGGAGCCACAACTGAAATTTGGAGTCGCCAAGTGAAATCTACAATATTTTGTTTACTAATTATTGTGCACCATCAAAATCAATAATTTGTCTTGTCGTACAACCCAGGGAAATGTTTTCAATTTGTTCCTCTGCAACGACGCCAAAAATGTTAGCACTAGAAGTCACACTTAGATTGTTATAATTGCAATCCCAGTACCCATTAGAGTATTAAAGATAAATGTTTATGATAAGTTGGCAAATGGATAAAAAACTAAGAAAAAGAATGTTAATCACAGCTTACTCCATCCAATATGCACCAGCAAATAAGGCTTTGAGTAACTTGGATCGGGATTTAAGAAATAAAGTGGGCAGGTGGAAGACTTAATAAGAAAAATGTAATATTCCTACCATCTACATCAAGTAGTATTGACAGACATGTGAAGATAACCCTATGAAACAAGAACTTTTCATAATCAAAGAGAAAACCTTGTCTACATCAATGGGTGAATGAAATATGATTCTGTTTCTCAGAAGAATCAAGCGGCATGATTCCATCATGGTCATGGTGGAAAAATTTACTAAGGTTGAACATTTTATTCTAGTGAAGACTACTCACAAGGCATCCAATATTGCAAAAATCTACATGAAATAAGTTTCTAGGCTACATGGAGTGCCCAAGGCAATAGTCTCAGACAAAGATCCCAAGTTTACATTCAATTTTTGGAAAGGTTTGTTCAAAGTGTTTGGGACAAATTTAAATCTTAGTACAACATATCACCTAGAATCAAATGGGAAAACAAAGAAGACTAACAGAATAATTGAAGACATGCTCAAAATGTATGTGATGGACCAGCCATCCAAGTGGGAAGACTATATTCATTTAGTTGAATTCACTTACAATAATGGATATTAGGAATCATTAAAAATGAGCTCGTTCGAAGCTTTGTGTGGCAGGAAGTGTAATACACCAGTGAGTTGGGATAACCCAGCAAACAGAGTTGTTATTGGGCCAGAGTTGTTAAAATAAATGGAAGAAAAGATAAAGATTAGGTAGAATTTAAAGGCTACCAAGGATAGGTAGAATATTTATCCAAACAAGAACAAAGTTTTCAAATATTTTAAAGCGGGTGAACATGCATTTTTAAAAGTGAAAGTGAAAAGAAGTTCGCTAAGATTGGGTTTCTACCCAAAGTTGACAGCAAGATATTGTGGGTCTTTTGAAATCTTAGAGAAGATAGGGTCAATGGCATACATACTAGCTTTGTCTGCATCCATGAGAATGCATAATGCATTTCATGTGTCCTTATTAAATAAATATGTGTTTGAACCTAACCACATAATTGATTGGATTGTGATCTAGGTGGAGCATGAAGGAGATTTTTGGATGGAACTAGTGCACATCCTAGACCGAAAATTTAAAGTGATCAAGAACAAAGAAATCAACCTGGTAAAGGTCCAATGGACCTGCTACGATCCTGAAAACACTACATGGCAGCATGAGGAAACCATGCAGGAGAAGTACCCACAATTTTTTGTCAATTTTGAAGAAAACATCATATAAGAACCACATCTCAAAGTCCTAACCTGTAAGGCCCAAATTTAACAAAGCCTAAAAAAAATTGTAAATTTAAACAATTAAGATTATTTCGACGTATAAACAATAAGTAATTTCTTTATTCAGCAAATAAGCAGCAGAAATTTAAATTTATGAACAACATGCTAATAATTTTAAATAACCATCACATGTTCATGAGAATGCGCACATAAAAATACCTCTGTCTAATGCTAAATTCTCGACCTTTGGTTGTCCTCTCTGCTGCTCTGCCCAGACTCTGCTTGATGCTCTGACCAAACCCTGCCCAAAACCGACTAACCACCCATCCAGCTAGAAGTATCCTATCCGGTTCCCTAGCTCCAGGATTCCGTGAGGATTCCTGGCCCCCGAGCCCAAAACTCCCAGCAACCTGGTGCCCCCTGCAACAATTCACCCAACCACTAAAACCAAACTCCAAAACTAGAAAAATATCCAACAGCAAATACAGTCCTCTCCTCCCAATTTTTCATAATCCCTTTCCCGAAGGTCTCTGCCCAGTCATATCTCTCCCCATTCACTGACTCCCTACCCTCCTTTAATGCCACCCACCTTATCCCTCCATTTATTACCATATCCTTCCATTTATTACCTTATCCCTCCACTCAATGCTTCATTCCCCCCCTGCATACGTAAAGTCTTATAATAAATAAATTAAATTTATTAAGCCCTTTAATTCATTACCCAAACCTTTAATGAGTCAATTAATTAATTAATCAATCAATCAAGAGATATAAACAATTAATTAATAATTAATTAATTAATATTATTAATAAATAATCATTGTTTAACTAAAACATATTAGGATAGTTAATTATCTAATTAATTATACTTGATAAACCTTAAGCAATCATTTATCTAGGGTTGTTACATACACCCACCCTTCAGGAAACTTTGTCCCGAAGTTAAAGTATTCTATGATACAACAGAAAAGAAACATGGTTCACACATTCATAACAAATAACCGTCATTATTATTAAGTAAGCCAAGAAACTCATTCATACTAGTGTACATGCACAAGAAATGCATGTTTAGCTAGTACATACAAATCTCGTTCATATACTAATATCAATAACTATCATCTCTATAGTAATTTCCTCATGCATCCAATCCATTCAAGAAGACTATTCATTGTATGAAATACAATAAACCAATCAAATGTTTGCAAAATCCTTTAATTACAATTATCTAGTTCAACAATTTTATTTAAACAACTGTGGTTTAGTTACGTAATTATGAATATTCATATATACACATTTTTTTTTCAGAAGGGAAAAACAATAAATTCCACCATAAGACAAATCTCCATACGCTCTCAACTATTTCTACTCATCCTTCCTCCCTAACTTACTTCCATCTTCCATTCCTATCCTTCCTCTGCTGGACTATCTTGGAGCATCAACTATATTGACCTAACTCCAAATAGAACCCGTAAGCGGAAGTGTCACTATCTTG
>ML786364.1:79509-93407 GCA_009831015.1 Picea engelmannii | reverse complement strand
ACCACGTGCCCACCTTGCTTCCTCCAGCGCCCTCCTGAACTAAACCTAACCCTACACGTACTCTCTCTCGAGCTCTCTTCCCCTAAAACCTTACACAAACTCTGTCGCCTCTCCACTCTGCTCTCTCCCTCTCGGCAAGCTCGATGTTCGGCTCTGAGCGTTGGTGCTTGGGCGATGGCTTGTGTGTTTTGTCTCTGGCGTTGGTCGTTGGTGCTTGGGCGAGGGCTTGCGTGTATTGTGGCTTGTAAATCTAGCCCACGAATCATAGGTCAGCAGGCCGAAGTAGGGGTGGCTTTCACTTCTAGACTGGACTGGACAAGCGAGCTGCTTCCAAAAGGTACGAGGGTCGAATAGCAGGACGCGGCTTTCTGGTTAGAAACTGGGTGCCCCAACTTGATGTCTTGATGTTTGGATGGACGCATTGTGCACGGTCTTTTGGTCCCTTGTGGGTTCTCTCCTTGGCGCTCGAACTTGACACTTGGTGCTTGACTTGGCTTGGAAAATGATGTATCTTTGGTATTTGGAGAGCATGTGGTGTATGTTTGAAGATTGGGCTCAATGAGTTGCTGGCCCAACCCATATATTTGGTGTGGGAATTTATTACTACCTACGTTCGAGTCCCAGCGACCTGCAGATTCACCTCAGAGTTGCAATCCCGTGGTTGGCGAAATTTTTTTTCATCACAATTGGTGGAAAATCGAGGGTTTTCGCTGAACAAAATCGATGAACTGGATAGACGACGTTAGGAAAATGCAACTTTGTTGTTGTTTTTGTATCATGGTCTTGGCGCTGGGTTTGGTTCCTGCGCCTCCTCCCCGTGGCTTGGTGCATGGCTTTGGCGCTTGCACCTGTGGGTGTTTTTTTTTTTGTTTATTAATAATAAAAAAAATTGTGTGTGCAGCGCGTGGCTCCTCTGTCGTGGCTTTGTGCTTCGATTGCAGTAGATTCAATGCTCTTCTCTATCTGTTTCCCTATTTTTCTGTCCTCTGGTGGAGTCGGAGAGACTTGGATGTCTTTCAGGTGCAAGTAAGGGTGAGAAGGCTTCTCCACGTCACTCGACGAATGGAAAATTCAGTTTTCTACAAGTCTCAAGCATCTTTGTTCAAGGAAATGCAGTTGTCTAGTCTTTTTCCCGTAGCTCTGGTCGCTCTCAGGGTTCTTCTTCCTCCGGGAATATATCCTTTCTACAATCGCGCTTGTTTAAGAATGCTCTCTTTCCAGGTAAGACCACATTCTTAGATGTCTTCGGTTCCTTTGGGAAATTTCTTTGTTACAAGAAAAGGGGCTTCTCTGGAATTAAAGATTCCATAATGTGCATCACATTATATAAGAATATACAATGAAAACTCTTTTAGTCGTTGATTCAATGGCCTCTTTCCAATCATTCCAGATCTCTTGGGTTCGATAAATGAACAGTAGACACGAGATTGGGCTGTACGTTTCTTTTCAAGGGTTTTTTTTTTTTTCATAGTCTACTTCAAAAATCTTGGAGACAATGCATCATATTATATAAGAATCTACAAGGAAAATGTTTTAATATGTAGATTTAATGGCATCTCACCAAGCATTTCAAATCTATCAGTTTCAATAAATGAACAATGGACAAAAGATAGGGTTGTAACTTTCTATTTAAGGGTCTTTTACATAATCTACTTCAAAAACCTTGAAGATAAAATCGAATCATGGAGCATCGTTGGTCTATTCATAAAGCCCTGGTTACCAGATTTCAATCAGCTACCATGACCTCACTATCAACTTTGGTGTGGGTGAGGCTTCCAAGCCTTCCTCTCTACTGTTGGGAAGAGGATGCATAAGAGACAACAGGAAACTAATTGGTGTGCCTGGGCTCCGGTCAAGTTAATGAAGATTTTAGTAATTTTACATTAATTGTCCTCTCTTCTTTATTTAGTAGATAGCATTTAAACTTGTTAAACTACACCCTATTTAATATGCAATAGACGTAAAGAGAGTTTCAATGATTGTTTTACAATATTGCAACTGTAACTCTTATTAATTCTCAGCCGGTGCAGGTGAACTCTTATTAATTCTCAGCCTGTACAGGTGAAGAGTCATTCTTACAGGTGGCTAGAACCAGGGAGAGTATCTATTTTCTTTTTTTAAATAGTTCTTCCTTATATTTCAATATATACATAAATCTATCTATTGAAAAAAAAAAAACAAGTGTTTAAAGTTTGCTTTATTTTTTTTGGCTTGCAGGCTAGGTGGAGGTGGAGCTTGGAGCTCAGATTTTCATCTAATTAAAGGGTTTCAGGGTTTCAATACAACTATTTTAGGGGTTTTTTTTTTTTTCAGGGTTGGAGCAGCTCCATTCCTAAACTGTCCTTCATACATGCGGATAGGTGGGTAGGCCCTAATCCAAGTTTTTAAACCAAGGCTCTGATACCATGTGTAAGGCCCAAATTTAACAAAGCCTAAACAAATTTGTAAATTTAAACAATTAAGATTATTTCGACGTATAAACAATAAGTAATTTATTTATTCACAAATAAGCAGCAGAAATTTAAACTTATGAACAACATGCTAATAATTTTAAATAACCATCACATGTTCATGAGAATGCGCACATAAAAATACCTTTGTCTGATGCTAAATTCCCGACCTTTGGTTGTCCTCTCTGCTGCTCTGCCCAGACTCTGCTTAATGCTCTAACCAAACCCTGCCCAAAACCGACTAACCACCCAGCCAGCTAGGAGCAGCCTATCCGGCTCCCTAGCTCCAGGATTCAGTGAGGATTCCTGGCCCACAAGCCCAAAACTCCCAGCAACCTAGTGCCCCCTGCAACAGTTCACCCAACCACAAAAAACCAAACTCCAAAACCAGAAAAATATCCAACAGCAAATACAGTCCTCTCCTCCCAATTTTTCATAATCCCTTTCCCGGAGGTCTCTGCCCAGTCATATCTCCCCCCATTCACCGACTCCCTACCCTCCTTTAATGCCACCCACCTTATCCCTCCATTTATTACCCTATCCTTTCATTTATTATCTTATCCCTCCACTCAATGCTTCATTCCCCCTGCATACGTAAAGTCTTATAATAAACAAATTAAAGTTATTAAGCCCTTTAATTCATTACCCAAACCTTTAATGAGTCAATTAATTAATTAATCAATCAATCAACAGATATAAACAATTAATTAATAATTAATTAATTAATTAATATTATTAATAAATAATCATTGTTTAACTAAAACATATTAGGACAGTTAATTATCTAATTAATTATACTTGATAAACCTTAAGCAATCATTTATCTAGGGTTGTTACATAACCAACCTACATTGGAGACCTTGATAAAAGAATGGTATAGCATGATGGACTGAGAGCAATGAAGGGGGTACATTCCTTGGGTCAACAGGTTTAGAGGAACATGAGATTACGGTTGGAACTGCTATTGGAGTTGTGAAATTGCAGAATTTTATTTTGCTAAGATTGTGATGTAAAATTGTACATGTATATCAACATAGTGGTTTGTACCAAGAATGATGCACAATTGTAGGGGAGGAGGAGGAGGAGGAGGAGGAATGTAACATCCCCACTATAATCCTCAGTTTAAATAATGCATAATGTGGATATGAATGTGGCTATGGCCAAGCGATGTATATGTGAATTGTATTTCTGAATCTTAATAAATAAAATGTGATGTTAACTGCTAGGGAACATAGACAGAAATGGTAGTTGGGAGTTAATTAATCCGTCTAGAAAGGGAGTTTTTGACCATGAGTTAATTCCCAAATCATTTTCCTGCTTTTAATTTTTTGAGTGAACCTTCTTATTTTTCTCGAGTGTAGAAGATCTCAATCGTTGAATACCTATAAGAGCATAGGTGTGAGGAGTCACATCTCATAGTTGTTGGGAGCATGGGACTGACTATAATTAGTTTGGGGAATAGTGTAAGTCAAGCAAACAATAAAATGAGATGAGATTTGTATGGCCAAGAGGGCAGTTTTGGACAGTCACGGTTTCTCATGAGAAAGAGAGATAACAAGAGGGGAGAGTGCACTGGAGCTTGAGAAACAATGGAGGGCGAATTCTGGAACATTTTTGGAGCTGAAGATTGAAGAAACAAGTTATCAGGATTACAGAAGAACCAGGTTGTCAAGTCTAAAGAGTGAACTCTTGTGAGAGTTGCACTGTAGTAACAAGTTATTGTTGTTGTTTCTTGGTCACCTACGCCAAAGAGACTCTGATAAACGAATGGGACACTCGATGAACTAAGAGCGGTGAAGGGGTACATTCCTTAGGTTGGGTAGGTCAAGAGGAAGAGAACTGGAGAAAATCTAGGATAGTTGTAGGAGAATGCCAGTAGGTTGTGGGATTATTTGAGTTGTGAGTGGACGGTGAGAGATACCATCTTTTGTGGATTCATGGCCCTAGCTTGGGGGTGACTTCTTGTTGAGATCTGGAACAAGAAGTCTATGATTGGGTGGAACGTCCATCCCAAGCAATTGGTTACACAACTATTCTAAAAAATAAGTGTTTATTCTGTTTTTCTGAGTTATTTGGTGAGCTAAATTGTTGTTTTTTAACTTTGTGTATGTAAATGAGGTTATTAGTTGCATTCATGTTTATCTCAGCATGTTGTAGCTACATTTAAATTTATGGTATCAGACATGGTGAAATATGTGTGTATTCTTGTAGTTGGTAAGATACAAGATTAGTTAGCAGTAAAAAGAATCTTTTATGTTTATTCTACAAGTAATGGCCCTCAGTCAAGTTGGGGGACATTACACTTCCACATGAAATGCCACTCCCATGGGTCCCATCACTAGGCAAGCATTGCAGCTTGGTAGCCTAGTTTGACTTTGTTGGTTCCTCCAGTTTTATTTCCAACACAAACTAGTCTATCTAAATGATACTTCAATTTGATAGAGACTGATCTAAGTGAATCTACATACTAGTTCAATTTCATAGCCCAATCTCCTTCCAACCATAATTGTTTTGCCCATTTCCATCCTAAGCCATCGACTTGTGATGGTCTTATCGAAAACATCTACTAAGAAGAAAAGATTTTAAGAGTGAAAGTTAATCACTTAACCATCTAAGCAAGATGTATATAATATTGTAGATGTAGCTTGTGCTTGTCATATTTCTTATTTGATTGTTTATCTTATATTTTAAGGCACCTCATAACCAAATAATTTCACAAGTTCTTTTCAACATTTATTATATTGACAAAATATTTTGAAAGTTTTACTCAAAGCATAAAAGCAATTAACATAAGCCAAATAACTAAATTTTCTTGATATCTTTTAATCATGGTTAAGAAATAAAATGAGAAATTAACAATATAATTTTATTTTGATAAACTATTTCATTTTAAGTAATTTTGATTACATATATTTTAATTCAAAACTATTTACTTCTGTGAAATTTTCCAACCATTAAAATTTCTCCAATCATCTCACATTCTGTAATATTAATTTTATAGCATCTATTATGTTTAGAAAATTATATAATCTTTTATCCATAAAAAAAAATGATTTTAAGAATAATTTTCACAAAAATAATTGTAAAATGATGTTTGTTCAAAAATCATAAAATGTTAAGATTTGGGTTGAAATCTTATTAAAAAAGGGTTTTATGAAATTTACACAATGAAACTATGTTTTACTACACATTTATTAAAATTTTAGTTTTTTTACATTTTTTTGAAATATTAAGACTTTTAATAAATTGACTACTTGTATATAACAAAATCCTTGTTTTTGCTGTTTTCTTTTCCCAAACAATAAAGCACTATTACATAAACTACCATGCTTGTAAAAAGTTCAAAACTTACAAGATCAACTAGGAGCCCTAGAAAAAGTTGTTAGCAAAGGAAAGGTCTTTGAAGGGTAAAGACTCTAGGATAATCATTGGTGAATGAAAGAAGAAATGAGACTATTAAGGAGAAAGAGCTCCAAAGAAACTAATGTCCAATAATTGAGATAGTTAGTTGAAAGCATGTTGAGTCCAACTTTGGTCAAAGAAACTTGATAATAGGCAAACATATATAGAATATGATAAATCAAAAGTCTTATCAAAAGTCTTATCAAAAGTCTTATCAAAAGTCTTATAATCAGTACCTTGTCCTATAAACTAGCCATTGTTAAGGTTAGATGTAACACAAACAACATGATAAATTCTAAGGATGCTAAAAGGACAATTAAGGTTGAACAAATGGCAAGTGTTGAAGTATGGTTACCTATGAACTTAGATACGAGTTAGATTGTTATGTAAATCTAAGAAGGTGCATGTGCTTCAAGATGAAATGTTATTTGAAATGGAAAAAGATATTTGACAACACTCTATGTATAACCTCTCTAAATCACATTTTCCTTGTTTGAATCATGATTGTAATCGAGACATAATGTATTTATACTTGATTGAGAACCTTATTAGAATTGGAAATAGCAACACAAATAATGGAAGAATTGTGTAGGAATAAGGAGATTTACGAAGTGATTAATGTTTTCATTAGATACATACAAATATAAAGGCCCCATTGACCTATGATCCTCATTCTTAAGAATATTTGTTTCACCTTACATTCATATTTCTCACATATCTAATTTATTAATACATACACATGACTTACATATATAAAAAAACGTGAACTTNTATATATATATATATATATATATATATATATATATATATATATATATATATATATATATATATATATATATATATATATATGATTAAATGCTTTATATATAGCTTAATGGGTTAACTCAATTGTTTCAAATTTATTATTTTAAAGTAGAGTTCATAATGAGATATTTAACTTGTGTTGTCAAGACCGCTAAGTTACCAATAGCTATTTTGAATGGCTATTCAACCACCCTCCATCTTGATATTCCAATGAAGGGGGCATCCCACAAGGTTTTCCTTGAAAAACAAATATATATATATATATATATATATATATATATATATATATTCATTCCAAGGAAGGAAAAGGGGGATCCCCCAAAGTTTTCCTTGGAAAAAGAAATTATATATATATATATATATATAGTGTTAATTCTTTTGAAATAGAGTTCGTCATGAAGTCTTTGGTTTGAGTTCTATTCAGTTCCCTATTCCAAGTAAGAGGGGCGTACCACAAGGTTTTTCTTGGATATATATATATATATATATATCCTACTGGGTTAGCTCAATCGGTTCGTTCGTAAAGTACTAATTGTTTCAAAGTAGAGTTTGTCATGAGGTCTTTGATTTGAGTTCGATTGAGTCCCACTAAGTTACCAACAACTATTATGGATAGTGATTGAGCCTCCCCCCATCCAAATATTCTAAGGAAGAGGTGAGATCCCACAAAGTTTTCCTTGGATATATATATATATATATATAAGCCCCAAGGGTTAGGTCAATCAGTTGAACCATTCAAAAAATGCATGTTGCTCACAGAAAGGCCATAGGTCACAAGATAAAATCCCATTGAGTCCCTCGAGATTTCCAATTGCTCTTGTGGTTGGCAGTTGAATCACCTTCCATTTGGATATTATGGGAAAAGTGGGGTCCCACAAGGTTTTCCTTGTAAAATATTTATCCCAGGCACTTCCACACATCTTGTGAATGGTGCATGGGGTAAATATCGTTGTTGGAGTACATATACTCTTAACCCAAAGGGACTATTAGATTTGAACCCATAAACTCTCCATGATCTATGCCTCAAAAT
Source organism: Picea engelmannii (assembly GCA_009831015.1). Classification (NCBI taxonomy): domain Eukaryota; kingdom Viridiplantae; phylum Streptophyta; class Pinopsida; order Pinales; family Pinaceae; genus Picea; species Picea engelmannii. The sequence goes on along the minus strand of ML786364.1, from coordinate 85,718 downwards.
TGGTTTATTAAAACCAATTGACTTAACCCAAGGGGCTCAAATGTGTTTCTGTGTGTGTCAATTGGGTTTAGCTCGGGTGCTTGGGAGGAATGATTGTTATCCTCCCCGCAAGTGACATGTTGAGCTCATAACAAGTATATTGTTGCAATGGCTTCAAGCCCTTAACCAAAACAATATACATGAAACTTAAAAAGCACTCACCCACTCAAGCTATATATTTACACATGCAATTTTATTAAATAAAATTGCAATGAACAAAATCTTGACATTGATTTTTCAATTCTCTCTATATATATTCGGCGGCCAATATCCAGCTTGCTACGCAGCATTGAATCCTGCGGCAGGTGGATTATAGGCCGTCAGATCTAAAAGCAATTCAGATCCTACGGCCTATAATCCACCTGCCACAGCATTCAATGCTGCATAGCAAGCTGGATATTGCTCGCCATATATATTCACAATACAAAAGTCTTCCCTTCCAATATTAACAATTTGACATCAAAGATTTACGCTGATTAATGAAATTGTTCGAGGCACATGCATTCAAGGGTTTACAAAAGTTTATTCATTAGGCCGTAGACTCCATATCTATTTGAAAATTAAATGAAATTCACTGAATTCAAATGGACAAAACGCTGTGTTACCAGATCATTCCCCACTCCTTGAATATATTAAGATGCATATCTTTCTTGTATGCATTTTGGATGAGTATCAGGGAGTCATACGGCATGGAATCCATATGATATTCATAGAGGTCCGTTCTGGATATGTTTCGGATGAAGTCCATTGTTGCATCCAAAAAACACAAGAAGAAGAAACATTAAATAAATCTATATTCATGACAATTTTAACTAGACAACTGAATATGTCATTAGAATTCCCTTGATGAAGAATCTATGTGTACATACAGATTAACTAATTGCACAAAGGCTCATGCATGAAAATCAATATTTACATGTTATGTAGTTTTCGTTTGCCAACTAACTCATGGAATCTGATTTAGAATTTAGTATCACACGTTCCGCTGTACATGTTTGTCCAACTGTGTCAATTGAAAAAAAAAAAGGTTAGAACTATCCATGTACATCCCCGTATCCATATTCTCGTAACTTAGACAAGATGAATGCCCCAAAAGACCTATTTGATGTATATATACAACAGTTAATGCTATCGTTCCTCCTAGATTGATAACACCAGAACATATGGCTTGTCACATTATGATGTGGCTTATCACCAATTCAAATTATGAAATTGTTGCACTAAGACACGCCAACACTCCTACTTATTGTAACAATCACATGCAACCAAGGAGTTTTATACGATAGACACTTGCAACAACATTTAAACTAAAATCAAGCAAGTGTCTTCTTTGAAAAACCTTGCTTAATTTTCTAACAAAATCCCAAAGAACAAAGTGAAAAACAAGGTCAAACTATATATCGCTGAAGAACATGATCCATAGGTGACAAATTAGTCGTCTTGACATTAGTATTTCATAATGTTTCTAATACCAAAAGGTACTAGTCCTATCTGAATGTTGACAGATATCCCTGTTTCAGATAATTTATATGCATCACCTTTTCATTACCAAATATTACACTTTATTGCCCACGGATGTGTGCTCTATCAGCAAACAGCTAGGTGATCAGGCTTGTACTAACGTGGAGACCCAGGTTCAAAACTCCCCATGGAGATGGATAAGGGTAGGTAGCAAGTACTGGGTGATTTTGACAGCATAAAAATACCCATTGTAGTGCGGCAGCTTAGTCAAAGGATAGCCATAAGTTATTATAAGCACTATTTCTAAAATATTACACATCATCAAAAAGAAAATTTAGAATGTCCCTCTCTTGCATACCTTTTTTTTGTTATACAATTGAAGTTTCAGAGAATGCCATCAGTGCATCACACGTCTCCAATTTTCAAAATAATATTTTCCTTAGTAGTACAACACAACATATATTTGCATAGTATTAATTTTGGGCATACCAAATAGGTTCCTTGACTATTTCTGCCAACCATGCCAAACTCGTATATTGTCAAGGAATTTAAAGGATGCAAATCTGCAACAGGAAGACTTGTTCATTAGCATGAAATAATGTTCATTCTATAATTACAAATTTAATGCTTATTTGAATTCACAACATCATAAAAAATGGCAATCTAGTGAATGCAAAAGAAAGGTTCCTCCAATTCATTGTAGAAACGAAGCAAAGATGCTTCTATTCACTTTCCAGATTCTATCAAAATGAGGCAAATTGAATCCAAGAGGATGAGTAATAGTAGCACAAAAGATACTAACACAAGAATAGATATATCCCATATGTGGATGTATATGGTGAGCATACATAAAATGAGATTACAGCATCAAAGTGGCACAAAAAGGGATGTGCTTGGTCTACCATCTTTATTACACAAAGTTAGATAAATGATTTGTGTGGCTTACACCACTTTGAATAGCAAACACAAAACGAGCACCTGCAAGCAGAGAGCAAATCCTCATTAGGAGATCCCACTTACTAGAAACTCGTAATTATGGCCAAATAGAGGACAATTTATATTATTTCAAATAAAACAATCTAGTGATGAACTCAGGGAAAGGGGGGAACACAATATGATTTTTTAATATTTAAATTTAAAATGGATAGAATAAGTAGAGCAAATATTAAGCAAAGACCGATGCTATTGATATTGAACAATGACAAAAGAGACTGCATATTGAATAGAGCATAGAAACTTCAAATCCATCAATTTGGAGAATGCTGCTGCTGTCTTACCTCTACAGTGTAACAATGATGCTTCAATTGGAAGAATAGCTTCGACAGTTAGATGGACAAGCCACAACCAAGGATTTGGAGAGGCAAGAACTAGTTGACTGACTGTAATGTATGAGGCACTGCAGATTTGCCTTCAAGAATATGATATAACTGGGGGCACTCAACCACAGGTGGGCAGTAACATCCCAACGTTGCTAGCCACTTTCTCCATGCTTTACAAGCTTTACAAGAATCAGAACAAGTATTTTCAAGAGAAAACTCGACATTATTACTATAAATCCCCACTAAATATGATAGTGGAGTTTCAAGGCAATTGCAGTATTATACACAACATTTTCCAAGGACCAACCATGTTAAACTCCTGCATTCCACCAGAGCTGCCGATACACAGAACTCACAGTTATATTCCACTTTGCCTCTCTGTTAACTTCAATAAAAACCAGTTTGTACGACAATAAATGGTTATCTGCCAAAGACACCAAGCTGAGGATTGAACAAAATCGCATGCTAGATCCAAAAAATTACCTTCGTCCAAGTGATGGAAAGGTATTGCAGCCCAGCTTCTCATCCATATTCAAATTAAACTCCATCCACTAAAGCTGCCATGGCTATTACAGTGAACAGATTTTCCGAACATTATATCCAGCAAATGAACAGTGTGTCACAGATATTCCCCCTGATAGAAAATGTTCATGAGACAAGCCCATCTATCTTCACTGTAATAAAAAAGCCAACTCTGCAGACAAGACTAAACTTTGTCAATACTATCTAGCCTTCCCGATGTTGATGATGGACCAATCGTTGTCCTTTGAACTATCCTAACATTGTATTTCTCATATACCCTAGCTCGATTTTCTGCCCACCAATGTTCGGCTTCCCTCTCGCTGAATTTTTTCCGGCTGCAGAAATGTCATCAAACGATAATCACAATCTATCATGTTCTAATCCAATGAAAACTTAAAAATAAGTTTACTCAATATTAAAAAACACTCATGCCTATCCTATGGCCATGACAGAAGTCCAGATATAAACATCATTCTGACTGCTGCATGCCAAAAAAGAAACAAGACAGCAGAATGCACCAAATGTGGTAAGTTCAAGTCTTTCTGCTTTTCATAAATGCAGTTCAATTCGCCTAGAGTTTGTCAGGGGCAAAGAGCACCAAAATCAATACCTGAATCTCACCCGCTTGAGATCTTTCTCACCTCCAGGCAAGCAAGCTAGTGTTATATAGACACCTGGTTCATCTTGCTCAACCCACTCTGACTCATGGTCACATTCTGCTGAGGCTATGGTCCCACTTCTTGGTCCATCAATACTTTCTGTTTGAGACAACCTACTTGACTCCACCAACCTACCTTGAACTGATTGACTAGAGATCTTATTGCTGGTAATGACAGGTCCATCTACCATTGAAGGGCTAACGGTACCATTGGAATCTGCATCTGGAAAAGTTGAATTGCCAGTATCTGGATAACCATGAGACTCTGCACCTCTCATTTCAGCTGTGACTCCAGCATCATTTACAGATTGTAGGTTTACACCATTATGAGTATGTGTAGGCAATGAACCTGGTCTGTTATGAACATATGCTCCTCCAGGTAATCTTTCAGCCATATCCTTCAGCTGTCAAAACATTTTGAAATAACCACATTAAATTTGCACTGTAGCACAGAGATGCATGTCAAGCTGCAGGAATTAAGAAGCCATTGAATCATTCTACGTAAGATAATGCTATAGGCTGAAACACATTTCCAACTTTCCATATAATACTAGTTAGCTGAATGAATTTTGACCCAGGTATTCATGACGGAAAAATCTTATCCCATATGACATACTTTATAAAAAGGTATTTCTTTAGTATGAACCTGCAAATCCAAATGCCTATACTATTGTTGAAATTCACCACTCTGCAAATAACAGCATAAATGTGAAACAATGCATAGTGACTAGCTCCAATTAGAGGAAATATATCCAAAACAATGCAATTATGCAAATATGTTTAAAAAAGTGGTAATCTTGCAGAATATCATTGTTAAAAATATGCAGCGTCTATCATTAGCAATGATAAAGCATTAGCAATTATGCCTATACTCCTTTCTCTCATTAGCAATGATAAAGCATTTCTGGTTTGCTTTAATTGAAAATTACCACATGGTGTTCATCTAATTTGATATAAACAAAATAAAATACAATGTATTGTCATAAAAACTTTTGATCCCAGATAAGGAGGACGAACATAGATCTCAAATGCAGAAAAATGATGCGAGTGGGTTATAGTGATCAGCCTAAGGCTTACATGTTGGATATCAGAACTAACAAGGTAACCATAAGTAAGGATGTCATTGTAGATAAAAAAGAAGGTATGTTTCAGTTTGATTCAGATCTGAAATCCAATGAAAGTTGTTGGTTTGAAGCTGGAAAAACAACCAAGGTGCAAGAGAAACAATTATAGGATGAAGGGCAGTCATCAGGGATTGGTGTGCATGAGGCACACGATGAGGAGGCTTAAATTTCTCCAACACACGCAGATGATATGGCTGATTTGGAGGATAGGGCACAAAAACACATGGCAGCGTGCTAATACACTACTTTGGAGAATGTGAGGTTGGATGTGTTATCCCCACTTTTAGGAATAACTAGGAGATCATGTCCCGAGGCCCATAGGTCCTAGACATGGAGTGCCAAGAGCCGGATCGACTTTTAGCATGGCCCTGGAGGACCCATATTTTCTCCATTTCAGTGCCTCTACCTTGCCAGCAGCAGCAGCATCCATCACCATCGGCTTGGTCTTGTGTCAGAGATGGTTCCTGCTCCATGAGGTAATGAGTTCGGGTATCATGGTATGTGTCACTCTGATCATCAAAACCTTTGAATATGTGCATTTAAATCCTTTTGTTTCTAACAAATTCTTGGATCTTATACTTGCTCACTTGACCATGTTTGGGGGGAATGACAGGATGCCCTAGTAAGCCTATATCCGTAGGTTTTGGTTTGCCACTTGGGGGATTTCTGAAAAGCCATCGTCCGCTCCCGTCATAGCACCACTTTTTCATCTTGCTTCCCGCTCATCTATCCCATTACACTTGTTCGGGCACTGCGTTGACCTTTCATTTGAGGATTGCACCTTACCTCATGGGAAGAAGGGGCTAAAGGCCCAGACGGTAAAAGCAAGCTGGCAAAAGATAAAATCCTAAAAATAGAACCATGAGATGCTTCGCCCAGGGATCCCCGAGAAAGCAGTAAAAAGCTTCTCAGCAAGAAACAAGAGGGACCCATAAAAAATAATAAAAACAAGATCTAGTTAGAGGATAGGGGGTCTCATCACTAGCCAGCCTATTAGGTCCATGGGTATCTAGCAGTATGACACTACTAGCAGTTGGTTACCATGCCAGGGTAGTGACTCTTGGTTGCATGGCCAAGAGAAAGGGG
>ML786364.1:57677-68572 GCA_009831015.1 Picea engelmannii | reverse complement strand
CGGAAGGTGGCTACAACCACCTGTCCTTGCCCCGTCCAACCGCCCTGACGTAGAAGTAGAATGATGGAACCACCGTCACACTATCACTGTGAGATATACTGTTGTAAACCTGTACCAATCAATTTGCACCAAGCAACCTGTACAAATAACCTGAACCATGCATCAACTATGCATCAACCTGTAATCAACTTGTACAATAAACAAGTGCATCAACCATGTACCAACTTGTACCATAAACAAGTGCATCAACCATGTACCAACTTGTACCTCAATCTGTACCATGAACAAGTGCATCAACCATGCACCAAACCTGTACAAATAACCTGTCACAACCACTTGTCCAAAAAAACCTATCACAACAACCTGTCTCGTCAATCTTATCAACCAAATCAGATCTACTCACCAAGATCAATCACCAAGACAACTCTTAACCATATGCACAATATCACCAAGATGTGCATCAACCAAGCATAACACAACAACTCATAATCATCACCAAGGTCAATATGTGCTTCTAATAATATACCAAGACAAGTATGCTACAACATCCATAAACCATGTGTCAACAATACTACTAACAAGTGCCTCCAACCATGTACCAAGTATGTACCAATCATGCATCAACTACTCATCAACTATGACTCATCAAGATGTACCAACATCATCAACTATACACCTCATGTATGTGCCAACTCATCAACTACTTGTCTCAACCATGTACCCAACATGTACCTCAACCAAAAGCCCTCATCAATTCCATCATCCAACTATGATTTGTAACTCTGTAACAGACCTGGTGTATATGATCAGATACCTGCAAACCTTCCTTAACTTTAACAACAAGAGACTAGCATTTTCATCAAACTTTACTTTAGTCTCACATGACTAATTTTGGATTAGTCAAAAACCCTTACTTGAAATAATCATAACTATGTACTTGTAATGAATAAAGATTTGAAAATGATACACAATGTTCTTCAGTGTCTTTTATGCAATTCCTCTAGAATTCACTACTTGGAACCTCTTAGAAAAGGAGTTATAGCAAAAATGGCATACCTTGTTGAATTTTGGCTTATTCTAGAGAGTGAACTTGTAGAGCATGCCCCGCACGGAATATTTGTTGTATGGATCTAAAAATTGTACACAGAATACTACAAATTGTACTCTAACCAATGCATTTGGTCTTACTAAATTTGGATCTGTTATGAAGAAGTTATGACGTTTTTACCCGAAACACCTGTTTTAGACTAGTTTCGGGACTAGCCACAAACCCTATTTTCCACGGCGTGTAACTCCATCAATACAACGACCCACAAGCTGAAATTTGTATCACAGCGACTTGGATATATTTTCTCAAAGGCCTCCCAATTTCACGGTCTGAATCATTCTAGAAAAAAAGTTATTATGAAAATGGTGAGATGACCTGTAAATAACATACCTTAGAAAGCATCATCAAAAGAATTTATCCTCCCTTGAATTTTGGCCTTCTTTACTTCACCTTCCCTCTGAAATTCGGGTAAGATATCCTTTGGTTACCTCAGTCACCTGTAGATATTCAATTTTCTCAAGTGTGATTAAAATGAGAGAGCCTTGCCTCTTATTTATACTTTCATGTAGCTTCCTCAAGGAGTTACCTTTTAACCATCTTAACCCACTTTCTTTATTTTAGGGTTAACCCACTTCTAACCACTTGTAACTTAGTAATTTCTCCATTAACTTTATTATTTAAATAATTTATTTTGTATTCACTTTGACTTATAGTACACTCATCACTTCACTTTATTATTTACCTTCTAAAATCTCTTAAACCACTTTGACTACTTTGACCTTTTGGGGCTTCTAGATGACTCATGAGGGTTCTCCAACTTCACATTGCCATAACTCTCTAACCGTGAGGAGTTATGTGACGTTCCACATACCACTGGAAATGGCATGACATGTACTATCCATCTAGAATAGTCTTGCCTGCAAATATATCAAAACTCATACCATTATCCATCAAACAAACTTGGGTCCATTACCCAAACCTGGGTTCTCCAACTTCTCATGGCCATAACTCTCTAACCGTGAGGAGTCATGTGACCTTCCACATACCACCATAAATGGAATGACATGTACTATCCATCTAGAATAGTCTTACCTTCAAATACATTAAAACTAATACCATTATACATGAAACAACCTTGGGTCCATTACCCAAACCTTTGTGCTACCAGAATTTGCTATCGGGCTTTCTCCAAGGGTTGACATCAATATACAATATCACTCTCCAATGGTTGACATCAATCACTAAGTGTTGACATCAATATATAATATCACTCTCCAATGGTTGACATCAATGACAACCAACAATCCATACCAATTGTCCATCAACCTAAGCCAATTGTTTGACAAAGATTGCTAGCTCGACAGAAGGCCTTGATGTCATGTAACAAGCCAGCTATCAAATATATCTTGGGGTTGATTCTTTCTAAAGAGTTGCACAAGTTGAATATTGATATGCACGGGCTTCTATGGCGAGATTGGGAATGGAAATTCAAGAAGCAGATTCAGTAGTATAACACTAGAAAGCTATACTCTCTCCTTCACTAGAAGCATCCTTTCTCTCCTGTATTGAATGCTAGATGGATCTCTTTTGACTTGAAGGATCGATGGATTAGTCGGCTACACAATGTTTGGTCACTCTGCCTCAGTTATAAACTCCAAGTTTTTGCACGGCTTGTCTACCAAGGTCTGCCATCTAAAGCTTGCATGCCTAAAAGCAGGCTGACGAATGGCCTTTGCCTAGTTTGCAACTAACCAAAGACATTGAAGCACATCTTAAAGGACTTCAAGTTTTGCTAGAAGTTGCTAGAAATATGTTCAAGATCAACACTCAGTTTTGTTTTGACAATTTCATGGGCAAGTAGTGTTGCTTGGCAACACTCCCGATCCATAATATTTTCTCCCTTCATGGGCATTTGGAATTGCCTGGGAATCATTGCATTATTTACCATTTGGAAGCTACGGTGCAAGGATTTTTTTTCTAATGAGGTCAATCCAATGCAATTTTTTTGTCACTCTTGGCAAGAAGAGGTATGTATGCAATTGTTCGCCAAAGGTTACCTTTTTCATTAAGGATGCCCTAGCTTATTCTAACTTTATTTTTGCTTTAGTAGCATTGAGAAATAGGATATAAGACTTCATTGTTTATTTCCTTCCACTTTTATTTCTCAGCTTTGTACATATCTACTTGTTAATATAAGACATTTTTCAAAAAAAAAAATCCTATGATGGAGTAAAAGGCAAGGACGAGTGGGAGAGCCATGAATGCTGAATTTGATGCACTCATGAAGAAAACAACTTGAGTGTTGGAAGAGTTGCCTTCAGTTAAAAAGCCCATTGGTTGCAAATGGGTTTATAGGACTATATTCAAAGCAGATGGTTCGTTGAATAAACACAAGGTGAGGCTAATTGAAAAGGAATTTGCACAGCAAAAGAGGGTGGAATATGAGGAGACACTCACCCCTTAGGCAATGTTGGTGACAATCAGGTTAGTTCTAGCCAGTGTTATTAGAGTCGGACCGGAAACGGCGGAACTGGTTGGTCCAATCGGTTTTGGCACAAATCTGGTCCAGTTAGGTGAATTGGACCGTTTTAGGCCCGTTCGGTACCGAACCGGCCTTTAGGCACCAAACCGGCCAGTTTCGTACAATTTTGTACGGCACAACTAGGGACCCACAGATTTCAAATTTTAAAAATAAACAATAAATAAAGGGACGGGGTGCCTAATACCTAACCCTAGGGCCTACTAAAACCTATTTAAAGAGATCCCCCACCCCTCTATTTCACTCTCGCTATTTGGAGTTCTTGAGCTGAGTTTCTTTGGTGGTTTTGGAGAGCTATTTGCAGCACTGTTTTGAAGAAGTTCTTGGGAAGATTTGGAGAGCTGGTTGAAGGGTTGAATTGGAGATTGTTTGGGCTAAATTTCTTAGGAGATTTGGAGTTGTTTCAAGAAATGTTTTTTTTAAATATTTTGGGCTGGTTTGGGAGGTGATTGAAGGGTTCATTTCCATATTTTTGTGGGCTGTTAGAGGGCTGTTTTTTCTGTTGTTAGGAGCTGCTCTTCTTCTCCATATTTCAAAGGCTTGTGAAGGTATGTCAAGGCTGTTCTTCTTCTCTTTTTCTCTTTAAAATTGTTATTTTTTTCCATAGTAATTAAGAATTCCTAGGGATTTATTTGTAGATTTTTTTTTGTTGGTGTAAAAATTGTCGTGACCCCTAAAGACAAGAGGGATCCAACATGTGTTCATTGCCATTTGGATAAAGAGGGAAAAAAATATGCAACTATTGTGGGAAGAGAGTTCAAGGTGGGGGTATCCATAGGATAAAAGAACACTCATGAAAGAGGCCAAGTAGAACCTTGCTCAAAATTCTCTACCGATCTAAAAGCAGAGATGCAAGGTCTTCTTGAAGCCTTCCAAGTAGAAAAGGCCAAGAACAAGAAGATTAAAAAAGACGGGGAAAAGTCAAATTGATGATTCTTTTCATAATGACCCTGAAGATCATATACCTAGTTTTGAAGAATCCTCAAGTTTTCCTATTGGACATGGAGATAAACATGTTTCTAGTCCTAGTTCATCAAATTTGAAGAGGACACGTAAAGGGCTTGACTCTTTCTTTGTACCCTGCACCACCCCTAGCTCTCAACCCACCCTTGATGCTAAATGGAAAAATATGGAGAAGGAGGTTGCTTGGGAATGCATTGCTAGATGGTGGTATGATGCAGACATACCTTTCAATGCTACTAATTTTGCATATTATCAACCTATGATAGTGCTATAGCTTCATGTGGTTTGGGCCACTTTTACAAAATGAGGTCCAAAGAATAAATGAATACCTCAAAGAATTTAAGCAGTCATGGACTAAAACAGGGTGCACAATCATGTCTGATGGATGGACTGATGGAAGATCTCACACCATTCTCAATTTCTTAATTGCTTGTCCAAAAGGAACCATGTTTTTTAAATCTGTGGATGCATCTGATCAAGTGAAGGACGCACAATTATTATTTCATCTTTTGGATGAAGTAGTTGTGAAGGTGGGGATCAAGAATGTTGTACAGGTGATCACAAACAATGCCTCCAACTATGTTGCAGCTGGAAGGATGTTGGAGGAAAAACAACCCACCATTTGGTGGACTCCATGTGTAGCCCATTGTTTGGACCTCACGCTTGAGGATATTGGAAAAATTGAGTGGGTGAAGAAGTGTGGGGGACCAGCAAAATTCATAACTAGGTACATCTACAACCACACATGGGTTTTGAACCTTGTGACGAAAAACATTGGGGGTAGAGAGCTTGTTCGGTCAACTGTGACATGATTTGCAACAAACTTGCTTTCATTGCAATCCATTGTTCAGCAAAAAGTCAACTGTAGAAGATGTTTTCTTGTGATGAATGGAGTGCATCTCAGTAGAGCAAAAAGGATGAAGGGAAAGAGGTGGTTGACAAAGTGTTTGGAAAAAGGCGTAAGAGATAGTGCTACTCAATGAGCCTCTTGTGAAAGCATTGCGAATGGTGGATGGAGATAAACCTACCATGGATTTTGTTTATACAGCCATGGATCAGGCCAAAGGGGCAATAAAGTCAGGATATGGGGATAAAAGACATAAGTGTCTTCCTCTATGGAGAATCATTGATGAAAGATGGAACAAACAACTCCATAGACCTTTACATGCAACTGGCTATTACTTAAACCCAAGGTATGTAATTCCAAAGTTTGTAAGTTATGTTATTCAGTACAAAAGCTTAGCCAAAGATTCAAATTCAGTTGATGAATACTTTTTGTCTTCTGAACAGTTAAAATTAAGCAGCTGCAAGAGCCATTCTCCGGGAGGATGGCAAAGACCCTAGCTGAGATCTAGGGCCCCCAGTGCACTCCTGGGGATCTTGGTCTAGGACCAAGCAGTTAGAGCCATCGAAAAAGACCCTAGTGAGGGCCCCCAATGTATTGATGGGGTTCTTGGTCAAGGACCAAGCAGTTTGATGATGTAAGTCCCTAGATGTGTTCTAGGGCCCTTGGATGTGTTCTACAGCCCCTGGATGTGTTCTACAGAATCTTTGCTCGGTGCTTGGATTGATCCTTGGTTGTGTACCTTGGTGGATATAAGTCCCTAGATATGTTCTAGGGCCCAGATGTGTTCAAGGGAATCCTTGTTTGGATTGATCCTTGGCTGTGTACCTTGGTGAATATAAGTCCCTAGATGTGTTCTAGGGCCCCTGGATGTGTTCGAGGGAATCCTTGTTTGGATTGATCCTTGGTTGTGTACCTTGGTGGATAACACCCTAGTGGTGATCTAGGGCTCCCAGATGTGTTCTGGGGTATCTTGGTCTAGGACCAGGCAGGTTCTCGGTTAAAGTACCAAGACAAGATGATGTGTGATCTTCTTCTCTCCCGGAATGGTCCATGAGAACTAGGAGCAATTAAGAAGGACATGATCACATCAGTGACATTCCTCTTATGCTGGGATGATAAAAGCTTCTAAGTTATCATGAGACTTATGTGAACATCTTGCCATTGAAGAAGACCCCTTTGACTTTGTCTTGTTGCCTACCCTTGCTTGGGCCACGTCATTCTTGTCTATTGTGGTGTTAGTCTTTTCTAGTCACTTTCACTTGTTGACTTTCTAATTAATATTTTTATTAATTAAAATATTAATTATTTTTTATTTTTGTTTTTAATTTGGTTTTAATTAACCCTAAAAGGTAGGGTTAATTTAATTAACTCTAAACCCCTTTCTAAACTATAAAAAGAACCTCACCCATCACTCTCTCATTCAATTTTTTCTTCACACACTACTCTTAGTCTGAATTTTGATGCGGCCTCTCCTTGTTTCAGTTCTTGGTTAGGGTACTATTGTTTGGTGGTACGGCTATCCTCTTTGGAGCTTTCTCTTGTTGTTTGAAGGTTGCGGCTACCTTGGTTTTGTTGGTAGAGGGTTCAGCCCTCCTTGGTTTCTCTTCTTGTTGGTCAGGAGTCTTCATATGTTGTTACAGGGTACGACTGCCCCATTTTGGTCTCCTCTTGCTGGTATGGTCATCTTTCTTTGCTGCTACAGGTCTCGCGGCCCCCTCCTAGCCCCTCTCCAGCCTGTCGTTGCTTTTCCTAGGTTGTCGTTGCTCTTCCTAGGCTGCCACTGTTCCTCCTAGGCTGCCGCTATCTCCTCTTTGATTGTTGCTGGTGTTTTTCCTGTGTTGCTAGTGTCACCTATTGTTTATAGCATCTAGGGCCTGTTAAGACAGCCCTAAGGCTGCTACCCTAAGCTACCCAAATTGTTGTAGTAGTCCTTACAATTTGACAGCTTTTGTTTGGACTGTTAAGGGATTTTTTCTATTCCAACCTCTAGCTTTTTCATTGGGGTTTTATATCATCCTTTCTACCTCTGTCGATTGGTCCTTGAGTTCTTCTTGGCAATATTGTTCACATAGATCATGATAGAGATCTACCCTTGAGGGTTTGATCCACGACCATTATAGTTTTTCCCGAGCATACAGAAAAGAGGACAGCAACAAGCTTCTAAGGTAAATTTGTTCTTTGTTTTTGATCAAGGTAATGTTCAGTTTTTGCTTTGCTAATTATCAGATATGTTTATGTTAATATTCAAAAAAAAATCTTATTGCTAATGATTAGATCTGTTCATGTTCAGATCTAGCTTAGAATTGTTTTCTACATGTTTAGATCTATTGTACAATTTATGTGATTGATCTACTTCAGAAATTTTGTTTTGGTTGTGTAATCCCCCACTTTTAGGGATAACTAGGAGATCATGTCTCGAGGCCCATAGGTCCTAGACATGGAGTATCGAGAGCAGGATTGACTTTAGCATGGCCCTAGAGGGCCCACCTTTTCTTTCTTCCAGCATCTTTGTCTTGTCAGTAGCAGCAGCATCCATCACCATCGGCTTGGTCCTGTGTTAGAGATGGTTCTTGCTCCATGAGGTAATTAGTCCAAGTATCATGGTATGTGTCACTTTGATCATCAAAACCATTGAATGTATGCATCTAATTCCTTTTATTTCTAACAACTGCTTGGATCTTACACTTGCCCACTTGACCATGTTTGGGGGGATTGACAGGGTTCCCTAGCAAGCATGTGTCTGTAGGTTTTGGTTTGCAACTGGGGGGGTTTCTGAAAAGCCATCGTTCGCTCTCATCATAGCACCATTGTTTCATCTTGTTTCCCGCTCACTTATTCCATTCCACTTGTCCAGGCACTGGGTTGGCCTATTTTCAGGATTGCACCTTATCTCGTGGGAAGAAGGGGCTAAAGGCCCAAAAGGTAAAAGCAAGCTGGTAAAAGACAAAAGCCTAAAAATAAAACCTCGAGATGCTTCGCCCAAGGATCCCCGAGAAAGCAATAAAAGGCTTCTCAGCAAGAAACAAGAGGGAACCAGAAAAATAATAAAACAAGACCTAACCAAAGGATAGGGGGTCTCATCACAAGCCAGCCTATTAGGTCCATGGGTACCTAGCAGTATGAAATTTCCACCAGCTAGTTACCACGCCAGGGCAATGACTCTTAGTTGCATGGCCAAGGGAAAGGGGGTCTCATCATGAGCCAGCCTTCTCATTTCTGTGAAAGTACTTGTAGTTAACGCTGCCACCACTGGTCACCACGCCAGGGCAGTGTCCCCTGATTAGCTCTTGAACAAAAAAAAAGGAAAAGCAATAAAATATAAAAGAATGAAAAGAATAAGAATAAAAGGCAAGAATGGGCTTGGAAAGAATGCATCCAGGACAGGTACAACTCACCTTCTAACAAAGGCACCCACAGGTAACAACTCTTGCATCCTTGGCCCTCATTGCACCCAGATGCTTGGACATCCCCTAACCACATCACCCACTTACATGGCTTGGATGAGTTCTCTTCCGAGAACTTTCCTTTTCCAGTGGACACTAGCCCAATAGGACGCCTTGTCCTTTCCTCCAGACTTGTATTGTAAGCTTGTGTAATGTCTTTGAGTTGTTAACTGATGTATTAGGGATTTTATGCACATGTTTAATAATATTGATGATGAGATGTGATTGACATTCCTATGATCCCTGTGACTGATGAGCCCATGGAGGGCGTAGCTTTTGATGTGCAGGACCATGCCCGACGGACAGGTGCCATTTGGACCGGTACACATGGGGAGATGATCAGTTCACACCTCCATGGGGCTGAAGAGCCCACCATATGGATGTTGAGACCCATCAGGGGGCAGAGACAGGAAAAAGATGGATCAGGGGCTTTGCATCGAAGAAGAAGACGACATTCCACCAGAGGCACCTCGACAGAACTTGACCTAGGGGGATTGGCCCTTTTTCAGTGGAACGTTGGCCTTGGAAGGCCTAGGATGTCACCCATCATGACTATGACGTCATCCAACATTATGGACGTCTTGGGAGGCAAACTGGGCAGTATTGGCACATGTGGCAGGTTGGAGAAGCCCAAGGAGGGCTAACGTTTTGCTCCATGATGCTCCATTTGCCCTAGAAGGGGCTAACGTCTCCCTTAGAGGGGCTTCTCATCTCTTTTCAGCTTGATTAGGGTTTTAATTTGACAATTTAATGTAAAACAATATGATTTTAGTATTTTGGCCTCATCGACCTTTTACATGACCTAAAATGTAAATTTAGGTCATGATACTGTATAAATGAAGGATTTTCACCTTCATTTTTTTGATCATCTCACACTCACTCATAGTGAGGTCTGAAATGTGTGCCCTCTCTTGGGTTATTGGCTGAATTTGTGAGGCACACTTGTTGAAGGAAGACTTTTTTGGCACATTTTGGCATTTCTCTTAATGGAAGGTGTTATAACTAGGGTTTGCTATGCTTTTTCTTGGTGATATGTAAGTATTTTTCTGCAAAACTTCTTGATTGAATTGTTGCATTACTTATTTCTTACATATATTTATAATTTTGTTGAATAAACCCTAGGTGATAAGCACACAAGTAGGTCCTTGTCTCATGTCCCCATTGAGAGATTTTTCAGCCATTGTTTGAAGGAGGAGAGAGCCTAGCCGTAGCTACACTCATTCTCTCTTCCCTTTTGCTAGCCATACTATTTACAAGTTGAGAAGAAGGAGACGCCTAAAAGCCTAGGTCTACTACACTTTGGGCCGATTTTTCTAGGGTTTGTTGGTAGAGCCTTGTTGTAGCAACACTTTGCTTCATCAAACCCTCTTGTCTTGGTTTATGCTATTTCTTCAACTAGTCGTGATTGCCATTGAGTTAAGGAAGGAGGAGAGAGCACCGAGGCCTAGTTCCCCTACACCAAGGTGAGCCTCTCTCCCCTAGGGTTTTGACTTTGGGGCCTTGCTCTAGCAACACCTCAAAGCTTCTCCCTCTAATCCTTAGCCGTACTATCCTGATCCTTCAGCTCTTGCGTCCTTCACTTTTGACTCCATTAACCCTAAGGCACTGATCTAAAGACCTCTTGCTTTGAACTGAACTTGATCACAATCATTTTCAAAACCTTGAATCAAACCCTAACTACTAACCCTAGTCTAGGAACTAACTAACCTACTGTTGTCGTCATCCTTAGCTATAATATCATTGGTGCAGCTAAACGTTTTCTTTATAAGCAATTGAATGGTGATTAAAGGCATTAATTGAATGAAGTATTGATTTGTTGCATTGAATGCCATATTGTTTCAGCATTTATTGAAGAAGTGACATAATTTTCATTGCTATTTTATAAACATTGACTTTGTCAATATTTATTATCAAATTGCTTATGTGTTTATCAGATAGTCATTGATTCATATGAAGTACTAACCCTTTGAGCTAGCTTGCATATATCAATTTGTTGTTGCTTTGTCTCAAGCAGGTGTATCTCTTTGGGGGTTTTACTTTATTATTGGCCTTTGG
>ML786364.1:46322-57577 GCA_009831015.1 Picea engelmannii | reverse complement strand
AAGTTCACGTTTTTTTATATATGTAAGTCATGTGTATGTATTAATAAATTAGATATGTGAGAAATATGAATGTAAGGTGAAACAAATATTCTTAAGAATGAGGATCATAGGTCAATGGGGCCTTTATATTTGTATGTATCTAATGAAAACATTAATCACTTCGTAAATCTCCTTATTCCTACACAATTCTTCCATTATTTGTGTTGCTATTTCCAATTCTAATAAGGTTCTCAATCAAGTATAAATACATTATGTCTCGATTACAATCATGATTCAAACAAGGAAAATGTGATTTAGAGAGGTTATACATAGAGTGTTGTCAAATATCTTTTTCCATTTCAAATAACATTTCATCTTGAAGCACATGCACCTTCTTAGATTTACATAACAATCTAACTCGTATCTAAGTTCATAGGTAACCATACTTCAACACTTGCCATTTGTTCAACCTTAATTGTCCTTTTAGCATCCTTAGAATTTATCATGTTGTTTGTGTTACATCTAACCTTAACAATGGCTAGTTTATAGGACAAGGTACTGATTATAAGACTTTTGATAAGACTTTTGATAAGACTTTTGATAAGACTTTTGATTTATCATATTCTATATATGTTTGCCTATTATCAAGTTTCTTTGACCAAAGTTGGACTCAACATGCTTTCAACTAACTATCTCAATTATTGGACATTAGTTTCTTTGGAGCTCTTTCTCCTTAATAGTCTCATTTCTTCTTTCATTCACCAATGATTATCCTAGAGTCTTTACCCTTCAAAGACCTTTCCTTTGCTAACAACTTTTTCTAGGGCTCCTAGTTGATCTTGTAAGTTTTGAACTTTTTACAAGCATGGTAGTTTATGTAATAGTGCTTTATTGTTTGGGAAAAGAAAACAGCAAAAACAAGGATTTTGTTATATACAAGTAGTCAATTTATTAAAAGTCTTAATATTTCAAAAAAATGTAAAAAAACTAAAATTTTAATAAATGTGTAGTAAAACATAGTTTCATTGTGTAAATTTCATAAAACCCTTTTTTAATAAGATTTCAACCCAAATCTTAACATTTTATGATTTTTGAACAAACATCATTTTACAATTATTTTTGTGAAAATTATTCTTAAAATCATTTTTTTTTATGGATAAAAGATTATATAATTTTCTAAACATAATAGATGCTATAAAATTAATATTACAGAATGTGAGATGATTGGAGAAATTTTAATGGTTGGAAAATTTCACAGAAGTAAATAGTTTTGAATTAAAATATATGTAATCAAAATTACTTAAAATGAAATAGTTTATCAAAATAAAATTATATTGTTAATTTCTCATTTTATTTCTTAACCATGATTAAAAGATATCAAGAAAATTTAGTTATTTGGCTTATGTTAATTGCTTTTATGCTTTGAGTAAAACTTTCAAAATATTTTGTCAATATAATAAATGTTGAAAAGAACTTGTGA
Organism: Picea engelmannii; assembly: GCA_009831015.1. Classification (NCBI taxonomy): domain Eukaryota; kingdom Viridiplantae; phylum Streptophyta; class Pinopsida; order Pinales; family Pinaceae; genus Picea; species Picea engelmannii. Next base: position 56,118 of record ML786364.1, on the reverse strand, counting down.
AATTATTTGGTTATGAGGTGCCTTAAAATATAAGATAAACAATCAAATAAGAAATATGACAAGCACAAGCTACATCTACAATATTATATACATCTTGCTTAGATGGTTAAGTGATTAACTTTCACTCTTAAAATCTTTTCTTCTTAGTAGATGTTTTCGATAAGACCATCACAAGTCGATGGCTTAGGATGGAAATGGGCAAAACAATTATGGTTGGAAGGAGATTGGGCTATGAAATTGAACTAGTATGTAGATTCACTTAGATCAGTCTCTATCAAATTGAAGTATCATTTAGATAGACTAGTTTGTGTTGGAAATAAAACTGGAGGAACCAACAAAGTCAAACTAGGCTACCAAGCTGCAATGCTTGCCTAGTGATGGGACCCATGGGAGTGGCATTTCATGTGGAAGTGTAATGTCCCCCAACTTGACTGAGGGCCATTACTTGTAGAATAAACATAAAAGATTCTTTTTACTGCTAACTAATCTTGTATCTTACCAACTACAAGAATACACACATATTTCACCATGTCTGATACCATAAATTTAAATGTAGCTACAACATGCTGAGATAAACATGAATGCAACTAATAACCTCATTTACATACACAAAGTTAAAAAACAACAATTTAGCTCACCAAATAACTCAGAAAAACAGAATAAACACTTATTTTTTAGAATAGTTGTGTAACCAATTGCTTGGGATGGACGTTCCACCCAATCATAGACTTCTTGTTCCAGATCTCAACAAGAAGTCACCCCCAAGCTAGGGCCATGAATCCACAAAAGATGGTATCTCTCACCGTCCACTCACAACTCAAATAATCCCACAACCTACTGGCATTCTCCTACAACTATCCTAGATTTTCTCCAGTTCTCTTCCTCTTGACCTACCCAACCTAAGGAATGTACCCCTTCACCGCTCTTAGTTCATCGAGTGTCCCATTCGTTTATCAGAGTCTCTTTGGCGTAGGTGACCAAGAAACAACAACAATAACTTGTTACTACAGTGCAACTCTCACAAGAGTTCACTCTTTAGACTTGACAACCTGGTTCTTCTGTAATCCTGATAACTTGTTTCTTCAATCTTCAGCTCCAAAAATGTTCCAGAATTCGCCCTCCATTGTTTCTCAAGCTCCAGTGCACTCTCCCCTCTTGTTATCTCTCTTTCTCATGAGAAACCGTGACTGTCCAAAACTGCCCTCTTGGCCATACAAATCTCATCTCATTTTATTGTTTGCTTGACTTACACTATTCCCCAAACTAATTATAGTCAGTCCCATGCTCCCAACAACTATGAGATGTGACTCCTCACACCTATGCTCTTATAGGTATTCAACGATTGAGATCTTCTACACTCGAGAAAAATAAGAAGGTTCACTCAAAAAATTAAAAGCAGGAAAATGATTTGGGAATTAACTCATGGTCAAAAACTCCCTTTCTAGACGGATTAATTAACTCCCAACTACCATTTCTGTCTATGTTCCCTAGCAGTTAACATCACATTTTATTTATTAAGATTCAGAAATACAATTCACATATACATCGCTTGGCCATAGCCACATTCATATCCACATTATGCATTATTTAAACTGAGGATTATAGTGGGGATGTTACATTCCTCCTCCTCCTCCTCCTCCTCCCCTACAATTGTGCATCATTCTTGGTACAAACCACTATGTTGATATACATGTACAATTTTACATCACAATCTTAGCAAAATAAAATTCTGCAATTTCACAACTCCAATAGCAGTTCCAACCGTAATCTCATGTTCCTCTAAACCTGTTGACCCAAGGAATGTACCCCCTTCATTGCTCTCAGTCCATCATGCTATACCATTCTTTTATCAAGGTCTCCAATGTAGGTTGGTTATGTAACAACCCTAGATAAATGATTGCTTAAGGTTTATCAAGTATAATTAATTAGATAATTAACTGTCCTAATATGTTTTAGTTAAACAATGATTATTTATTAATAATATTAATTAATTAATTGTTTATATCTGTTGATTGATTAATTAATTAATTAATTAACTCATTAAAGGTTTGGGTAATGAATTAAATGGCTTAATAACTTTAATTTATTTATTATAAGACTTTACGTATGCAAGGGGGAATGAAGCATTGAGTGGAGGGATAAGATAATAAATGGAAGGATAGGGTAATAAATGAAGGGATAAGGTGGGTGGCATTAAAGGAGGGTAGGGAGTCGGTGAATGGGGGGAGATATGACTGGGCAGAGACCTTCGTTAAAGGGATTATGAAAAATTGGGAGGAGATGACTGTATTTGCTGTTGGATATTTTTCTGGTTTTGGAGTTTGGTTTTTTGTGGTTGGGTGAACTATTGCAGGGGGCACTAGGTTGCTGGGAGTTTTGGGCTCGTGGGCCAGGAATCTTGACGGAATCCTGGAGCTAGGGAGCCGGATAGGCTGCTCCTAGCTGGCTGGGTGGTTAGTTGGTTTTGGGCAGGGTTTGGTCAGAGCATCAAGCAGAGTCTGGGCAGAGCAGCAGAGAGGACAACCAAAGGTCGGGAATTTAGCATCAGACAAAGGTATTTTTATGTGCACATTCTCATGAACATGTGATGGTTATTTAAAGTTATTAGCATGCTGTTCATAAGTTTAAATTTCTGCTGCTTATTTGCTGAATAAATAAATTGCTTATTGTTTATACGTCGAAATAATCTTAATTGTTTAAATTTACAAATTTTTTTAGGCTTTGTTAAATTTGGGCCTTACACATGGTATCAGAGCCCTGGTTTAAAAACTTGGATCAGGGCCTACCCACCTACCCGCATGTATGAAGGACAGTTTAGGAATGGAGTTGTTCCAACCTTGAAAAAAAAAAAAAAACCCCTAAAATAGTTGTATTGAAACCCTGAAACCCTTTAATTAGATGAAAATCTGAGCTCCAAGCTCCACCTCCACCTAGCCTGCAAGCCAAAAAAATATAAAGCAAACTTTAAACACTTGTTTTTTTTTTCAATAGATAGATTCATGTGTATATTGAAATATAAGGAAGAACTATATAAAAAAAAAGAGATACTCTCCCTGGTTCTAGCCACCTGTAAGAATGACTCTTCACCTGCACAGGCTGAGAATTAATAAGAGTTCACTTGCACAGGTTGAGAATTAATAAGAGTTACAGTTGTAATATTGTAAAACAATCATTGAAACTCTCTCTACGTCTATTGCATATTAAATAGGGTGTAGTTTAACAACTTTAAATGCTATCTACTAAATAAAGAAGATAGGACAGTTAATGTAAAATTACTAAAATCTTCGTTAACTTGACCGGAGCCCAGGCACACCAATTAGTTTCCTATTGTCTCTTATGCATCCTCTTCCCAACAGTAGAGAGGAAGGCTTGGAAGCCTCACCCACACCAGAGTTGATAGTGAGGTCATGGTAGCTGATTGAAATCTGGTAACCAGGGCTTTATGAATAGACCAACGATGCTCCATGATTTGATTTTATCTTCAAGGTTTTTGAAGTAGATTATGTAAAAGACCCTTAAATAGAAAGTTACAACCCTATATTTTGTCCATTGTTCATTTATTGAAACCGATAGATTTGAAATGCTTGGCGAGATGCCATTAAATCTACATATTAAAACATTTTCCTTGTAGATTCTTATATAATATGATGCATTGTCTCCAAGATTTTCGAAGTAGACTATGAAAAAAAAACAAAAACCCTTGAAAAGAAACGTACAGCCCAATCTCGTGTCTACTGTTCATTTATCGAATCCAAGAGATCTGGACTGATTGGCAAGAGGCCATTGAATCAACGACTAAAAGAGTTTTCATTGTATATTCTTATATAATGTGATGCACATTATGGAATCTTTAATTCCAGAGAAGCCCCTTTTCTTGTAACAAAGAAATTTCCCAAAGGAACCGAAGACATCTAAGAATGTGGTCTTACTTGGCAAGAGAGCATTCTTAAACAAGCGCGATTGCAGAAAGGATATATTCCCGGAGGAAGAAGAACTCTGAGAGCGACCAGAGCTACGGGAAAAATACTAGACAATTGCATTTCCTTGAACAAAGATGCTTGAGACTTCTAGAAAACTGAATTTTCCATTCGACGAGTGACGTGGAGAAGCCTTCTCACCCTTACCTGCACCTGAAAGGCATCCAAGTCTCTCCGACTCCAGCAGAGGACAGAAAAACAGGGAAATGGACAGAGAAGAGCATTGAATCTACTGCAATCGAAGCACAAAGCCACGACAGAGGAGCCGCGCGCTGCACACACAAATTTTTTTATTATTAATAAACAAAAAAAAAAACACCTGTAGGTGCAAGCGCCAGAGCCATGTACCAAGCCATGGGGAGGAGGCACAGGAACCAAGCCCAGCGCCAAGCCCACGATACAAAAACAACAACAAGTTGCATTTTCCTAACGCTGTCCACCCAGTTCACCGATTTTGTTCAGCGAAAACCCTTGATTTTCCACCAATTGCGATGAAAAAAAAAATCGCCAACCACGGGATTGCAACTCTGAGGTGAATCCGCAGGTTGCTGGGACTCGAACGTAGGTAGTAATAAATTCCCACGCCAAATATATGGGTTGGGCCAGCAACTCATTGAGCCCAATCTTCAAACATACACCACATGCTCTCCAAGTACCAAAGATACATCATTTTCCAAGCCAAGTCAAGCACCAAGTGTCAAGTTCGAGTGCCAAGGAGAGAACCCACAAGGGACCAAAATACCATGCACAACGCATCCATCCAAACATCAAGACATCAAGCTGGGGCACCCAGTTTCTAACCAGAAAGCCGCGTTCTGCTATTCGACCCTTGTACCTTCCGGAAGCAGCTCGCTTGTCCAGTCCAGTCTGGAAGTGAAAGCCACCCCTGCTCCGGCTTGCCGACCTACTATTCATGGGCTGGATTTACAAGCCACAATACACACAAGCCCTCGCCCAAGCACCAACGACCAACGCCAGAGACAAAACACACAAGCCATCGCCCAAGCACCAGCGCTCAGAGCCGAGCATCGAGCTTGCCGAGAGGGAGAGAGCAGAGTGGAGAGGCGACAGAGTTTGTGTAAGGTTTTAGGGGAAGAGAGCTCGAGAGAGAGTACGTGTAGGGTTAGGTTTAGGTCAGGAGGGCGCTGGAGGAAGCAAGGCGGGCACGTGGAATCCATGCGTGCCCGCACTTTTTTTCGATTATTTTGATTTTGATTTTGATTTTTATATTACTTAAATTTTTATGTATATATATATTTTTATTATTATTTATTTTTGTATGTTTAAATTTATTTAGTGTAAAAATAAAATTAAAGTTAATTAATTATCTAAAAAAAATAAATTAATTGTTTTATTTAGTGTAAAGTTAATCTAAATTAAAGTTAATTAATGATTTTAGGGATTAGATTAAATTTGGGTTAGATTAAATTTTATTGGAGCAGACGAGTTTTGAACCCACGACCACTCACCATAGTCCAAGCCTTGGAAAAAAACCAAACACCAACGCACCACACATGAGTCGTTATAAAATAAATTCTTATACATAAATAAATTAATAGTCATACAATACTATCCCGAAGTATAATCTCCAGTTATCCATGTTAACCAAACACTGAGTTTCATGCCCTCAACCATCGATCCAAGTGCCAAGTCCCTCCATTCCATTCCACCAGTCAAAGCCAAGCACTAGGCTTCAGTGCATCGCCTCAGGCTTACTACATCATACGACCACAAGTCCAGAAACAATACATAACCACAGCGCACAAGCGCTAAGCTCCAATGCCCGAAAGCCACTCTACAATCCTCAAGACTCGCACCTGCAGCCACAAAAACACACAATTCAACGCATATGTACAACGCGCCAAGGAAATCCCACGAGTCAAGCATCGAAGGATAGCCTTAGACTAATTTCATCGACATTAGGTTGGAAGTCACCTTAATTAGTTGTAAACGCAAAGTATAAGGACTTAGAACAAGATAAGTGGGAGGGGGATTCATGCGCACTAGGCAGGTAAGTTAGAGAAATCGCCTAGTATGGTGCAAAGATAGCATAGCTACCGGGCGAGGGAGTCAGTATTTTTCTTAGGCAGTGATGCCAAGCTTAGACACTTTAGCCCTAACCTAGCCACCTCCCCTAAAGAAAGTAACGTCTGTTTATAGACAGGTAAAAAAAAACTTACGCCTAACCTTGTTTTCTAGTTAAGTTGCGCAAATTTGAAACGTCCTTGAACTCACGCTGACAACTTTGGTTGATGCAGGTTAAATAATACAGGATGGTTAGGACTCGAGGAAATCGAGGCAGAGGAGCATCGTCGCAGGCACCGCCATCATCGCCAGCGCCATCACCACCATTGCCCGAACTAGCTCTCATACTGCGCTCTTTAGAGGCCATAAATGAGACTTTAAAGGGGCGACAACCAGCAGGGATCGAAGTGGAACCCCCACCATCTGGAACGGGTAATCCAGAAGTGTCAAGGGATTCAGGGGGAGGACCTCCACCTGAAGACATCATTAGAGAACTGCAGAATATCAAACTTCCGGAGTTTGCCGGGGGTCGCGCCAGTGAACGTGCATAAGCATGGTTGGAAGGCATGACAAGGTGTTTTGCCTTAAGGGACTATGCGTCCACTTCAAAGGCGAAGATAGCAATTTTTCAGTTGAGAGACAGTGCCCTAAACTGGTGGGGCAACCTGAAGAGGCAACTGCACCTTACCCTAGACACTGTATCTTGGGAACTTTTCGAGAAGAGGTTCCGAAGGAAATATCTGCCAGCTTACTATGAGAAACAACAGGTAGGAGTGTTTCATGCTCTAGTATAGGGAAACATGATTGTAGAAGAATATGAGATTAGGTTTATGGAATTGGTCAAGTATGTTTCATATATGGATAATGACCAACGACAGACATAACGCTTTGTCTATGGGTTGAACCCTAAGATAAGGGCTATGGTGTGGATTTGGAAATTGTCTTCAGTAGCGGAAGCTGTGGAAAATGCGTGTTATGCGGAGGAACACATGAACTTAATCGGAGGTACGAGACCGACCTTTCCGCATCGTCCTGGATTCGTAGGGAAGGCCCCTAGGACATTTCCTAGGGGAGGGGGCTCAAGGCCACCTCCATATGGTAATAGAGTCGCACCAGGGACAGTAGCCGCAGGGATTTCAATGGCAGTAAGTGAAACATCTCGTTCATCACCAACGACACAGGCAGGTCCATGACCATCTCAGGGAGCAGCTAGTAGGGGCAGGGGTTCCAGGGGAAGGAACTCATTTGAGAGATAGTCACAGAACAATGCGCAGGTTCAATCCCGTGTTACATGTTGGGGATGTGGAGGAACCCATTACCAGCGTGACTGCGCAGAGTTACAATCAAGATTTGTGCATAGAGAAGGAAAGGCCCCGATGGGAAGAGCAAGTAGCAGCCACCAGATTTACGCAACAATTAATAATCGCGAGGCCGAACATCAATCCATGGTGGTGGATTCATCATGTATGCTAAATCATATCAATGTAAATATTTTATTTGATTCTGGTGCTACAGATAGTTTCATTTCACCATCTGCATTAGAAAAGAGTGGGTTGGCAGCCTACGAGCACTATGACTTTAAACAAGTCGAGATGGCTTGGGGAAAAACAAGCGGTAGGACCTAGTGTTGATAATTGTATAGTAGACTTGGGAGTGTGTACTACCAGGTTGAAGGTATACGTCACTGCTCTCGGGGCATATCATTGGAGTGGATTGGTTAGAAGCTCATCGAGCTTTGGTAGATTGTTTCGCAAAAAGGGTGCTTTGTGTCGACGATGAAGGAAGACCAGTAGAGATCCAGGGTGTACGGAGAAAGGTGTCATTACGCTTTATCTCAACTATTAAGGTTAAGTGATGCTTGAGGTAAGGGTGTTGACTATATGTAGTGGAAGAAGTCAATGAAAGGAAGGGACCCTCATTAGATCAGTATCTGGTATTGTCAGAATTTAAGGATGTTTTTCTGAACGAGTTACCAGGGTTACCTCCTCAGAGGGAGCTTGATTTTACTATTGAGCTAAAACCTAGTGCAAAACCAATTTCCAAGACTCCATATCGGATGACAGCGCTAGAAATTTGTGAGTTGCAAATGCAGTTGAAAGAGTTACTGGACTTAGGGATAATAAGGCCTAGTGTCTCACCTTGGGGCGCACTAGCATTTTTTGTAAAGAAGAAGGATGGTTCCTTACGATTGTGTATAGATTACAGGGAATTGAACCTTGCTACAGTGAAGAATAGGTACCCAATTCCATGGATAGATGACCTCTTCAATCAGATGAAAGGAGCAACGGTATTCTCAAAGATCGATTTGTGATTAGGGTATCACTAGTTAAGGATTAAGGAAGACGATATTCCTAAAACTGCCTTTCAAACTCGGTTTGGACATTACGAGTTTGTCGTATTACCTTTTGGATTGACCAATGCGCCAACAGTATTCATGAGCCTCATGAACGACGTATTCTGGAAGTACTTAGACTATTTTGTACAAGTCTTTCTGGATGATATCCCCATCTATTCCAAAAACGAAAGAGAACACGAGGAACACTTGTGAGAGGTGTTGTCCTGCCTTAGAGAGAACAAATTGTATGGGAAGTTGTTGAAGTGTTCCTTCTTCCAGAAAGAGATCCACTATTTAGGTCATATTATTTCCGGTGAAGGAATCTCTGTGGACTCAGAAAAGGTAAAGGCCATTATGGAGTGGCCAGTGCCAAAAAATGCCCATGAGGTGAGAAGCTTCATGGGGCTAGCAGGTTATTATTGGAGATTTGTGGAAGGATTCTCAAAAATAGCGAAACTCATCACCACTTTGCAGCGTAAGGGGGTAAGGTATGAATGGACAGAAGAATGTGATAGTGCATTCATTGAGCTTAAGAGGTTACTAACTAGTACGCCAATTCTACAAGTGCCAGATATGGAAAATGACTTCACAGTCTACACAGATGCCTCAAAGCAAGGGTTGGGGGCCGTGCTAATGCAGGATGGAGGAGTGATAGCTTATGCATCAAGGAAGTTGAAGAAACATGAATATCTTTACGCTACTCATGATTTAGAGTTGGCAGCTGTAATGCTAGCTCTGAAACTTTGGAGGCACTATCTTGTGGGGTGAAACTTTGAGCTCAAAACAGACCATCAAAGTTTAAAACATCTCTTCACTCAAAGGGATCTGAATGCCAGACAAAGGCGATGGAGTGAGTTTATGAGTGAGTATGATTTTGGTATTTCATACATCAAGGGAAAGGAAAATGTGGTCGTAGATGCCTTGAGTAGGAGACCACATGTCTTCTCCTTGGTACCCTTAAAAGTCAATCTGAGGGAACGTGTGTTGACGCAACTCCAAGGAGACCATTGGTATTTAAAGGTTACTTCAAACCTCCAGAGTGGGAGGCAGTTAGATCCAAAGTATGAAGGATATAGTTTGGAAACAGACGGACTATTGAGATATCAGGGAAGGATGTACATCCTTGAAGATGGGGATATTCGAGGCATCATACTAAAGGAAGCCCATAGAGCACTTTATTGTGCACATCCGGGTGTGAAGAAGATGTACGCAGACATGAGGAAGCTCTTCTTCTGGGTAGGCATGAAGCGTGATGTAGTCCATTTCATCGCCAAATGCCTAGAGTGTCAACAAGTGAAAGCCGACCATCACCCGACAGGCCTCCTACAACCACATGATGTTCCTATGTCCAAGTGGAAAGTCATCTCTATGGATTTTGTTGTGGGGTTGCCGCTCACATCTCATAGACACAATGCCATTCTTGTGATAGTTGATAAGTTAACCAAGAGTGCTCATTTTA